>JAJGOT010000207.1:942500-1375629 GCA_022457155.1 Cladopsammia gracilis
CATTATTAACTTTTAACCTTATTTTTTCTGCCTTTTGTCTCATTTCATCCTTTTTCTTTTGTACCATTCCTTTGTTTCATTTCTCCAGCCAAAGAAACATACTCCTCTCTATAATTACTTTCCAAAACATACAGTTCAATCCTATTTTTAGCTATCAAGTAATAACAGTTTTCAATTTTACGCAGCTCCTTTCTCAAAGTTACGGTAATTCCTCTAGCTTTCCGACAACTCTGCTTCCATTTTTTTAGTTTCGAATTTCTATTGCTTCCATCCTTCTTTTCAAAAAATTACTCTAAGGCCACATCAATCACTAGCACAAAACTTTAACTTCACAACAGTGAATTATTGCCACACAGCAAAGCCATGTTGTAACTCGTTATTTTGTTTACAACGAATTCTAGCCAAATTAACCACTCCTGTGCGTGCTTAAACCGATTTTTTCTTTAACCCCCCTTTTTTTCTTTCTTTATTTGAATTTTAAATTTCAAATTTCTATCATCATTTATATCCTTGTATTTTACCTGTCAAGCTTTCTTAGCATCTGTGCAATGTCAAGTTTTCAACCAAAGGCAAATCTATAGACTCAAATCTTTTGGATCAAACGACAATGGTAAGCTCAAAAGGTTTTTCACTCACTGTTGCATTAGTTTATTATGTAATTAACAAAAATAACAAAATGTTCTGCTAAACAAACAATTTCGGCTTGCCTGTTCACTCCAGTTATCCTCTGTGTCGGTGTCCGTACATGAAGACAGTTCCTTTATCCCAGACGACATTCTGGCGACAATTGCATTACCATCAATCACATCCAGTAAGGCAGAGAAAATTCGGACTAAGGTATTGCTAGATCTATTTTTTAGTAACTTCCCGAATACAAACCCTGTCCTTCATCCAAAGCAAAATGCACATAGGGTCCAGCCAGTTGGTACCAAATCGCGTTAAAACGTGTTGGCAAAGGTTGCTTAACTCATTTGCATAATTAACCCTCCCCACTCCATTCGAAAATTTTTTTCTTTTCTCCTTCCCCCATCCCTCTGGACTCGTGATGAGACAGGGAATACATATTTTGCTTTCTTATTGAAGGACATGGTTTTAATCTTATAATTGTGAGCTTACTTCTAGATTCATTGTCCTAGCATAGTCACATATGTATGTTTTATTTATTTATTTTCTGTTATTCCTTTATTTGCTGTAAAATTTAAAAAAAAGATGGTCATCAGTCAGCACTCTCATTCTTTACTTGATCATAGAACTCATCCTTGATTATTACACTTGGGGGCTTGAACATGCACTCAGCGACAATATTTTTGTTCGCATAGTCCATGTGCTCTTCTGGTTTTATGAAATGCCCAGTACAAAGTCCTGCACATTCGTTGCAGTCTCCATCCCAGGGTCTTCTTGGGTCAGGGATAGCAATAGGAACATATTGCAGCTTAGGGCCATTCTCATACCATTTTATATCGGTTACATCCTTACCACATAGTGGGTGCAGACAATCTGGCTGGTGGCACAAGTTCAACATAAAAACAGTTTTCAGGCAGGTCGCTCTCTAACTTTCCATACCTCTTCAAAGTACATGTACAGATCTGGTTAAGTTGTTCGCAGTTGTTTTTCTTCTTGGCATTTCCTCTCAAGAATAAGACTACAATCCCCGTCATATTTAGTTGTTTATTTGTTTACTTTAAACCCACGCGCAATGTGCGAACTTATGAATAAAACAATGAGAAAACCATTATTAGTACAAATAATTCACTTTTATCCAATTATATGCCTGGAATTTCGATCCTACTGTGCTAAGTGCAAGCTATAAAAGACCTGTAGATTTGTCACACTGCTAACTCAAAGCTAATTCACTTAAGCGCAGTTAGAATCTGACCGAGAAACCATCATGTCTCTCAGACAATTGTGAAGACAAACTACAAAACAACCTTCAAAAGCGTTGTTCTTTTTCCCAGAAAAAAACAAAACTGGCATTACCCCGACCAGAATTATCATTGAAAAAGACATCATGCTAAACGAAGGGATGCTTGTAACAGTCAACTGGGAAGGAGAGAAGGTGCAAGCTGAATATTAGCTTTAAGTGGTAAGTCTTCATTAATAGTCATGATTGATAGAATACATGTACCGTTAATAAGTAAACCTTTCGGCATAGACCTTTATTTGACATGTATACTTACCCTATGCTCTTTTTTAGATGAAGTTGTGTTGGGGCAGAAAGATATCGAGTGGTTGAACAGAAACCAACCAGCTGTTTCAGAAAATGAAGACGAGAATGCTGAGAATGAAGGAAATAGTGTGCTCAGAGGAAGGTAAGAATACGTTGAAGTTTTCAATTGTTGCATAGCATATGTTAACAACCAAATGCTGTTCAAGCGCGTGCGTCAAATTATATTAATACGAGCAAGTTGAATGTAGTTCAATTGGTACTCTAAAGTAATTAAGAATTGTTAAGATTGTTGCGTCAAATTACATTAATATGAACAAGTTGAATGTTAGCTGATATAAAACCGAATATAGTTCGTGCGCGTGCCCTAAAGTAATTAAGCATTGTTAAGATTGTTACGTGAAGTTACATTTATACGAAGTTGAATGTTAGCTGATTTAAAATCTTCTAATATTGTCCACATGAATCAGGTTGGACAATAAGATAGTTGCATCGTTTACAAGTCTGGTGAAAAGTATTTAAATTAGTTGTTTCGTTTACTTAGGACTCGATCTAGCACTTTTGAAAAGTCCTGGTGTCAAATTAGTTGTTTTGTTTGCTGATTGTTTGTTTGTTTTTAATCCTGAGAAGCGCAAAGCAAAGGCCAATAAGGAGAACGAGAACATGCAAACTACAAATAAAACCAAAAAGGTAAGATTCAAGTACTTATATCGCTATTTGCTCTTATGGGGTTAATGGAATCAAACTTCTTTAGTGATATAATTTTGCTGTAAACTGCCGAAACACATTCAAATTTTTTATTTAGAACATGCTTGACTTTTGTAGAGTAAATTTTAATTAAGTATTTATACAAGCGAGAGAAACATCCTATTTTTGTATTTAGAACATGATGTTTGACTTTTGTAGAGTAAACTAAATTCAGTATTCAGACAAACGGAGCTAAACACGTTCAATTTTTGTCTTAAGTACATATGTTTGACTTTCGTAGAGTATATGATACTCTCTTTTTTCCTTTTTTCCCACTGAAAATTGACCTTTTAAGTTTTAGACGGACTCCATCTTATGTTTATACTCGTATACGCTCTGTTTTTTAGGCTTGCAAAGTGCTGCAGTTTGTCGATGGGTAACCTCTCAGTAAATTTCCAATGAGATTTTAAACCGCCCACAAGAGCAGACTACATGTACTTGCAACGCCGTCGTCGGTGCAACAGTGTGAGCCACCACCAGACGTCAATATGACGGATGAGGAAGACGCCTTGCCAGATGACAAAGAACTCATTCCACACTTGCATCACCAGTTGCCACCACGTGTACACGCTTCTGAAACCTTACCGCCTCGGAACCAGTTTTTGCCGCTTCCCAAGACCCGCTGCACGTTCTTAGTGAGCTCTTTGAGGACGACCTAGATGTTACAGACATAAGGGATCAAATAAGTCAGGTTTTGCTAAATCATCAAGCTTTATTTTCTCTTTTGTCAAAATTACTGGGTTTGGTACAAAATAGTGGGCAACTTGGGAGGGCACTTTCTGAGAGTAGATTACCGTTTGGAAGGGGATCTGTACAGGGTGAGGAACAGGAGCATAGTGGGCAGGGAGACATTCAAGAAAGGGAACTCAAACCCTTTGCTTCTCCCCAAGGAAGTAGTTCACTTCTTTCTGAGGAGGATGGATGGGGGGAAGATGATAGCTTTTATCGGGAAATACTTAAGATCAAGAGGCAAAGTTGTTCTATGGGAAATTTTTTCACCCAAGTGAACTAGATAATCGTAACTGTATGGGGGGAGGGGGAAGGTGCCTTCTGAGCAAAACAAGTTGGAAAGGGTCAAGGAGTATACATTTAGGATGTTTCCAACGCTGTCTACCCAAAAGGAGCAGCAGTGGAAAAAATGTATAATTGTGATCGACGAGGTTCTGCGATGCAAGAAAAAATAGGTTAGAAAGAATATGAAGTTTTAAATGTAGGTACAGTTTACATATACGAGCTACAAGCAATTGCAAAATGCGTTGAGACATTGTGTACTGTACTGCATATGTGACCCTCCACAGGAAAACAGTGAATAAGGTGAACGCACACACACGGCACGGTACTGACACGATCGCACGCTTCTGACACAACACGCTTATCGTGCGATATGCAAACTAAAACAATTGATTTCAAGTAACATGCTTGTGGCCTTTGTCTGCATTTTGCTAACATGGTTCGACACGGTAGAGCTTTGTATTTTAACACGGTAGATTGACACGGTTATTTCTTTGTTTCTTAACACGCTAGTCGTGACACGGTAGATTTATTGTTCATGCTACTTACCAGACTACATCACTGGGTCGGAGAATAGTTGTTTTGCTCTTATTATTACTGTTTTTACCTGAATATTCTCCAGCTTTTTGTACTGTCGTTTGCTTTGGGGTAGAAAAGACTAAAAGGAAATACATTACACCATTTTCCTAAGCGAAACAAACAAAACAAGATAAATCATCCCTCACGGTGATGGCCTATTTTTGTACAATCGGCATTCTATCAAGCTAGTCTCGTTCCCAAACCTCTTGCTGAGCCGAGATCTTTGCATGCAGTCACTTTATTCTGTTTCCATAGTTACTGTGGCCTCAAATACTTTTATAACACAATCGACAATCATTGCGTTGATGTAAAACATGGCATCTCAAGACCAGGATTATTCATACTTTCTTTGCAGCGGAAACGATTTGCAATCTGTTGCAGAAGCCTATTTCAATATTAGACCGGTTGAGGATGGCAATTTTAGCAGTGATGAAGAAGGTAATCAGGATGACATTGACTCTGACAATGACCTTGATCAGTTTGAGTTTTTGGAGGTCGACAAATCCGAGCGAGCAAAAGTGGAGGCATTTATAAGACAAACATGTGGATGTACTCAGGGTGACCAAGTAAATCCATGCAGCTCTACCATTCAAACTGAGGAAATAATCGATTGTAGAAACAACTGTTTTGAACTCTCCTCCACCGAACTCGATCTCGTAATCTTAGGAACAATACATAGCTCCATAAACTGTGACGAAGTCAGCAATTCGGGAAGGACCGAAAAGAAACGGCAGCGAACCAGGATGCCTTCTTATTTTCATAACCACAGGATCTGTTTGAAAACATTTTTGTTCATGCATCGCCTTCACAAAACAAGATTTTATAGTCTCGTAAAACATTACAGGAATAACGGACGAACTCTTAGCATACACTGGAACAACAAACGCCTTCCCAGCTCCGCTTTAAGTGCCGAGTCTATTGAACGGGTAGTCAAGTTTATTATGAATGTTGCACAGGAGCAAGCTCTACTACTACCTGGTCGTGTTCCAGGTTTCAAGAGAATGGATGTTAAACTTCTCCCATCTTGTTTAACAAAGCAGAAATTGTGGAAAACTTATCAAGACGTTTGCCTTACCGCCGGCCAAGTAGCTATTGGCTACTCAAAGTTCTGCGATTTGTGGATGCAACTTTGCCCATTTATCGTCATCATGAGACCAGCATCAGATCTCTGTTGGACTTGTAAAAAGAATAACAACAATATCCACAGAACTGCTAATTTACCAGAGTCTCAAAAAGCAGAAGTCGTTAGACAACAAGAGCGACACTTGCTTCAGGTGAAAGGGAATTTTACAAAAACTGTTGTAAAACCACCAAGGACGCTCTCGCTGAGCACCTCAAAAGCGTTGATTTTATTGAAAAACGTGCACCATGCAGTCTTAACGGAGCAGTACATTATTCGTACGACTACGCCCAGCAGCTTCACTATCCTTCTGACCCTAACCAACCGGGCCCGATTTATTTTAAGACCCCCCGTAAATGCGGCCTCTTCGGAGTTTGCTGCGAGGCCATACCAAGGCAAGTAAACTTTCTAATAGATGAAGCCGTCGCAACAGGGAAGGGAGCAAACAGCACAATATCTTATGTTCACTACTTTTTCAAGTGTCACGGACTTGGTGAAACACTTGCTCAAGTACATGTTGACAACTGTGGAGAGTAATGACCGGCCTCCACCATGCGATCGAGTACAACTTTCTCCTGGCGGGTCATACCAAATTCTCACCAGACTGGTGCTTCGGGTTAGTGAAGCAAAAAACTCGAAAAACATTTATTTCGTCAATATTCGATATAGCGAGGACAATGGAGGAATTGGCGACTGTTAACACTGCTGAGTTTGTTGGTCTACATAATGGAACAGTCTTTATACCAACTTATGACTGGATGACCTATCTTGGTCAATTTTTCAAGAAGATACCCAGCTTAAAAACCTATCATCACTTCAGATGTGATAAGGACTATCCAGGAACTGTTTTGCAAAAAATACTGGTCATCAGAGGAGAGGGCACTTAACATTCTTCAAAGTAAAAGAAACTTACCACAACCTGATTTGCTACCACCTGTGATCACTCCGAAAGGTATCAGTCGTGATCGTGCGGAATACCTGTTCAAGGAGATTCGAGAATTTTGCCGTTCAGGAACTGAGGATCTGGTTTGCCCAACGGTCACGTAGACATTTTATCCGTATACGAATTGTGTGGTTCCAGAAAATATCCATACCCCCACCACGGAAGGAATTGGAAATTCCAGAGGGGTGGGCGGGTCAAAGGCCCAGGAAATTCCGGAGGGGTGGGGGGTTGACAGTGGAATTAACTTCCAGAGGGTTAACTTCGATTCAGTACCGACCTAAATGTTAAAAAATCGCCACTTACCGACTTTGGTAGAACATTCTGAAATCGTGTTTTGTTTAAATATTTTATACACATCCTGATTTATCTATAAATGGTTTTCTCTCTCCTAAAAGTGCTTTGAAGCGAAATAATCCAAATACAGTAATTGATGTTGAGAGCTCCGCTCCTTTGATCGTTTCGCAGATGAAGCCGCCATTACTAGTTACCAGTCTTTGTGCGGATATCACACCAACGCTGTGCAGGAGTGGTTATATTTACGGAAATGAGTTGATATAAAAGGTGAATTGGCCACCGAAAAAGATAAAAAAAAGCTGACGCTTCGAGCACTAGCCCTTCGTCCTCTAACTATCGAAATTTATAAGTACTGTGTTTATCTCCACAGTCAAGGTAGTCCTGTGATAATTGCTTTTTTTTATTTATGGATCATGAACAAACGCACTCGCTAAGTCTGACACGCTTCGCTGGATCCCCGCGGTCTGCGAAAACAATACCGCTGGCTAAATAATTTGCGTCTTTCGTAGTTTAGTTAATTGCTGTATTGTTTTCTCGCTTTCCCACGCCCCCGCTACTCGTGTCTTGGCCGCTCGCCGCTCGCACGTTGTTTCGCTATTTCGCGGTCTTACCCACGGATTTTTTGACTGCTCACAGTCTATAATCGCGCAAGAATCGATGCAAGCAGTGCAAGCTAGAAACCAAAACCATTAGAAACCAAATTGATTGAGCAAGAGGAGAAAGCGCGATCAAAGATCACTGAGGAAATTTCAATTAAACCAGTGAAAAAGGAAAAAAAGAAAACTGCAAAGGAAGGAAAAAAGGAGATTGAAGAAAACGTTCGGCGGTCTGACAGAAAAAGGAAACGGCCAGCAAAATTAACTGACTGTACTGATTCCCCGAATTTCCTAGCACATGTCGGTACGGCGGTAGACGTCCTTTGGACGGAGAAGGAACTTAAAGGGACGAACTGGGCCCCTGGATGGTACCGAGGGGAGGTTCAGCGCTACGATGAAAATGAAGACACAATTTTCATATTTTATTTTAAAGATCGTGCTGTATATAGCTTGAATGCCACTGG
This sequence comes from Cladopsammia gracilis, assembly GCA_022457155.1. NCBI lineage: Eukaryota > Metazoa > Cnidaria > Anthozoa > Scleractinia > Dendrophylliidae > Cladopsammia > Cladopsammia gracilis. Next base: position 950,419 of record JAJGOT010000207.1, read on the forward strand.
GGCTTTTGCTGATGGCATAATTCGTCCAGTTCAGAACCAATGAACTCTGTCTCCTTTCTAGCCTACTGCAACAAAAATGATATAATTGTTAGCTAAGAATTTATTTTCGAGATATCGGTTTCCATTTTAGCATGATTCCATTCACAAGTTGGCGACTATTTATTTTAAAAGTTAGTTCTCTTTACGCATTTCTCCTCCTTCAAAACGGAAGACTGAAAACTGCTTGATTAGCATAAAGAACGTCTATTTTAATAGAAGACCAACCAATTCTTAATTCTTTCCACGGAAATTTCGAAGCGCTAAACTTAGCGCCGAAATAATTTATTATAAAATCATTACATTTGATAAGTAGTCGCCAACAATTTAAAACCCTTGCTGTTATTTAATTAAGTAAAAACAGTTAGCGGGCGCTTTCTAATCCACCCAAAAAACAACGACGACGAAAGTTTCAGGTGAAACTGCGTCAAAGAGAACAGAGGTGAAACTTACCATAAAAAATGTTGTATACCTCTTTGTGTTTGCTTTCTTTTCCTGGAAAATTTCTGTAATTATACCGCAATAATAAACCGTTCCATTTTGTTCGGTTTCTAAAAGAAAGCGCTCGCGTATTTGTAAGTAGTGACGTCACACGTTTTCCGAAATGCACTGGTAACTAGCTTGGTTTGTCCTCAATCTGTCGATCGCAAATGATGGTTGCAATCGCTTTGTTTGTAGGAAATTTCTTCAATAATAGAGGGTGGAATATGGTGAGAAATTGCAAAGCCCTTAGTATTTGTTACTTCTTTTGCATTTGTCTTTAATTATTTTGTTGTTGAAAGTTGGCTTTCTTCGTTTATTAATAGGTTCGTTTGCGATCGTGTTCACTTCGAAATGATGAGGCTATTTCATGGACATTGATGTGAGCTTAAGCTTATTGGAGACTTAAGCCCTTTGTGAGAATACTACATGTACATTTGGATTTAAAAGAAGTGGTTAATATATCGAGTTATTTTATTAGATAAGTTTAATAAATTTTAAAGTGCTATATGTTACGATTGATCGGCAATCAATAGTAACACTGCGCAACAGAAAACGGCCTCTATCTGTGTTTGTGTTTGGAACAAGTCTCAATTCAACACATTCTTGTTAAATAGTAAACTTTCCAGAGGGGCGGGGGGGGTGTCTGTCGAACTTGCGGAAAATCCGGAGGGGTGGGGGGGTCATCGTTCTGTCAAAAAACTGGAAAATCCGGAGAGGTGGGGGGGTTCTAAATGAACTTCCTTCCGTGGTAGGGGTATGGATATTTTCTGGAACCACACATTAAATAAGAAAACATTGACTATTGTCATAATAGTTTATAGATAAGAAATGCTGTTATCTGACGAGTGTTAAGTGACCAAGCATTCGTTTTGTTCAGAAAACATTTCCATAATAAAATGTATTGTAATTATATCTAGGAACATTATACTTATTTTTAGCTTTCAATTTCTTTCGAATCTGAGACGTTGATTCCCTTGTAATTGTGCCTTTTCAAACAGTAGTATTGTATATTTATTACATATGTCAAATAAATTTAACTTGATCATGATAATTTTGTTATTGCCTTACTGAGAAAGTCTAGTGGGCGAATTTTAAACCTCTACTGCCAGAAGTGGGTTGAAAATCAACATACGAGCTGAATCTTATTGTTTTCCTTTTATTTTTTTAAGTTAATGTGCGAGTGAGCAGTTGTTGAATTTTTTTTTCCTTCGAAAGTCGAAGCGCGAGCGCAGTCTTATTGTTTTGTTTTAAACGGTGAGTTGAAAAGCTGTCTCTTCTAAAAGTTAATGCGCAAGAGAGGGCTTTTTAAAAATCTTTCTTTTTTAAGTCAACACGCGAGCGCAGTCCTATTGTTTTGTTTTTAGTGACAGTGAGTTGAAAAGTTCTCTTCTAAAAGTTAATGCGCAAGCGAGCACTTGTTGAAAATCTTTTCTTTTCCTTTGTAAGTCAACACGCGAGCGCAGTCCTATTGTTTTGTTTTTAGTATATTAAACGGTGAGTTGAAAAGCCGTCTCTTCTTAAAGTTAATACACAAGGGAGCACTTGTTCAAAATCTGTTTTTTTTTCCTTTGAAAGTCAACACAGGAGCGCAGTCCTATTGTATTGTTTTTAGTGACGGTGAGTTGAAAAGTTGTCTCTTCTAAAAGTTAATGCACAAGGGAGTGTTTGTGGAAAATCTTTTTATTTCCCTTTGAAAGTCGACACATGACCGCAAATTGAAAAGATTTCTCATCTAAAAGTTAATGGACAAGCGAGAGCTTGTTGAAAATATTTTTTTATCTTTCTCCTTCGAAAGTCAACAAGCGAGCGCAGTCCTATTGTTTTCTTTTTATTGACGTTGAGTTGATAAGTTTTCTCTTATTTTTTTGTGCGAGAGAGCGCTTGTTAAAAATCTAGAAATATAGAATACCGTAACTTTTGTTGACATTGGCTGTATTTATTTTCAGACAAATAATAAAAAGCATAATATAAACAGGCGATTTATTTATTATAGGTCTAAGTCGTTAAATGATTAACTTATAGAAATCAATTGTTCTTGAATCGAATTGAAATCGGCAAGTCCACTTCCGCGGAACTTCCGTTTAATTGGAAAACGCTAATGACATATATGATTTATTTCATATATATCATTTCACGCTAATGACATTGTTCTCGAAAAGGTGAGGAAATGGTTTTGCCCGCCTACAAACAAATCTATTGTTTTCTTAATCTTTTCCGATCGGTTATTTGCGGAATCTTAAACTATAAAAATGCCTTCAAATGCTGTTATTGCATTATCTCTTTACCTGATAACTAAAGGACGTAAGCATGGTTCTTCGCAGTCTTATGAAAGTTCCAAAATTATGCCTCGTTTATTTTGGTTTGGACAAAACCACTTGTATTGTAGAAACAAAAAAGTTGAGAAATAAGGAAACTCAAACGCAGTTTAGTGATTTGGAACCGGAAAAGTTTTCTTCTGTCACGCTCAGACACAATGGTTATTGCATCATCTGGTAAGTTTCATTGCGGCTATGTTCTGAAATTAATACTGTGTCAGTAGTTAAGTGAGGAAATTAACGATTTCCTTCATTTTGTTCCAGACGATGTGGCATATCTAAACAACCAAGAGAAATTGTTTGTGGAGGATCCAGCAAATGCTCACCTGTTCGATGATGTGTCTTCTACGTTGAAGCCGCCACAGAGTGGAACCAAACGGACAGCAGAAGCCTCTCCGCGCTTAGCCAAAAAGTCAAAGAACAAACCAGAAGAATTCGAAAAAGATGAGGTGAGTGGATACTCGTATTTTAAGAGAGATTTTCACGAACAATTTTAAGTTACGTGGAATTGGCCAAAAATGGAACGATGATGGAAGAGGCAATTCACGGAAGAAATCACTCTGGATAACTTATGAAACCGAAACGCTTAATCTTGCTTTGAACAACCAGGTCCTTATTTGTTTGAGCAATGCCAGAAAAACAAAATTTATACTGTGTCGGACACTGACTAATGGACCTAATGTAAAACGTTATGAACTACTGTATGTATATTTTTATGACATTGGATTGGAAACCGATCGTGATTTTCGATGAAGTTTTTTATGAACGATGTACAGAGGGTTTATTATTACATTATTAAGATTTTGTTATGTCCACCCCTGACTGCAATTTCAGCGTGTCATATTGTTTAGCAAGATGTTCAGTGTTAGGAAATAACATTTGAGAGATTAAGCACCACATTGTATGGCGAACGGCAAACGTCAGTTTATTTTGTTTACTTTTCGTCAAATGATAAAATCAGAAAAATAATTCACATGTTAACGAAAAAGGCACAACGACGTAACTCAATTACCTTCACAGGGAAACGGCGGACGACTGAAGTGGGATTTTGCCGTTTGCGGGAAAAACAAACATGATGCTTAATCTCTATTTTATTCGGTAAACTTATCGCCAACCAGTTAGGAATAACAATTTAGTTCAGATTCTAACTTTAACCAGCGTGGTCAACCACTGTTTTTATTGAGGTCGATCGATTTGGTACACAATAGAAACACACAGTCCGTTTTTTCTCTTGAATTTTAACTGTTCTATAATTATTAATTATAATTATTATTACTATCTGCTACCCTTAAATGGAAACCAGTCATTTCGCCGGAAAGTCGATTCCCCGGAATGAAAGTTGATTCAGCAAACAGACTCGGCATCCATTGTGTATACTTGTGACTTTTTTGACTATAAGGGTAATTAGCGTTGTCAAAATTGCAATTGCAAGTTGATTCTATTGTTTATAGCGAGGGTATTCCTTCCATTAAAAGTCTTTTCGCAGATACTTTAAAGAAATTAAAATACCAATAGACGCCATGCTCTATTGACCAGCTTACCATATTGTTTAGAATAAAGTAATCCAAGAGTGATAAAAGAACTAACTCCGGTCTTCAGCCTGTATTGTACGGTATATCGAGTCCTGAAATTCTACACCTTTTCAGTGAATATGTAACGCAACGATAAAAATTAAACTTTCATTCCGGTCGAATCTAAACTGTGGCGAAACGTCCACAGTTTAATTAAGGTCGCGGGAGATACCTGGCCATGAATAAATTCATAAGGCAAAATTGTAGCAGGGGTGCCACTTTGAAAAACGTTATATCGTGAACGCTTGGAAGCCGATTTCGCTGAAATTTAACAGAGATATTGGCGAATAATGGAAGTGCATCAGGATTGTTTTTTTTTGGTTTATTATAGGTTCAGCTGCGGCGGAGTTTGTCAAAGAACAAAGCCAAAAACAAGCCGACTTAAAGAGAAAGAGAAGCGAACATCCAAAAGTCCAGACTGTGGAGGCAAGTGTTCAATGTGGATGCGACGTGGTCTTAAAGCAGATGGCCGATGCATCTGTGCAAACGGATCACTATGATGCCACGCAAGAGTTAAAAGAACAGATCCAGAACCTAACAGAAGTAGTAAAACAACTAACCGCGCTGAAATGCATCCATCAGCATGAGCCGAACATTGCCACATCACCACTGCTTGAAGATGATCAGCTTCATGATACGGCAATGGATCCTGCGGTTGCAGCTGTCATAAGAAGTTTCTGTAACAACCCCACTCTCAGTCCTCGCCAGGAATCAGCCAGCACAGTCGACGAGTCTCTACCGATTCAGCCCCCTGTTCGTGCAAATAGCTATGAAGACCTGTCACCGCTTACCCGTCACCAAGTGACCCTACCAAGACAACCCCTGGTGTCCGTGGATCAGAACAGCATCCCTCAACCTAATCATGGTCCGACGGATGAACAGCGACGCAAGATTGGAACAATTATTGACCTTGGGACAGATTTATCTATGACTGCGCTTGCCTGTGTCAATGTTGTTTTCAGCGACGACGAGATGGCAAAGGGGAACCTGTCGGGGTCAAAAGGCTTTCAGCAGTTAGACAGGAGTAAGATGCACTTCTTGATTTCACTCTTGCAAAGAAAGTTTGATTCACCGTCTTTTAGTGAGAATTGGTCTCAAATTCTCTAACAGAGGTGCAAGAGCGCCTCCGATGGAAGAATACTTCTAATTAAACTTGTTGTTCTATTTACGTGAGCGTTGTGGTTATAAATTGTAAAATTGAACCTCAAATTGTCAAAATACCTGTGTTAAAACAGTGCTGACTACGTTTGTCGGACATTTCGAAGCTTTTCACAATGAAGGAACACCGAAGACGAACGAAAGAAGCCAAAAAAAAAATACAGTTTGTAATGTAACAGACATAAACAAGTGGCCATCTTGGTTAACCTTGGTAACCAGGCTAAATAAAACATGAGCTTAAGAAATTTGCACGTGACACGCGCCACAGTAAACGAAATGGCGTCTGTCGAAATTCGCTAAATGTGATGGCTAAATGCAATAATACAATCACAGTATTCGTTGGAACAAATTCCAAATAATAACAGCATTTAATAAAGTTTTAGTTTACGAGGAAAAATCGCCTGTAAAATAGCTTTATTTTGAACAAACGAAACGATGTTTCCTTTGCGGTACGTATCCCACATACGATCAAATTCCGCAGTGTTTGAGAGAAATTACTGTTATCAGCTGAGAACTTAGCGGGAGTAAGAAATACTAGGGCCAGATGCATGGACATGGCAAGTCTATTAAAGAAAGTTTCTTTCTTGCGGTGTGCAAACAATCGCCGAAAGTTCGATTTGGTGGATCAGGCTCGATTTAATTTGTCTCGCAAAGGGTTGCAAGGTTTGTAAATGGTTTGCAAAGGGTTTGAAACCCTCTTAAACCCGGTTTGGAAGGCGCCTCAAACCCCCCCCAAAACGCTTTTTTTCGATAAGACTTTCCTATGGAGGGTCACATTATGGAAACCAGGCTAAAACTTTATCTCACTTTCTCATTTTCTTCACAATCGAAGTTGACACGGTCATCGTGTTAATACGTGCAAAATTGCACGCAAAGTTCTTAACACGCTCCTTTGTCTTTAGCCTGCACAAAAAACAATGGGTTTGACGCTAATGAGGAAAGTGTCTTAAACGCAGCTATCGTGTTGAGGCATGCTTCTTTTGTTTTTAATGTGCGAGCGTGCCGTGTGCGTGCGTTCACCTTATTCACTGTTTCCCGTGGAGGGTCACATATTTAGAGGCTAACATCGTTTTCAACAAATCCCCACCACTCCCCGCTTATCAATGTTGTAACAGATCAAAAATGCCATTCAAACTAACAGTCATCAACATTGAAAGGGGGAGGGGGACACTAGGACATGGCATTGATTTAATTTGTGTTACACGGTCGCTTTTATACGGAATGAACATTTTTTTTGGAAAGTGTCTCAACCTTTTTGCAACTGCTTGTCTGAGTCACATATCGCGTTATAGCACTGGATTTGCTATTCGGAAATGAATCATAGTTGATGTATGTTATCAATGTAATGACTTGATTTGAAAAAACAGCTTTTTATTCCACTGCGATTAGGCGTTTAAGAATAGAAAGTACAAAATGCACCTTTTTGACATATCTCTACGGCCTTAATTAGCGCGAATTTCAGCAAAAAAGGATTGTTTCTTCTAAAAGTTGCCGTAGTTTCTCAATATCGTTATGTATTTTTCAAAGAACCTTGCTATCTTGTTGCAATGAGGCAAATTGTGTTATTTTCAACCTCTTGTTCTTTCTCGAAGGTTTGTTTGCGTTTGCTATTGACGCAAGAAACGTGCGTACATTGAAATGATAAGCATTAGTCTGTGTAAATAATGTCATGTGATACTGTGATCGCATGTTCGTGCTGAAATAAAACGGTGAGCAACTTTTTGCTGGTCCAATTTGTCCAGTCAATTTCGGATTACATTCTAGTTGTGAAAATATTATCATTTCTTCGTCCTTGTGGTAGCTAGCTTTAATCTGGCCGTGTATTTTGCACGGTGTATATCAGTTGTCAAGTTTCATATGTGACCTCACGGGAAAACGTACACTAACGCTTATCCGTTAAACGGATAAAAACTAACGGCTAACGCACGGATAGCTAATGGCCTTCAAAGCGTTCTAACGGTTGACGAAAGCATTCTAACAGATAGCTTGAAGCTTTAAACGCTTGTTGATTCGTCTAACAGATAGCTTGAAGCATTTAACGGTATGGCAAATTCATCTAACGGATAGCTTGAACCGTTAAACGCTTCTGTTGATTCGTCTAACGGATAGCTTAAAGCGTTTAACGGTATGACAAATTCATCTAACGGATAGCTTGAAGCATTTAACGGTATGGCAAATTCATCTAACAGATAGCTTGAAGCGTTTAACAACGCTTCGGCAAATTTGTCTAACGGATAGCTTGATAGTAAAAATCTGTTTCGAAAAGGAACAGCTTCCGAGAATAATTATTTGTCAGACTGTACCGACAGTAAATATTCAGAGCGCTATAGCTTTGGAAACATTATGCCGACTCAGGAAATAATTGCGCTGCATAATCTTCCATAATAAAACAGCTAGTTTTTATCTCCCAGAAATGTTATCAAGCATCTGTTTGGCCAGACACAAGCGAGATTCAAGCCAGACAACAATCCCGCTCTTAAAACGAGCAAGAATCAAGCGACGAATGTTTTTCACACTTAGATGGAGATCGATGGAACCCTTGCAAAATCAAACGCGGCTTATGTTTATTCCCGGCCCGAAGACACTCCAAACTTCCTGTGATGTTTTAGTGCGGTGGAATACTAGGAAATGAAGGCTGAGAGTTTGGAAAAGCTTAATCTTAATTTGGCGAGCGAAACCACAAAAACAGAGAATTTTCAGAAGCGCATAGTCTGTTTGTGCCAGCGTGTTTTAAGGTTTCAAATTACCGTTTTGACATATGCAAATTTGGTGCCCTTTTACCACTTTTCCCAAGGGACCAACAAGCACTTATTTTTACAGACAACTACAGCAAACTTCAAGGGTTTATTTTTTTTTCTGCTACCAAACTTTCCCTACCGTCTTTAATTTCGATTATAATTTTTAGTTCCATTCAAGATTTATTTTAACAATAAGTAAACATGAAGTGCAGAAAGAATTTTACACATGAATTTTGCGTGACTACTGCACTTGGGACTCCGGGCCGCTTGTTGTTTACATTCTGCGAGCGAGCAGCGAAAAAAGAATTAATGTTTTGCAGTCTCATAAAAGAAATCACGTTTATCATTCCCTGGCCTTGAAGTCAAAACCTTGCTTGATTCAAATAATTGGTAAAACGAGCGTGACTAGTACTATTACTTTGTCTTCTCGCGGACTGCTGGCGAAGTCTACGAATTACCGCCAGTCTGTCTGTCGTTCAGCCGCTCGACATTCACGCTGTTCGAAAGAATTATTTTGCCGTTCGATAATGAACGTATCAGTGAAAGCGACTCTTCGTAGACTGTTTATAATTATGGATTATTGGACGAAACTTCGTTCCGTTTTCAACGAGTATTGCTGGGATGTTAGATTTATACCATGGAAATAGTAAGTGAAGGTAAGACTTAATTAAAAAGCAAATGAAAAGCACTATCACCTCTAGAACAGTCATTTCCAGTACCTCTTGAATGGGTGCTGGGATAATTCTATCGTTCAGGCTAGTCCTAACGGATGCCAAACTTTAGCTAACGGATGTTAATTCTTTGCTAACGGTTACAGTATTCGTTCTAACGGTTCAATACTAACGCCTAACGGACACGCTATCCGCTCTAACGGTTAGAAACTGACGCCTAACGGATGCGAAATCTGTTCTAACGGTTGAATACTAACGCCTAACGGATACGCTATTCGAGCTAACGGTTAAATACTAACGCCTAATGGTTTGGTGAAAGCGTTTAACGGTTTTCAGGAAATTTTATAACGGACATCTAACGGACACCTAACGCTTTTAGCCGTTTAACGGATAAGCATTAGTGTACGTTTTCCCGTGTGAGGTCACATATATTTACTCAGATTTCGTGAAATTCTTCCATAGCAGGGTTTGCGGTACATTTTTTCAACCGTTAACCAGACTTTCGCCAAATAGAGTTGTTTGAGAACTACGATACAAGTGCTGAGTATGGGCCTTCTACATCCGGTGGAAACGAAGAGCGAGGCATGATTACTGGGACAGATACAGCTGTATGATGTCCGTGCACTGGAAAATCTTCCACTCTAATGTGAGAATCGACGAGCAAAACCAAAGGAGATTCCAAAATGTGCCAAACGTTTCGCAAGATGTATTTTGGAAGGCAACAATTAGTGAAATGCGTACTTGCAGAATTCACTGATTGTAATTTATACTCGCGTGAACGGTCAACGGTCAACGGTCTACAGAGAGAAATAAGAACTTATGTAATCTTTATCTGTTGTTAAGTGCAGACCGTCAAAAATATGTAGACCGTGGGGAAATTTTTATGAAACGAAATTGAGTGCCTTTTCTTAGTGGAAATGTATTATGAGAATATATTGTTTCCATTTTTCTATAAATATATAATAAAAGCCGAAAACAAGGTTTCTTTTTGGAAGAATGTTTTCATTCCTGTATACTGTCACGAAAGCGTGACATGTAAAAGATGTCACGAAAGCATGACATGTAAAAGTGCATAATTACTGTAATAATTGTAACCATTACTGCCACTTATTACAACGCACTGACCATAACAGTATTTATCAAAATTTAATCTTTTCTCTTTCTATTGATACCTTTTAATCATATATTACGTGCCGGTTCCTCTTGCTATTAGTGTTTTAATTGAACTACTATTCAGACAAGCAATTGCAAAATGCGTTGAGACATTGTGTACTGTACTGCATATTTCGAGGCTAACATCATTTTCGACAAATCCCCACCCCTCCCCCCTTATCAATGTTGTACCAGATCAAAAATGCCATTCAAACTAACAGTCATCAACATTGAAAGGGGGAGGGGGACACCAGGACATGGTATTGATTTCATTTGTGTTACACGGTCGCTTTTATACGGAATGAACATTTTTTTTGGAAAGTGTCTCAACCTTTTTGCAACTGCTTGTAGCTTTTATTTTCTTTCGCTTTTACATTTTTATTATCATGAGTCCTGACAATATTTTTCGCTTTTATTATAAGTGAAATATCAAATAAAAAATAAAAAATAAATAAATTGAACAAGTAAGTCAACCCCACCATTAACCCTGGATACTGGAGAGCTCATAAAAGAACAATCAAAAAAGGGACAAGGACGTGGTTTAAAAAATTGTTTACACTGCAAAATATACTGTATTTAACTAACTGCTTTTTTTAAGGCATATAGAGTACATTTGTGGCTTCTCAAGGGAAACTGTCATAGAAATTACAACTAACATCGAGAGCCAGGAGGATTGCTGTAGGTAGATTTTGGAACTGGGCTAACCTGAACACCCCGAGCAGGTGGCACTGATGATATGGAAACAATCTTCAGTATGGTACATGGTTACCTGGGCACCGTGTTTACACTGAAAGATTTCAAACATCTGTGGCCCAAAGTCGTTAGGTATGCTATGACTTACTCCTATTCTGTAATTTTTGTTGCAAATTAATATTTGGATCAAGAAGCTAAGCATTTCAGAAGGTCAGTAGCCCTTAGCATTTCGGCCGAGCACTTACAACTACTCACGGGTACATGAACCATCAATATGGCGGCCATCTGTAGCAAAATACTAGAAAGTAAAGACGTATCATGTAATGCATACCATGTAATGTGATCCGTCAACATGAAATTAGAAACTCGTAATATTTAAACTAGCATGAAATTGGACACTTGTAACACCCGGTTTCCATGGGGATATAATACCACTGGCGCCTGGTAGTGTCATATCTACTGGGCATGCTCAGTCTTGTTAAACTCGCACAAGTCAAGAGACTCAACACAACACCCACGTTTTCGACATCTTTCTGACATCTTTCTGTAATATTTTTCAGAGCTTTTTGTGGAACCAATAGACGAAGAATTTGTTTGCAGCATTTGGTAAGTTTGTAGAACCCAAGTGGGTTTGTGTAAAGTAAGCCTTAAGGGACCTTATCCCTCCGTAATCATGAAACTTTATCGCCGAATACCACCATTTATTCAACTGAATCGGACCAAACAGATTCTTTAGAGCAAAACAGAAGCATCATTTTGTTTAAAAAGTGAGAAGTAATTCAGATGTTAGGGTTGTAAATAGATTATGGTTTTGTCTGATAAATATTCTTAAACTCGCACATGTAAAATAAGCTTATGTGAAGCTGGCTGAAGCTGGCCACGCATTCTGCAGAGGCTGCTTGTCTGGTAAATATTCATAAACACACGTAATAATTCTATTTTGTATTTCAGCCATGGTGTTTTCAACGAACCTGAAACATGTGAGTCTGGGCACTCCTTCTGCAAAGATTGTATCCGCCAGTGGAGGTCAAGCCACTCTACCTGCCCTCTGATCAGGAACCTCGCTGTGTTGGGTGCTCTCAAAAAAAAAATCATTTGATGCCCTTCTACACAAACTGTTACAGGCTGCCCCTGGACGGGACAATTAAGTGCTCTTGAAAGACATCTTCAAGACTGCCCAATTTTATAAATTTAAGTCAAGAGGGTGCATTCTCCATACCTATAGGGGTGAATTGGAGGGCCATCTTGTTTGCCCTTATAGGACGGTGAAATGCCCCTCTTGCAATCAAGAGATGTCGCTGCAAGATGCTGTACTACATGACGACAGTTGCAATGCAAAGCTAGTACCCTGCATCAATATTTGTGGGGTTGAAGTTGAAAGGTATGGATTTGTTTTGGTTTGACTTTTGGAAAATGACTTTCTTACTTAGAAGGACATGGATCCTTTCAAACGTCCATTTTGGTGGGAAATTTATGTCACCAAATTGTTCGAACATAAGCCATTTTGGTCTTTCAACTGAGGGAATCATTTTGCATACATGACATGGTGTAGGATAAGACAATTTAAAATCAAACAATTATTGTAATAGAACTTAGCTAAAAGAATTTTCTGATTGGGAAATTAATTTTAAGCCACAACCAATGAAATTTATAGTATTTAACCACAGCATCTAATCATCCTAATTTACAATTAATTCATGGCCTTTGTTCCTTTTATGTTTCAAGATGCAAGATGCTCTCTCATTTGGCTTTCGCCTGTGAAAAAGAGAGTCGGCCCTGCCCCACGAAGATGCTAAATCTTCTCATGCTGATCTGCTTTTAAAAGCTCACATTTTTTATCTAAGTCAATATTCAACAGACCTTCAAAAATTTAATTGAAGGGCTCCGGGCAAGTACATCCTAAGTACTTGTTTGGAAAATTTTCACTGAAATCTTGGATTTTTGGCCCCAAAGGGGACTTACTTGCCAAAATTATGACTGAAAGGATTTAAACCAGGTCAACAAATCTTCTATCTTCGAACATAATATTAAAACTTGAACGTGTGCAAAGAAAAGCAGAGAGATTCTGCTTGAACATCTATCACCCTACTGCCAGTGTTACAATAATGATGAGGGACTTAGGGTGGGATAGTCTAGAACCAAGACGTGAAATGTCAAAGTTAATATTGTTATACAAGATAAGCCGTGGACTAGTCGATTTTAATACGAATGATTATCTCCAGCCTCATAGTAGCAGAATTAGAACTGGTACAAACCATAATTGGAAATTTAAGCAGGATAAGGCTACTAAAGATGTTTATTTTTACTCTTTTTATCCTCGTACTATTAGAACCTGGAATGCTCTGCCTGGTGATTTAGTAGAAAGTAACACATTAGAATCCTTTAAAACCAAGCTTTTTTTACTATTATTTCAATTTGTAAAATGTAATATTATGATTATGATAAATTAATTTATGTCATTTTTAAATTTATGATATTTATATATATTCTCACACTTATACGTTGATTTATTTTGTCTTATTTTATCTTATTTAAATGTTTGTTTTATAGTTGGTGTGATGTCTTCGGATTTTACCGACTTATTAAATGTAAATGTAAAAAAAGATACAGGTGTCATAGGGTCCAAAACGTTTTGGATCTGTTTTAAGTACCTTAACAATAATAAATCATTAATTTGACAAAACTGTGCTTTTAAAGGCCTAAAACATACAAATTTAGTGAAATATGCCAAAACCATACCTAGGACGTTCTTGCCCGGAGCCCTCCAATTGCAAAATAAATAATAATAGCAACAACAAATCCAGAATTGAGCTCAATTCTCAGTTCTACACCTGCTTAAATTATTGTTCATTACAATATATTGTTAACTACAATGAGATTTTTGTTTTATATTTATCATTTTCTTCTACCTTTTTTATTTCATTTTTTCATGTTTTCAGCCTAACAATGCCCCCCAGCAAGGCACATGTTTTGGTGCAATGTGGATGCTAAATGACAACATGGTCCTGCCAACATTTAGCCCCCTTTTTAAGACATATGGAGTAGTTGTCAGGGCTGAACTGTATCAGCTCCTTGAGAGTGTTGGAATTAGGATACACATGGAGTGCCTGTGGAGTATACCCTGCTTTCGTGTTGATGTCAGGTCAGTACAGGGAATGTTATAAAGTACTGAGATTATTGCATGGGAAAATGCAAATTGGCCCTTCAAAATTAAAACATTAATTTTAAGTCAACTGAATGAATCATGACATTTTATGATTCTCAATGCAGCAAAACACTGACGTTTACAGCATTTGGAATTGGCACTTATTGCAGGCCCTGGTTCATAAGGCATGCTCAGCAGTCGACACATTGCTTATTTGCACCTGAATGATATATTGTACAAAAAGCTTAGTTAATATTGCACTTTAACTTTTTTACTTGTTTGCATTACAAAAGATAATAATAATAATACATTATTAATTTTTCTGCTGTTACACAACATCTGGATGACATTGTGGGGACATGCTCACTTTTTCCATTTCTGCTGTAAGTTACAAAAAATCTGTGTGACATTGTGGGGATATGTTTGATTGTTTGTGGTATGAAAAATAGTTCTACATTTCTGTTGTTACATTGAATCTGGGTGACATTGTCGGTACATGGTCACTTCTTTGCATTTTGAAAGATAATGATTCATTTTTCTGTTATATAGATTCTGAAATTGGCTATTTGAATAAAAGAGGGGGAAGGAAAAGAGAAAAATAGTAAGATTAGTTGTTTACTTAAAGTATATCATCTTTAAACTCTATTAGAATTGAAACAACCCCGTGACAGCACTAGTGGTGATAAGTCTGAGGAAATACGTGCTTCAAGAAAAAGAAAACCAAGGAGCAAATCCTTGCCTTTGGAATCAGACACTGGTAGTGATGGGGAGAGTGATGCTGGTAAAAGTCCATTAAAGAAAGCTAGTAAGAAGGAGAGCCAACGGTTTACGCAAGCCTTTCCACACTTGTAACTCCCCTGAAGAAGGCCGTGGTGGCCGAAACGTAGGGTCAATGAAGCACAATCAAGTCAAGACATGGAGTTGGAAGCTTGATAATTACAATTCATATATTGTGCCCAAGTTCATGAGTTGCCAAAAAGCCATTATGGTAACAACCGGGAGGGCACATTGTATACATAAATGTATATTATGCTCACTGTTCGTACAGTTTGAGCACTCTATGGATTGGGTGGAGAGCCTTGTAAAAGGTGTTCACTATTGGCATATTGCTTCGCTCAATGCTTGCAGTTTGAGCACTCTCGTGACTCCACAATGCAATCCAACAATGTGTAACCGTACATCCTCTGCCCAAGTTCAGGAGTTGCCATAAAGCCATTATGGTAACAACCGGGAGGGCTATATATATATATATATATATGTATATTTGTTGTTGCTGGTGTTTTTCTTTAGACTCGATATGGTTGAAATCAAGGGAAAGAGGGGCCGGAAGGGGCCGGAAGATGCCACTGCCATTAACAAAGGAGGTTAAACAAGCAATTGATGTTTTAGTAAAAAAGCGAATTGAAGTTGGCATTAATCCTGAAAACCCCTACCTATTTGCAACAACTGGAAATGGTTCATTAGGTCATTTATGTTGAGGAAGAAGCACTCTGGAGGGAATTGCGAACATATTCGTTTTACATTTTGCTATGACTGTTTGCTGATTTCAAGTACCTAATTAGCATATTGCAGATGTTTCTAGAACCTTCTATGACAGGTTTAGAACTGGACAAACAGGTTTTTCTAGCTTTCGTATTACATAAGCAGTTGTATCTTACCAGTTTTCGCTCTTCTCGTCGGTGATCGATCTGTAACGGAGTTCTCTTGAGATTCGGTTGTTATTAAAATTCAAGTTGTGTTCAAAGACTTGTGGAGCTCTGGTACGTTCATTAACCCGAATTCTAACAATTTAAGACCATGGGAGTGTACGAGAAAGGTCGTCATGAGTGATGAGTTAAAGCTTGAAAAACCTGAAGCTGTAACAAGTACCAGGCTTCGAAAATATGTAGCTACTGTATCCCAAATCTTGGACCTTCAAGAGAATGAACTTCATTGGCTTGCTCGCCATTTAGGCCACGACATTACTGTCCACAGAGAGTACTACCAATTACACGAATCAACCATTGAGCTTGCAAAGGTTGGAAAGATCCTTAACACGGTTGACGAGGGAAAAACCAGGCACTGGGCTGGGAAATCCCTAGATGATATTGACCTGGACAAAGACATTGATCCAGTTGCAGGTAGGTTTACAGCAGTTTTCCCAGCAAGCAACCGGGAGGCAATCATTATTATGAATGGTTTGTGCTGCAGCTTGTATTTTGTGGGGAGTAAAGTGACAACATTAAGTAAAGTGTTGACTGATTTCCTCATGAGCAACTTAAAAATTTGACAAAGGAATTAACTGTCAATTGTTACTCATTGACGTATCTACAGTGGAATCTCTGTTAAGAGGACACCTTCACAATGAGGAAAAAGGGTAATCTCAATGGTGGCTTGCTAGTGTTATGCATCTTGAGTTCCAGCTATTTTTGCATCTTTTGCTACTGGGAGACTTACCAGTAACTTATTTTATTTTGCTTTTCCATTCCTTACACTACATCCAGATGACAGGGACTCTGAATCAGATGAAGATAGGAAGAGTGAGTGGACATTCTCTGTGATTATGTTACTGGTGCCTGATTGCTCCGTCTTCTATTTTGACAATACACAGCACTTGCTTTTATTGATAAAACTAATTTCAATAGTTTTTAGAGTTAGTGCTTTAAAGAATTGTTCTGAAAAAGTGGTCTATAGTTGCCTCATGGTTACAGCATTGTTGTTCTTCTGTTTTTACAGCAAAGATCAGACAAGTCAAGGAAAGCAGATGAAACATCACTTCTGAACGAAAATGGTATATTTAACTAGTAGTAATCACAGATTAAAAAGTGCGTTCGAAATGTTTTTTAACAGCTGAAAGAAGCAGTACAGATGTTGATTTACACCTTGTTAAATGTTTTTGTTCATCGCCACTTGAGTGCAATCAACTCGCAAACAGTTTGCTTTTGTGTTATTGTTGTGATATGGAAGAAACAGCGTGACAGCTGCGTTACTTTCTATAGAGACCTAATCCAGTTCGCGTTTCAGCTTGCAAATATATCTGTAAAATTTGACTAAAGGCAGTACAGATGTAAAAAAGATGATGTGATTCAAACAAAAGCTTACATCTGAATTATAACAAAATCATAAACAAATCGAATTTTATTGGTAAAACAACACATAAACTTACACTGTTGTGAGATCCCTGCGATGATAAAACAAACAAAGGAACACTGATCACAGCAACAGTAGCGAGCAAAAACGTGCTTGCCTAAGTCACGGGGAAGATTGTTGGATTCAAACAATTGAGATCGACGGCATTCGTAAACAACTAACTCGCCCCAGGATGTCCATGGTTAATTTTGTCGTCAAACCTCTGCCAGACTTAATTTCACTTGCCATATGATAAAAAGCGGTCATTTCTCAACTTTTTCCGGCTGTTGAAAAACGTAAGGTTGCTTTTATGCGCTTAGAAAAACCCATCCTCCCTCGTTCAGGGGGACCCAACGACTGTTTTCTATAAATATCTGCTCGCAGAAGCAAATATTGCTTAGAAATTTCGATAGCCCAAGAAAAGCTTAAAATTGCTAGATGGCTGGTCATTTCTTCGAAGATTTTCAGAGTTCTTTCAGATTCGCAACGACTTGGCTACGAATTTCTGTAGTTGAGTTTTTGACATTTCACTCCCCAAATGTGGCTATCATTCGTGAAAAAACGACCCCTAAGATTTTCAAATTTGAAAATAGTGACAGAAAGAGGTATTGGAAAATCTTATGTTGTCGTAAACCTTTAAAAGTCACCTAAGATTTTCGGGAAAATAATAGGGAAACCCTAATAAATTCGAAAAGGCTTAAGTTGCCCTAGGATGACCAAACAGATAGAAATTTTATAGTACCGCTAAGAAAGCACTCCGATGGCCTAAAACAGATTATTAAAGCATTTGGGAGAAAACCATAGTTGGGTGTCCCTGTTCATTCGTCTTCTTCACAACAAGAAATGCACCACAACACGAGGTGTGCATTCACGCATGACCTACTTGCACAATATAGGTATGCATAATGCATATGACGTAATTCAAGATGGCACTGAAAAGGTACACGAACATCAAGATGGGACACCGCTTTAGTAGCACAGGACACGTTCTGCTTACGTCGAACGCAATGACATTTTCTGTTTACATGTCATTGATCTTATTGAAAAACAAATTGAATTTCAATATTTCTCTTTGTTGAAAATTAAATGATTTAAGGTCAATAACTTGATCAGCTATCCATGTCATGAGCTGTTTTTATGCTGTATTTTAAAGGTGTATAATGTATTTTTGCATCGGAAGAAAGTATTATTTGCCCTCAGCATGTTGTTACTTTCATCACAAAATACAAATAGGTAAACCTTGTTCTTGAAAACGACAACAGTGGTATGGTTCCTGACTTGCTGTGTTTGTCTCATGACATTTATTTTGTTTGATGAAAAATTTGCAGTTCCCACTTCAAAAGACTCCTTATAGGTAGATGAATTTATTTCGTTCTGTTGTACCATTCCCAGCAGATCACCATGTTTCCAGGGATTCTGGATCAGGAAAACACATAGTCCACACCAGCAGCAAAATAGACAGGCGAGTTGGCATTTCTTTATGTTTCTGAGTTATTGTTTAATGCGCCGTTTTCCCTTTCTACCTTTAAGTACACAGTACTTGCCTTTGCTGCTGAAGAGTCAAGTGCTTTAGGAGTTTAACTGAACAACATTTACTGTTTCAGGGGTGTTCATCTGTATTGACTGTTTTTCTCAACGTTAAAGACGTCTAGTATTGTTACCTCTTATTGTTTTCTGCTTTTTTAACAGCGACAATCAGTTAAGTCTAGCAAATCACCTGGAGCATCAGCGTCAAAACAGAATGACCGAAAGCTGCCGGAAGGTAATGTTTCATGTTGCTTGTGTGATATGTCTTCATAGTTTAGCAAGTTTGTATATGCAAGGTCAACATTGGCCCCAATAAACTGTTTTGAATTCTCGCTATTTACAGCATACGAGGTTGGAGCATCATTTGTTTTTTTAGATTGACAAAACGGGGCTGATTAACACTAAACGGGACAGATCTGCACACAGCTATGAATGACAGCTGGGTGCAGATTTCATAAAAACTGGCGTATAGACTGCTCTCCATAAGCTTTGCGTTCAAAGATGCACATTTAACTAATATGCGCAAGTGTTGCATTCTTGCCTTGCAAGTGAAAATTATATGCTGTAATCTTGCTGCTTTCATCACATTTTATTCTTTCAACAGCTGTGACTGAAAAGAGAATGCCAAAAGACTCTGCGAAAGAGAACAGTGGTACGTCGGCTAACATTGCTGTACTTATTTCCAATATGAGGCCCCGTCTCCTTGATGGTTATTTTGTAAAGTAGTTTTTAGTATAATCAAGGGAGGGCCTCAGGTTTGTCAGTTTTTACTGTAAAGTGTTCCCTCTTGGAATAAGTTGTTGTTCTTCTTATTATTATTGTTATTCTCTCTTTTTCAAAGACAACAGAAACCTAGGAGTCAAAATTAATTTTCCAGCTACGTCTTAAGTATGGAAAACAGAAACAAATACAACTAGATCTCGTCTGAAATATTTGGTTCGAAGTGCTTTCAATTATTATATTTTTCCTCTAAAAACACTATGGAAAGACATCAGCAGTAATATCTCATCAATATCTGTTCTTGTAATTAGGCATTGCCAGTGCATGCAAGAAAAGAAAGTTGCACAATACCTGGACAAAAGAAGAGAAAGCTGAGGTTTTCAAGCATCTTGGGGACTTCATTAAAAAGCAAATTTTGCCAGGAAAAACTGATTGTGACAAATGCATAGAACAAAGCAATGGCGTGCTGGCTAATAGACAGCGGTCAGTCATGAAGGATTGTGTAAGAAACATTTCTCGAGCGAAAACATTACAAGAAAAAAATTGCTAGGGAAGAACTCTTGTTAAGGAAGAATTAAGACTTCCACCAGTTTAGAAACAGAACGTTGAAATTGTTAAAAGTACTGAAGGCGTGACATATTAGTGTGTGGTGAATTTCCTTAGAAAAACTAAAGAAGGAGGAATGGTTGTTTGTATTGTCCACAACAAAGTAGATGTTTGTTCTGTTATAATATTTGGACAGTCCCCGGTAGACTAAAAGAAAAAATTTTTGAGTTACTGTGAGCTCGTGGCAAGGAAGCATTGCAGATTCTTTTAGGTGAAAGTTAATATAGTAAAATTGTAGAGCCAGGTGGAGCTGTTTTGGCTGGAATAGAAAGTTGTGGAACAGTTTAAGAACATGCCAAGAACAAAACACTGAGGGGTAAATGAAAACTTTAGATCTTGTTACGGAAGCATCCACTGCTAAGGAAACGTGTGACACTTCAGTCTAAAACAAAGTACTGTTGTGATGGCAGGTAGAAGTAACGAGGTGAAAACACGATTAAACGATTTCTTGTTCAGATTAAAGTTTTCATATTCTGTCAGTTGTAGCAATTTTTAGTTGAGGTGTAGAGAAACAGTTAATTATTTGAACAGTCAACGTTAAGGAACACAATCTTATTAAGTGATTGTATTATTTTTGAAATAGGCCATTAAATGAAGTTGAAAGTTATTGTGACTTCTTGATTGGAAAAATGGGAAAGACAACACTCTTTCTTATCTTGACATTGTTTCAGAGATGTATGAAATATATCTGGAGTTTCTCGGTTTTTACTTTGCTCACATCTGCTTACCAATTCAAAATATGAGGCAGATAACCAAATTATCTTCAAAATATGAAGATACTCTGATCCTGACGATGATGACCTTCACAAACAGTTTGCAGAAGTACAGTGTGTATTTGTCCCCACAGAATACTATTCATTATTTTAGAAATATCGTGGCCCTTGATAACGTGTTTTCAATTGTAGATGAAAAGTCCACACCTTGCTTTCACTCAATCCTATCTTTAAGATGAAAACAACTGTGGGTCCCCAGAATTACAATGGGTATTTGTCCCAATAGTGAAGGATTAAAAATTTTGAAGATCCAAAGGCTCTGGATAAACGTTTGTTGGAAGTACTTTAATATGCACCCATTCTTTTTTTCCTAACTGACGTGGAAATGGGTGTCCCCAGAATGCAGGCACGCATACATAGTCCTCACAAGTAAGCATTGGTAAGTATGTATGTATGTATATATGTACCACCCCGTATCACCCACAAGGCAATGGTCAAACAGAAAGGTTCAATTGCACTCTTGGGCATGCTAGGCACACTTGATGATGACAAGAAGAACGACTGGCCAGAGTGTGTTGCTCCAATGGTTCATGCCTACAACTGTACCAAGCACGCTTCCACTGGGTACTCTCCCTATTTCGTCATGTTTGGTCATACTCCACGCTTACCAATTGATGTTGCCTTGAGGATAACCTTTGAGCATGCGGGTGCCCAGCCGTACACCGTCTACACAGAGAACTTGCGGGCAAGTCTCCAACATGCCCATGAATTGGTTGCAGTGAATGCATGCAAATAGCGGAGTCCAACAAGAAATGGTATGATGTCCATTCCTCTCCTGGTGTTCTCCTTCCAGGTGACTGCGTTCTGGTGAGGAATCTCCGCCCCAGGGGAAAGAGTAAGCTCAAGGACTGATCGGAAGACATCCCTTATGAAGTTTCACAGCATGTTGGGAATCTGCTTGTGTATGTGGTACAACAGGAAGGAACTGGAAAGAAGTGTATACTCCGGACTGCCTTGTCTGTGACCCTACCTGGTCTCAGAACGCTGCAGTGCTGCTATCTCTTGCAACTCAGGAAAATCAGACTGTTGTACAGAATGTGTTTCATTGTAAATGGTTTGAACCCAGGAGTATCAGTAGTCTGTTGTTTGTGATCGTCCGGGTGAGTGTAGTTCTGAACAGAACTGTTGTTGTTGACAATGACTGACGTTTCGACAACCTGAGCGGAAGTCATCTTCAGAGTCATGTGAATTGTGAATGGTCAGTTGATGTTATATACGTCTGGTTATAACTGTCATTGGTCAGTTTAGCCGTGATGTTATTGGCTGTAGAGACTCAAGTCAGTGATAGGTGCGTTTTCGACCCGTGTATTGCAAGTGTAATTTCTGTAGTCGTATTGTTAGTCAAATTTGTCAGTGAGTTCAGTCTATTGTTCGTCTGTTTTGTTGACAAGTCATTTGTAATCCGCAGGTAGCTGTTGGCATCTGTTCAGTGGTGTCTGTTCTAAGTTCTTTCTAGAGTGAGTCGTTTGTAGTAGTCCGTACTGTAGGTAACGCATTCCGCAGAGTCCCAGTCAATTCTGTGATTTGTGCATAAATGGTGTTCAGCAATGTAATTGTTGATGTCACCATTTTTTGTCTCCCGTTTGTGTTCAGTCAGTCGTATGTTTAGATTCCTGCCAGTCTCACCGATGTAAGAGGCCTGGCAGTCGCAGCATTTGATCTTGTATACTGCTCCTTGTCTGTCGTTAGGTTCGTCCTTGTCTTTAACGTTTGTGTTTCATGCGTGGTTAGGTGATTAAATGACAATCAGCCAAAGAGGACGAAGTTCCTCTTGAGGGGGAAGTGAAAATGCTAGTACTACTTATGATTATCGTATGCTTGTGAAAATAGAAGGTCTTAAGCTTGCTTTTAAAAATGTTCACTGTGGTGTAGTTCTTTATATCATCTGGCAAGGAGTTCCAAAGTGATGGAGCTGCAACTGCAAATGAATGCCCACCACAAGTTTTCAAGTTGAATGCTGGTTTTGTGAGAGCAATTGCAAAATTACTTTCAACACTCAATTAAAAAGTGCTCTAATAATAATAATAATAATAATAATAATAATAATTAATGATGATGATAACCTTTAAGTCCCAGTATCAACATATAAACTCTCCTTGCAAAGGCTCCAGGTTATTTTGACGACTTTTTCAGCATTAAGTCATTTTTTCATCAATGATCATTTCTTCCAGCACTAATATTGCAAGGAGAAAGTAGATGCTGGGCACATTTGGGACTTAAAGGGTTAAAATCTCAAGTCTAAGACGAACAACAATCAGAAACATTCTGGGCAAGGCTAAATCAAGAGTTAAACTTTTGAGCGGAGCAGTCATTATAACTATAGTTCTTTGCATCTGGGTTCCATTGTCCTCAACCCCAAGAGAGAAATAGGTGGGCTATTCTTTACAGCTTGAGGAAATCAAATCTATCTTCTGGGACTACATTGCACACATTTTCAGGTCAATGCATCAAGGCGACTATTACAGTTAAACAGTCATGCTTGGATTTCTTAAAAAAGGGAATTTTCTGGTGATGTATAATTTGTATCTAAAGAGTATGACTGGTGCTTGTTTTAATTCAGCGGGGTGCATGATGTTCTACATGTAGTTATTTCATAGCTTTTTCAATCATCTCATGCCAGGAGTTGCCTTTGTTGTGACACATTCAAGACTATAGACAATCAATAGTGCACTATTCTTTCCCTTCTGTATTTATCATTCTTGCTTTAATATATATTTAATTTTGTGTTCCATGCAATAATAATTGATGCAGTAAAAATGAATGGATTACATTGAAAATATTTTATTTAAGTCCCTTTTTAAAGCTAGGCTCTGTCCACTTCTTGTAGTGTTCTCTATGAGAAGAGGCCTATATGCTTCCTAACATTTCTTAGAAATCTTTAATATGGTTGTTGTCGCTTGAAATTAGAGTATTATTACCTTCCTGGGGAAGCTGTAGTCATAGTAGACAATAAGATGAAACTGGAACTTCGTATGCATTCTAGGGAAATCCAACGACAGTGGTATGGCAAACGTGGCATTTCTCTCCATGGGTTTTATGTCATTGCACAAGCTGCTACTGGTAAGGAGAGAATAGTGTGACGATGTGTGACCGTACGAAGCAGGATGCATGGTTTACACAAAGTGTACTTGATGTTGGCTTTGCTTGGTTGGAGAAAGTGTTTCCAAACTTTCATGTCTACTTATTTTCTGGTGAGTACCACAGAAATAAACATAGGTGTTACTTGTTTAGTATTGTTTTCTTTTAATTCACTCTTTAGAGTCAATGCTTTTGAAAGTGCCACTGCATTTTATTTACAGACAATGGTCCACACTAACAGAACTCTGCTGTACTCATGTAGCTGGCTGAGGTAAATGCTGTGTTCGCATTAAAACTGGTCGAATACAGCAACTTTGAAGCTGGCGAGGGAAAGACAGTCCTAGATACACATTTTGCTCATGTATCCCACAAGTTAGGAAGTTGGGTGCATATGGCAGATCTCTTAAGGTAAAGGATAACACCAATCTTTAAGTCATTTTGTGATGAATTTTGAAGAGTACTGAACTGACGTGAACAATTATTTTAAATATGTTTATTCATATGTTGGCTTTTGTTTGTTTGTCTTTTTGTCTCTAAAAGTGCATATGTACATATTTTTATGCCCCACTTGGAAATCAGCTACCCTACAGTTCCCTACATACCTACCGACTTACATTATACAGGCGCCTTGTCTAGTCAGTATGGTTAAACTCATTCCGACCTCACCAGAAACAGCATCAGAAACATCACAGGCTTTGCATACACTGTAGCAAAAATATATGTAATGTTAATAAAGTTCTTATCTTATGTGAAGTTCCAGAAAATATCCATTCCCCCTCCCACAGAAGGGATTGGAAATTTCAGAGTTGGGGGGGTCTGAAAGGCCAAAAATTTTAAAGAAATGTATGAAACTAAATTTGAATTTCCAGAGGAGAAGGGGGGTCTTAGGGAAAAAATCCCTTCCATGTACACAATGGAACAAAAGTTGAATTCTGAGATTTTTACAATGTACAGAAGCTAATATCTGTTGAATTTGTTTGTTTGAACGGGGATGGGATATCTGAAAATAGTAACTGTCCAGACTCAGTAGAGCAAGAGAATTTGCAAGGAGAAATTGTAAGGGCTGTACTCAGACTGGAACTAACTGTACCCACCAATCCAACTCCTCATGCACCAACTGCCCCTTGCAATTCCATCTTCAGGATTTATGAAAGGAAGAGCCTCTTTGTATATGGCCGATGTTTTAGAGTGGAATTTTACAGAATCACAGTCAAATGCTTAAGGTAGGACTGGCAGCAATGTTTGTGCCTTCATTGCCTTACTCACCTTCTCAGCAATAATTGTTATTTAATAGAGCTATTACAGTATTAGACACTTTTGGTGATGTTTCCAGTCTTAGATTAAACCCATCGAAAACAAAAGCGCACTGGCTAGGAGCTTGGAGACACCCTTTGAATTTAAATGGCCAAAAGAACCAATTAGTGCGTTAGGGATATTTATTTCTTACGATGAAAAACAAAACGAAAAATTTAACTTTACGACCAAAATGCAAAAACTTGACACAATTCTCGATATATGGAGTTCCAAAAACCTTACTCTGTTTGGAAGGTATCTCATAACTAAAATCCTTAGTATTTCACAGCTGGTTCATCCCATTTCCATCCTCGAAATCCCTAAACATTGTATTCAAGCTGTCAACTGAAGCATTTTTAAATTTATTTGGAAAAATAAAAAACACAAAATCAAATTTAGATTATGAAAAGGGGTTTTACGTGCACCAAGAATAGAGGTTATGGCCAAATCACTAAAACTAGCATGGATCTCAAGATTTTTCTACAATGAACAAAATCCATTTAATTCCTTGTTCACGCTAATGGGGGTTAGGGTGAGGAGACAGCTGACACTTCAAACTAGAAAGTATTTTTTGCAGTCATTTGTAAACAGTAGGTTTTGATGGTAATATGTAACTTCTTACTGGTCAGACATATCTACAGTTCTTAGCAAGTTATGAAGAAAAACTCAAATCTTTTCTCTTTTATTGCTTAACTGTATCCTAAATCTTGAGGACGGAGCTAATCAATGTTTTGACTGAAACCTGCATGAACAATAGCATGGTGCATTCTCAACAAGGACATTTTCAAGGTAAGTTAGCTTTGCCAGGGCAGGGGTGGGGGTTGGGGATATGATTCTTCAGGGAATTCTTGAGGCCTTTCTGCTACTTCAGACCAAAAATGACATCTATTTTGACTAAAAAGAACTGACCATCATGTTTAGGAAAATGCAGCACAGCTACAATCTTAGACAATAATGTTGAAACACATGCAAAAATGTATCCCCCACCCCTTCACAAAGTTGAGTTCTGGTTGAAAATCGCCGGATGTTTGCAACTTCAAACAGAGGAATGGGGTGTAGGATTATAAATTGTCAAGTGTTCCAATGATTAATGGCTGAGATTGTAGCTTTAAAAACAAATTAAGAAAACACTGCCACTCTCTCAACGCAATCACGCGGGGGGGGGGGAATATAGTTATACCTCCATGTTTTGTCTTGACTCAGTGACTCTTATGAAGGGAAAACAGTGGCGACAAAAAAAAACCAAAAGGACAAAAGAATACGCCAGAGGCGATTTTAACAGTGTCGCTTTATTGAATTTATGTCTAAATTTCACTTTATTTTCCATTCGAAATCTACGTTATTTTTTTCCCCACAACGTCTTATAAAGCAATCAAATTTTCAACGTCTCGATTCAAAGGCCGCCGTGTAATGCTGCTTTCAATACCACTTTCACTGAAGGATCATGTCCTGACTCACACACCGCTAATAATTTAAAATCCTTTGCTTTCTTGTGACGTGAGCAATATTCCAGCGACGAGTGCACTGTGAAGACAGAATCAGACCAAGTTTCGTAGTCTGCAATGAATTTCGCTTCCTGCCATGACTTAGAAATTGTATCCTCGAAATAAATATGTTAATGGGATTTCAGCCACTCTTTCATCGCTCTTTTCGGCGTACAAAATATCTGTTTTCGTCTCGAGTTTCTTCGTTTTCCACTGTGACGGCCGCCATTTTGAAATTGACGGTTCAACTTGAACATTTAGGCTAAACTTTCCAAATTTGAATTGGAAAAACTCACGCATGCGCCCTCGTGACAAGGTCCCTTTAAAATCCAAGAAAGTGTAGTCTACTACTTCACCAGACATACGTGCTTCACTCATAGACTTGTTAAAGTCCCTCTGAATTGGAGTCATATGGTCTCCTTTGAAAGGTCTCTCTAAGTGGACGTGTAAGGGGTAGGCAGGGTCTCCATAAACACAGAAAGGTTGCCCAGTAGAAGAATAATAGTGCATTTCGAGAAGATGTAACAAACCTGATTCTGCTAGAAGCAGTTGCAAAAAGGTTGAGACACTACCAAAAATCCTCATTCCATATAAAAGCGAACCCGTAACACAAAGCAAATCAATGTAATGTGCTACTGATCCCCCCTCCCCCTTTTAATGTTGATGTCTGTCAGTTTCAATGGCATTTGGGATCTGGCACAACATTGATAAGGGGGGAGGGGTGGGGACTTATTGAAAACCATGTTATCGTCGAAATACGCACCACAGTGCACAATGTCTCAACTCTTCTTGCAATTGCTTGTCTGAATAGTAGTTCAATTTAAAACACCAATAGCGAGACAAACCAGCACGTCGTTTATGATTAAAAGGTATCAACGGAAAAAGGAAAGATTAAATTTTGTGCTGACAAATACAGTAACGGTCAGTGCCTTGTAATTAGTGGCAATAATGGTTCCAATTATTACAGTAATTTTGCGCTTTGGATTTTGACGTAATATGTTTTTCATCGCAAAAAGAACTGCACTTGAAAATGGTTTTCATAGGTGAAATCGACGCTGAAACCAAGGCTTTTGTAAGGTTTCTTTGAGAATAAAGTGGTATAACAGTAAAGGAGATTACAAAAAGATGCAATATTTCCCGCGCGATGCTATATCGCTGTTTGCAGAATGAAAAAATCTAATAGAAGAAGAAATCGACCGGGAGACCACGGAAGATCACGCTTCGAGAGCAGAGAATAGTTCGAAGAAGTACAACGAGATTAAGGGAAACTGAAGGTAACTTTTCAGTCAACACGATAAGAGCGGAAAGTGGACTTTCACACATACCATTGTGCACTGTTAATAGAGCTCTAAAAAGAATGAAGTTTCAATTTTGTGATGCACGGAGAAAGGGAGTTTTAACCAAAGCAGATCACAGTACACATGTAAAGTTCAAGCGAGAAGTCCTCAAAAACAATTCTCCAAATCTATGGAAGGAGGATATTTGTTTCTATCTGGATGGTGTTAGTTTTTGGTATAAAACTAATCCAGTTGCAGAGGCCAAAACCCCGCGTCGCAAGATTTGGTGAAGACGTGACGAGGGATGTACAGCTAGTCAGCCAGAAGATTGAACGAGACCTCAAATTGCGAGAAGCTAAGCCATCGATTGTGAACCAACAGTGCCTTGTTTATAAATTTCAGTGTGACCTGTGCGATGCAGGTTATGTTGGTTTCACACGCCGTCATCTACACCAACGTGTTGAAGAACACAAAAATTCTTCTTCGTCAATTGGCAAGCATTTTCGCGACAAACATTCTTTGGCTCCTAAGGATCTTACAAAGAACTTTAGTGTCTTAATGAAGTGCACAAACAAATTTGACTGCCTCGTATATGAGATGTTTTTTATTCACGAACTGAGACCTACTCTCAATGTACAATCTGACTCAATTCGTGCTAAGGTTTTTTTAATTAGTTTTTAATTAGCCTTTTACTAGTTGTTTTCTTTGAACATTTTTATTGTTCGTTTACACCTGCAAATTTCATGCAAAAATTTTTTACACTTCCTATGTACATATATATATTTTTACTATTCTATTTCACCTCTCACTTGATAATGACCGAAGTACGGTCGAAACGTCGTGTTTTACCATTTTTATTGTTAAAAGTTTTACGAAATCCTTACTTATAAGATTGTATTGTTATGTCAAAAATTTGATTAACCCTACATGCATAGCTTTGTCCAAACCTTTATTTCCAGCAGTACCACATATTTATTCACACATTTGCACCATTATATTTAAAAATACATCTAAATGTCTTGATTAGAGTCTAAATGTACAGTATTCAAAGGATCTAGAAATAATGACAGGTGAATGTCATTCACTTACCAAAAAAGATAGTGGTCACTCATTTTTTACTTTTCTTTGGTAGGCCAATGAAACAGGAAGGAGTCAACAGACAGAATTAGAGGGGGCTTGGTTTGTCTGTTGCTGTCTTTTTATCTGACCGTCATAGAGGAATTGCAAAGTGAATTAGAGATAACTGTGCAGATACCAAACATTATTACGACATATGGCATGTGGCAAGATCTGTAACAAAGACGTTGTTGGCTCTGAGCAAAGAGAAAGGGTGTGAACGTATAAAAGACTGGATGAAGAGAATTCGCAGGCATTTGTACCGGTGTGCAACATCAATCAAAGCTGGTTTTGAAGCTCTCATTATTGCAAAGTGGAATTCTTTTATGCGTTGTGTGCAACAAGCATAAAAACCACCCAGATCCACTCTATAAAGAATGCCATCATGGAGATTTGGAACCTAGAAAGTGGATTAAAATTGGTAAGCAAAAATAGATTTTCACTTTACTCCATTTCTGTGAACTTATTTACATGCACACAGTTCTGGTTTTGTCTCACACATGTACATATACATATAAATTGGGTGTTTAAAATAATGCCAGTAAGTGAATTTTAATCCCAAATGAAAATGGTTGTCAATTTATTTTTTGTGTGTGTTTAAATATGAATAGGCCCCAGTCTTCTTGTCTTTGAGTACAGTGTAAAATAAATTTACTTGCTTGTAAAGTCATGGAGGCCAACAGGCCCTATGCATGATGATGTCATCAGCTCAAAATTCGCCACCAAGCCTCGCAAGCCTTTGAGTTGACAAGTTCATGTTGTTTTTGAGTGGGTATTCTTTTCAACTTTGCTCCTTTGAGAATACATTGATGACATTGTCACAGGTTTCAACTTCGAAGGTGAGGCTTGGGGTGAAATTAGCTAATCTGACATAAACATGCATAAGGGCTATTACACCAAGCTTGCAAATTTTTTTTCATTTTTCTTTGACAGGAACTGCAGCTTATGACAAGCTTAATACCCTGCTTGCAAAGAAGGTCCTGCTAAATGACATCAAAAAATTATCACCGGATGCTCAGACAAGTTGCCTAGAAGGATTTTACGCCACTTTAAACTATTGGCACCCTAAAATGATTTGATTCTCTTGACTGGGATCAATTAGCAGGTATATTGCAGCCTGACCATACAGAATGTATGTAAGCTTTTGCTCAGAGGTTGATGCCTTCATAAATCACTATGCTGAGAAAATAATATTTCTTAGAATGGATTTAAATTTATTACAAAATGACTGCTGGAGAGAGAAGCCCATATTGACTGGCCATTATTATAATATAACTGTACTGTTTAAAACTATTACTTTAGAAATATTTATTATTTTGCCCAAATCATCCAAGAGAAGCATATAGCTAGTGTGTTATTTAAGGTTTTTGTGAGATTCTAGGCAAATTGTGGTTGTTGATCAGTGTTAGAGACTGCCACTGAATGAGGCAATGTTGCTGTGATAAATAATATATATGCTTTCAAAGTTAAATTAGCAGTTCTATATTCATTTTTGTGTTTTTTTCCCTTGGTCATTATTAATTTTCTTCTATAGGCATATTTTGGCTAGTCTACACTTTAATGAAAACCTGCAAAGAGATACACAGGTATCAAAGGATGGAAAGCAGTATATGCGAGTGACATATCCAAAATTTAAATTGGGAGAAGAGGTTGTTCGCGAAGTGGCATGCCCTCCTAGCTATGGTAAGTCAACATAACCATGGCTAAATGAGTGGGGATAATGTTCAGATGCTTGAATAAAGAATCTGTACACAAATGGGGTTGGTCTATTTTTCATTGTACTGAAAATTAAATTGAAGGCAGTTTCTCACTTCCACTGATCTCCATCTATCTAAAATATTGTGAATACAAAAAATAGAAAAATTAAATAAGGGGCTCTCTGATCAAGATAGATTGCATGTAAGTCGTTTTGCCACCTCCACCCCCTTACAAATTTGCTTAATTCAATCAAGTTGAGGTTTTCCTGGTGTAATGGAGACTATTTTGAACAAATACAGTCACGTAGGCTAGAATGAGATGAAAATTGGTGACACCCGCACTTTTATGTTGGTCATGACTTTTTTTAATTTGGTGGCTCCTAAAAGAGCCGTTGGGTCATGTATGAGTGCAATGTCCAACACCACTGTTAGACCTACAAGGTTTTCTTTAATGTCCTCTGTCATGCGAAGTAGCATATCTTGACTGGTGTGACTGGTATTTTGTCCGTATGTTATGATAAACACAGGCAGGAAGTGGCCTAGTGTTATCCCACCCATGTAGCCACAAAGCCATCGTGTTGTCCATCGATATGCAACAGCTCATATAAATCTGAAACAGACAATTTGTAAACAGGTTATTGCTGGTTTGCACGTGACATCACGGCGGCCACGTTGGTGGTCAAGAACAGAACCGTTTCTCTCCGCTGGGAGCTAAACTCTATTTTCATGCAAATTCTGCAAAAAAAATTATATTGTATTGACCACCAAAATGGCCGCCTTGTCACGTGGTTGCAAACCAAGAACATTGTATATTTGACGCAAGTGTCGGAAACAAAACATGCGCGAAGACATACAGGTCACAGCAAGAAATTAAAACCATTCTGAAGTGAAGCTACTTTTCGCGCCAAAAAACATTGACTAGAATTGATTTCTCCAATTGCTCCCTATTTTCGTGTACCTTACTATCCTAGAGCTCCCTGGCAACCCCATCGTTGCAGCGAACTAATGAGCCGCATCAACAAACTGTAAACAATTCCCCTTATCAAACAAGCTACGACTTATGTGTACTAAAAAGCGTCAAAATAAAAGTTTTTTTATATCACAGGATTGATTTTTCTACATGGAATTCTTCTACATCAATCGATTTCATTCAGAATTTAGACATAGAAGCAACAAATTTGGACTTTACGGACTAGTTTTCCGACACTCCACCCCGGCGGCGGTAAGTTCCACTTGAAGAAGCACCGCTTGGTTAGTTATGGCATCGTAGTTTTGGTGTTGAGTTATGCAGCTAATATTTTCAATAGAGCCATCAAACAGCATTTTTCCCGATGAGCCGGGTGACTTCTCTGCAACAGCGAAATTCCAGGGATAAATAACAACACAACAAAGATGGTTATAGACAATCATTTTGCGCTGTAACTTTACTGAATGGACTTTACTAACCAAGAATCCACGCTAACAGTTCTTTCGTATCTCTCCTCTAAAATGACAGGAGTTAGGCCATCGAGGTCGTTTTCTTCCTCGGAGTCTCCATCACCGGCCTGGTGGTCTACAACTTCAGCGAGTGGTTCATCTTGATATGGAGTTATTTTGCTTTCTACGACTCCCCATTCTTCTTCCGAACCTTCGCTCATATCCATACTTTCTGTAGAAACAGAAAAATTGCTAATTTCTGAATCACTGGACATTTGTAGACGAGAAAATAGCAGAATTATACCATAAGTAAAGTCATAGTAACACAGCCAACAAATCATGTGACGTCACGAGCCTGGCTCTCGTCCTACACTCGTCCCCAGACTCCAGGACATTTTTACAGGGAAAATTGGAGCTTTTGGTCGCCCAAAACTATGGGAAATTTATTTTTTTATGCATCTCAATTTCAGAACATTTTTTTATACATATCAAAGGACCAAAAACAACAAAAAGAAAATTCATGTCATATACACTTTAAACAAGTAACACTGATTTTCGCCTAGATGGCATAATGGGCAAACTGTTCCATCTATGAACCCCCAACAGTTTTGCAAAGCCGCTCCTTTGGTGTGAATTACATTAGCGTATTCTTCCAGTTTTGCCTGTGGTTTAACCAAGGCTGGTTAAAGCTTGTCAAACGATTGTGATGCAAGTTAAATATAATGTTGATGATTTCATTTCACATCAAAGACAGCTCAGGAACAGCCCTTGCAAAACGAGCTACCATGTCAGCAAATCATTTCAAAAATACAGAAAATGCTTCAATGCCATCAAATTTAGACTGGTTATAACATTTTACCTCATCTGGTATTCCCAAAACCTTAGCAAGGCGATATACATCAGATCGATGAAAATGTATTTCAGTTTTGCACTCCGCATCTGCCAAAATGCTGGGTATTTCCAATATGGATAGTCTGGATTTTTGCTGCTCTTCAAATCACGATAGAACAAATTCTTCGTCATCTATAACTCACAGGTCATGTGCAAGCAACAGAGCTTCTCTAGTTTCACTGAAAGATGCCATTTTACCTCGAAAGTCAGACGTTTACATGGCAAACCAAAAAATAAAACTTAGTTTGGATTTTGTGCCACAAACAAAGCTTCCCGTCGTCATCTGCTTAGCGTTCATGCCACATTCGGTAGCCTGCGTCGTCGACCCAGTCCCTTGCCACGTGGATGCCATTCTGAAATGACCCCCTCATTGCTTAGTGTCTAATGTTGAGCAGATCGAACATGACTATAAGCTGTTCAGCAAAAACTGCGGGTTGTGTCTTGATTCTTTAATTGCGGTTTTGCAACCTTGACAGCGAGGAAATAAAATATGTAAGTTGCTTTCCTATATACATTGTTTGGACAATATAAGTCTCGCTCAGTTTCTAGGTATAGCAAAAAATTGTGCAAAGAGCAATATCGACAAGGCTCTGTCAAGGTTTGCCGAGTATGAAGCACAGGGAGGGGAGGGAGGAACTGGAGGAACAGTGTATATTTAATTTAAACTGAAAGTAAATTCCCCAAAAAATTTTTGACTACTTTTAACAGTGAAAAGGTAGTCTATAAGTTGTATTCTCCGCCCCTGCCCACTCCCATCACGCTCAAAGTGCAAGTGTGATCTTTGATGTTTACTTCCATGCCTTCATCATCACATCAGCTGCGAACAGTGACAGTCTCGCTCAGTTTCTAGGTCTAGCAAAAAATTGTGCATGTCTTACATTCCAACATTCTGCCTCGGTTGAACACGTGTTTATAAATAGCCAAGGCTGTGAGAAAAGGATTTCTAGTGGTTGGTTCCTCAGTCACGTTTACAAACTGTAAAATGAAACTAAAAAGTCTTTATTTCACTTCACTTGCTTGTTCAGGCAAACAAACAGTGGTTCGGCACCTACAGAAAAATAAATGAAAATTGCTGTCAGATAAAAGGGTTTTAATGCAAAATTTCACGAAATTTTCTAACACCTAGGAAACAGAGTTGTATCACATTACTTCACACCATAGGCGGTTTTCACATGAAAAGATCATTACACTTTTCACTTCAGTACTTGAAAATCGGAAAATTCTTGTTTTTGTGATGTCGACAAGCCGAAAGTATTCGGATGTTGTCTCGGGTCACCAAGAAGAGGCCTCCTTGTGCAGCCCAAGAAGTTCCCGGCTGAGGAACTATCAGCGGGAGAATGAAGAAGATGCATTTCACAGCTCCATCCAAATGAGTAAGGTACGGTCTATCAGGGTACATTGTTATATCGGGGTTGTGTAACATCATCTTCGTTTTATAGGTAACTAAAATGCCATTTAGTTTGCCAATTTTAGCAATTACAATCCTATACATCAATCCTGTCAAATAGCTTCATTGCAGGAAAAAGTTTTGTTGTCAAGGGCACTGGTGCTGTGATTTTTGAGGTACCTTTTACCTTAGAGTTATATGTTGTCGTAAGAAATATACTTCCCTAAACTAAAAAGTCGCCAATTTGAACAAAAGTTGGCAGGAAAAAGAAGAAAATAGAATATGTAAATCTAAACTGGAATTGTGGAATGCCAAAAGTACTCAAGCATCATTAATTTTTTAGCAGCGTCTCAGGTGGCAACCTTCGGGGGTCACTATTAACGGGAGTTTGCTTGAGGATGGAACATGCTATTTTTCAGGGTGTAAGAAAAAGCTACTCTGCCTAGTATGCTTTGTTACGCGATGTCAACATGTTTTTTCCTTCAATCGTTGCAGGATTTATTGGGGTATTTGTCTCCCCTCCCCCCCGTGAAAAATAAAAGGCTCTATCACGCTTTTGCCATAATTGTCTAAATTTGGTTTCAGATGGTGTTTATATCCTGGACAATGTAAATCAGCACATTTATGAGGGATGGGGCACAGTGAAAGTGGGCCTCATATTTTACAACAAAAAGTGATCCCGGTACATCTGTCTCTCCTTGTCTTTACTTAGGGAATTTCACTACTTTGGCTTGGCTGGTTGTTCGAAAGCCGATCATTTCTAATGTAACATATAATGTCTCGTGCTTTGGACAACTGGACCAAACCAGGACTTTGAACGTATATGTTATGTCACTTGATGATTTAAGTATTCTCGTCTTATGACCAGGATATGATTGTGCTATGCAACAATGATGACTCTAATTGCTCTGTGACCCCAAGTGGCAACAGCCATACACCCTTTGCAATGGTGAGTCCATAAATGTGTCAAGACAGTGAAATCTCATCATTTTTAATGTCCTCTTTCTTGATGAAGTCTGTACTCGAGATAACTTTAGTACGATTCCCAGGTCGCCCAATCTCATAATACGAGTGTCTGAAAGTGCTATAGTAGCTGCATAATAATTTGTACGCAAAAAATACTTCTCAGTCTTAGCGCTAAACATGTGAAAGAGTTCAAAGCAAAAATCGATTGCCTTGTTTATATTTTCCAATGTCTATTGTCAATTTCCTTGTTTCCGTAAGATGTCTTGGCCTACCTGTGCCAGACCACCCAGGAAAAAAGAAATGTATAATAGAAGGAAGGTAAGCCATTTTTGTTTAGAATCCTTCCTTGTCTGAAAGATTTTTCCCAATCAAATTCTAATATCCTTTTTTTAATGACATCTATTCAATGTCATCTTTTCAATTGTGGTAGGTTGGGGGGGAATCTGGCGATTGACTTATTTCTCATAGATCTGCTATATTTGCAAAATGTTTTCGTTTAATGACAGCTATTCAATGTCATCTTGAGTTTTTGGTGGATTGGGGGGTCGGGGGGAAAGTCAAAATTTTCAAATTTTTTTAATATCATACAATCGATGTCATCTTTTCAATTCCGGCGAGGGTCTCAGAGCCTCATTGTCAAACCTGGTACATCATACACATACGTCAGTCACTGTGACCTGGGGGAATGTTATGCAAATGAGCTGTCAATCACATGGAAACGAGGCTAGACTAACCCTTAGAAAAATACCTAATTTTAAACGTTTTGGTGTCAACAGTGTTATTTGCTTATGTGCTAAAATGCCGGGAAAAAAACGAGTTCAGGAGATGGTGAAGAAGGCCTTGTCTGGCGACCAAGATGCCAATAACTGTTTCCATCTTGAAAAATCTACAGTAGTATTTAACAAGAAATTCACCTGCCGCTGGCCAAAATTGTGTCTTCATTACCAAAATATTCTTGCACAGTTGGTCGCTGCCGACACACTTGGCATGGAAGGTGTTTCCCTCACCTATAAACACTTCCTGCAGTACCTTACGTAGCTGGCCAAGCACCACTTCAAAAAGTCGCTGGATAAAGACACTAAGGTAAAATGCAAACGTGCTTGAGCAAATACAGATTCTGACCTTGGATGTCCCGCATGAAAAACGTCGATCCTACAAAGACCAGGTATCTTCTGGTGAGGAAGATGATGAGACAGCGCAACCTAAACCTAAAAGAAAGTGATTTGACATAGTTGAGGATAAGGAAGACGAACTGGAGGATGAGCGACAAGGAGAGAAGAGAGAAGAAGACTAAGAAGTAGGGAGAAACCATAGTGACCAGCACTAAGAAATGTCAGAAACACAGTCACCACCATCGTGTGAAATGTAGATTTTCCCGCTGTACCTACTTTGGGTTAAATTTAAAAAGGCACTTGAAGATCCATGTCAGCCAAACAAGATTCGAGAAGACATCTCACAGGTAGCTTCTGCAATGATGAGTGGGCCTAGAAAGCGAGGAAATCGCATCATGGACAATGTTAAGAAGACCACCAAAGTAGGACGCACTCGGAAGTGCTGCCGTGTACCTGGGTGCAACAGTGTCATGTTGTACATGTCTACTCATCTTCGACAAGTACACCTTAAGAATGCCAAGCCCTACAAAGGTCTCTCTGAATTGGAACACTTTGTGTACCCCAACACATCAGATGCAGTTGAAGAGCCTGCAGAACCACCACCCACAAAACCCCAAATCACCAAAGAACCTCTTGCAGTGCCATCCACGAGTAAAGAAACTGAACAAAACAAAAGACGATGAGGACAGTACTGAGAAGGAAGAAAATGGTTTCTCGGTCCATGAGTCTACCAACACACATTGCAGCAAGACATAGAGTGAAGTGTCAGATGCAGAGGACGAACAAGATAAAGAATGGACTGGAAAAGGATAGCATGTCACTGTAACAGGCAATGTCAAGGCAGAAGACATTACTCCACCACAACATTCGAGAGCCCACCATCAATAGCCTCCAATGCAGACATCCTTAGTGCTCGTCACGCAATCTTTCCTCCCCCACGAACGTCTGACACAACCGACAAAAACGTAAGCCAGTAGGCATTCACTCATTGTGTTATAAACAGCCAATCATAAGCTGTGAAAGAATAGAAATCAGCACCCGTGGGTTATTTTCAGCAAAACGCTCTGTGGGCGCTTGGATAAGTGATTCCATGTTCTTATTCCTCGCCTATGTATTGTATTCGGTAAAAGTGCAGTTGACATCTCAGGGCTAATCAAAAGTGCCATCAACATTGATGTTACAGTATATTCTTCAAGTGAGCTATTTATTTGTACCATACACTGCCTTAGGCGCCTCAGACGTCTCAAAAACGTTTCATGAAACCTCCAAAAACTGAATGGAGAAATAAGAAAAGACTTTGAGAAAGGAGGCTTGAGAAGAAAGAGATTAGAGGGACTCTAGCTCTTCATCGGAGGGGGGACAACTTGCCGCAGCGCCAATTGAACGATCGAATACTTTGGGAACTTTGGTAGAAAACAGCGCTCGTAGCAGCACTAAGAGCACCGCAATCATTGAGCTTCCCTACTACTTGCTCTTCTTATGGCCAGGAGCCCTCACAATCATTCGCTTATTTGAGCTTCTTTGTCTCACTACCTCCGCCTTCTCTGTTTTTAATGTCGACTCCAGTGGCAAAGACGAAGTCAACACCTCAATCAAGTGAAGTCGTGAATCCAACTTCTGTGAAACTAACCATCAACTATCCCAGCCAAACGGTAAACAAAATTCTTCCCAAAGAATTCGAAGCCATTGGGAAGGCTCTTGCCTATGGACCAACAAAACGATAGGCAAAAGTGGTGGTGAAATGCACAACGTTAACACATGTTGTCGAGACATTGCTAAATGAAGTAAATGCTGAAGTGAGTGGCTTGTGCTCACGAAATAATCCATCGCTGTTGCAGGAATGTGGGCAGAGTGATCTTAGAAATTTTGAATTTCAATCACTGTGAGGAATGGAAAGAAAGGGCTCCTATTTTCTTCTCCTTTTTAATGACTTGTTGAATTTCCGGTTCAAGAGTGCAAGACGATGTGAAATGGCTTCCCAGTGCAGCGGTTCATGATGTTTTGCTGAAGCAGAGGAATCCAATAATGAATGCAACTGCAAGTGTACTCAGAGTCCTTGCCAAAACTGGATCAATGGAGGTACATTGCTGTTATTTTCTTTTTTTACAGTGCATGAAGTACTCACTAAATGTATTTCATTGTTTATTTACAGTTCATTTCTGTATAATTCGGTATATCTTTAAGGCAGTGTTACACTAGGCAATATTTTGTGCAACTTGTCTCTCAATTTTTGTTGCGACACAAGTTGTGTGAAAAATTGCCTAGTGTAACATACATCGTAGGGCTTGTCATACAATCTTTCCCCGTCTGCTAAACACTTGCGTGGCGAGCCCTAAGGATCTCTGTGTTGGAGGCTAGTATATCTTTGTGATGGCTCAGTCAATTCCAAGCATGACCCCCCCCCCCCCCCCGGCATTTGTCAAGTTGTCAGTCCCCATGGTGGGGCATTTGTCAATTTTTCCAACAATGGGAAATTTCACATATTTATTTATTACCGAGGTTTAATCAATTAAAAGATAATATTATTGTACTAGCGCCATAATCAGCCCCACGCCTACCGTTTTTATATATAATCTTTGCTTCCCCTTCATCTTCACACATTCGCATGTGGTAGGCGCAATCACGGCCAGAAAATACAGTTTGGTAAGCAACAGATTGCAGAGGAAAGACTTCAAAAAGCTTTGCATTTCTTTGTTATCAAAAACAATGTTCCAGAACTGATTATTTATAGTCATTTTTGTTTGTAGTAAAAGGACAAGACAGAGCTTGTTTCCTAGTTGTTGGAGATTCTAAAGCCATCGCTGGAAATCTGGGACATGATTTTTCATGCAGCTTGCATAAACATCTCTTCACAATGGTATAAACCACTGTTAGAAGTACTGTGTCATGGGCTCATAGTCACGATATAGATGGAGGGGTGAAACACAACGATGTTTACATTTAAGTAAATGCTGCTGACCTAAAATATGTTGCAGAATTTGAAACCGATAGAAAGGAGAGGAAATTATCTTCCAAACGAGATGTTTAGCAGGACGTTTGGATGATTTTTGGTGGAAATATTGCAGATCGAAGATCGTAGATTTTAGTATCCCATAAACGCTTTTTCTAAACTATGATGTTTCAGTTTTTCGTTGAAATCCCCCATTTTTGGTGAAAAGTAAAAAGAAATTAAAGATGGCAACCAACATTCTTCCAATTCTGCATATCGAAAGGTATTCACCATTCTTAAATGCTGTGAAAGTTTCAGAAAATTCGCCCATAACCTGAGGAAACTAAGGAAAAATATTCGTAGTCCCCCATTAGCATAACCAAGGGCATGTCAACAAAAAAGGGGGCATAATGTCAGCTGAATGAGGGCAAATTAACAATGAATATAACCCTAACCCTAACATAACCAAGTCTCAGGGTAATATTCGCACCCTACACAAAAAAGCAAAGGGGACCAGGAAATTAAAGTCAGATCCACATAAAAAAAATTAAACACATTAAAACATGGCCAAAAGTGACGTCATATCAGATCAGCCCATGTGGTTAACAAGTCATGAATATTTGAGAAACATGGCTTTTAATCTCGCTGAGATATTAAAGGTTATAGTTTGTCCGGGGGAAGAATTATGCTAATGAGCTCAATTTTTGACTTGCTGTAACTTTTAAGAGGATTATTGTTTGGCCTTAAACTTGCAGGTACAAATGTCATCTCCAGGGGGGGGGGGATGATATGCTAATGAGCTTAATTTTTGATCGACTATAACTTTACAAGGAAACTTTTCTGGGAATGATTTTCTGTTGACTGATAAAAACTGGGCTTGAGCTCAAAGACCTTTTTCCTGTTACAGTCAAAATGAGTAAGAAGTTGTATTATGCTGAAGAAGACGAGCAGGCTATGCTGGACTTTTTGATTGCCACAGATTCACCTCCAACCAGCCACAAAACCTGGCAGGAGGCCGAAAGACTAGCTATCACCGGACATAGTTGGATGTCAATGAAGAATCACTATGTCCGGTCAAAAATGACGAAAATCAGCCCCAACGTCACCATCGCCCCCACCGCCATCACCACCCAAACTAAACCTTCTCTCACACGGCAGTATTCCATTTACTGCAATTTTTTAGTTATAAGGCGCACCATTTTGAAAGGTTAGGCACACATTGTATTCAAGACCATTGTTGCTCCATTTTCTCATCAACTTACACTTTGAAAACAGTTGTAAATGTAAATTTAAGAATTTCTAGGCATATCGTGAGAACTATTTTCTCTTAAGTTTATAGTGCATCTTATAACCAAGTGTTTTACTGATATTTTCGGTTTCTAAACTTAACATGATTCAGTTGCCTAAGTTAGGGTGCCTCTTATTACCGATAATTCACACGTTCATGCATACTTACACATACATTCATGCATATAAATTTTTGTAAAATGCATTGACATCAAAAAAAGAAAAATGTAAAAAAGTTAAAAAACCAAACACGAAAAAATGTTTACATTTTAGTTGTAGATGTCTATACATATTATAAGTATAAGTATAATGCTTAATGTATATATATATATATATCCACCGAATCCGGACTGTGAATCCATTATTGTGATCCTTTTGGTATGACATCTTTCGTTGGCTCAGGCAGCACCTTCAAAACCGTCTATATATATATATATATATATATATATATATATATATATATATATTATATACATGTAAATACCACTGTAAAAAATATACCTATCTTAATTTTTATCATAAGAAATTTTATACATATTGTAGCATAGATGAATATATCATTCCATTGTAAAAGTCGGGCTAATTACCCAGTGACCCCCCGAATGGCTTTTGATTACGTTTTTACATAACCAAGTCTCAGGATAATAATCGCACTCTACACAAAAAAGCGAACGGGACCAGGAAATTCAAGTCAGATCCCACATAAAAAAAAATAAAACACATTAAAACATGATCAAAAGTAAGACAAAAGTAACAATGTTCTATACAGGTGTGTATGGCAAACATTCGCAGCTTGTTGTAAACTGCACAATTTCACTGTTCCATAATCTTTTTTGTGTGTACAGAGTTATCGAAAGAGTAACTTACAAAATAAATATATTCTCTTTCATCATGTATAGTAGTGCTTCTGTTAGTGTAGGGAGGGGGAATTGATATGGCTGTACCAGTTACGACTAACATTTATTAATACCTGAATAGAGGTTTGGCATGGCAGCCACGTTGCATGGCAGGAACAATAGATTCTTTTCCCTATGGGAAAGAATGTTCTTTCTAATGCAACATGGCTGCCGTGCAAAACCTCTATAACTAACAACTTGATAAACAAATGCTGTGCCTTATTAACCAAACAACATGGTCTAATCGCTAATCTAATCGCTTAAAATAAAAGTTTACATCACTTATACAGGGAGGTTTGATCATTCCTGGTTGTATTGTCTAGATCAATACAGCTGCGTCAAACCTGAGTTTCCTAACTTGCTATTTTAGGAGCAATACTCAGCATTTTTATATAAACACTGCATGCTAATAACACTGCAGTTGTTCCAGTTGTTCCCTAAAATGTAGTGTTCCTTATAATAACTACAATCACTAAAATGATAACTAATTAGTCAGTGTGACCTGCAGGCTCGTATGTATCACGATTTCTAGACCGCACTGTTTGCTCATTGCCTTCAAACCATTATGTATACCCATTAAAAGGACTAATATTTACAAGAACACCATCACCAGTGAGCCCAGGGTGGAAAAGCTAGATGAGTGCTAGTGTCTCGAATCAAAGGGCTCTAAGAACCATCTCGTTAATGCGAAACATGGTAAGGTTAATTTGAAAGACAAATTAAGGGGCCAGTAGTTATCATGCAAAAACGACAAAGGAAGTGTAGCGTTTTTTTATTTTTATTTTTTATTTTTTGAGTTAGCAAACCGAATAGCAGCATAAGTGAACATTCTAAAGAGGTACAAAGACCTATTAGGGAGCTTAAGCAATGATGACAGCTACGCCAAGGAAAACGTCACTTGAAAAAAGGATTCGTGCTATTTTAAACAACTTTGCAGTTCCTCCAATTTCTTTAGTTTATCTAATGTGACTGGATTGTCTAGTAGCTGAATTTGTAGAGACAGCTTTTCAGTTCAAATGGAGAAAGCAGAATTAACTGTCTTGTGTTCACGTTCTTTACAAAACCTATAATTTGATCATTTGACGTTGTTGTTTTGCAGGGAATGGCAAAGAAATGTACCAAAATGTAAAATGCACGTGCAGAGGCATTGTTTTTGCTCATTAAACCTATTTTGTGCCGTTCTCGCTGCCGTAGCCGTCGTGGTTGCTTAAGCTCCCTAATGTCGTAAGGTGTATCATAAAAGCGAGTTGTTATTTGAGACTTTTCGTCAGTGTTAATTTAGTAGGTGCGTGAAAAGTGTTAACTTTCAAACTATATTTTTAATGTTTGATAGTGTGGATTGTTAAAGTAGTACGTTTGGGCTGGTTTGCATGATGTAATATTAGTTTGAAGATATTTTCACAAAGTGGGTAAGATTGGCTAACTGGACTAGTTTAATTCTAGTTACTTGATTAATCAAAGACTCCTAAGAGCCAACCCGTGAATAACAAATGCTAACGCATTACGCAATATTGCGGTAAGCTCATGTTTTCACACTGACACAGTTCAATATTTTTTTTAAATTAAACGTAAGGATTTTTGACAAACACAAAAAGAAAAATACAGTACATCACTTTCATAATGTTGAGTCCGAAGAAGAAAGAAAGAAAGAAAGAAAGAAAACGGCCCCAACAAGATTCGAAATGAGTTAAACGGGTTAAATTTTATTACTTCAAGGTAGACAAGCATCAAACCTCGTATCTCA
The DNA here is from genome assembly GCA_022457155.1 of Cladopsammia gracilis. Taxonomy (NCBI): domain Eukaryota; kingdom Metazoa; phylum Cnidaria; class Anthozoa; order Scleractinia; family Dendrophylliidae; genus Cladopsammia; species Cladopsammia gracilis. The sequence continues at coordinate 993,688 of JAJGOT010000207.1, forward strand.
ACTTTTTTTATTACTTCCATCACTACTTGATACAATAAATAATATAAATATTCTCAATAAGAAGCTTTAAAATCAAAAGTGATGAGGAGTCTCGGTTGAAAATTCCTTTTAGATCGATTTTAACTTTAAAACCAGTTTTCTTTAACAAAAATTACACAATAGTTTTTCAATCTTTACAGCATTTAATGAAAGATGCAAGTGTAGAATTCGCAGACCAACTAGATCCAAGAAACGGTAGGAAGGATTAGCAGATTAAAATTAAAGTAAATTTGTTACCGGCATTAAGCCTTAAAGTGCATCACATAATTTCTTATTTGAAAAACGTAGTTTCCATGTTTTTAAACAACATTTATTGCATTGAAAGTAAAAACTGAAATTTCTAACCTTTTCACATCTCCACAAATGGTTTAATATGGTCCCAGCTTGTTACGAGGTTAGCTTTAACTTAAATTTAAAATTGTTCATTTGCTTCTTAGTCCAATGGTGCGAAGTTTCGGAAGATGTTGTGAAGGAGATGACTGCGTACCTAAAGTTGCGTTGCACTGAAATCACTGCAGACGATGTAATTTGTGGAACGCCACCGACGAACATGATTAGAAAGAGGATTAAGAATTTCTACAGGGCCAGACGCCAACAACTTTGCACTTCTGCTTTGCCAGGGAAAAGAAGACTGCGGTGATTCCAAAATCGCAGAAACAGGTTGACAATGGTAAGGTCTGGTAAGAAGCCATGCAACTTGTAAACATAACAGGCGCTACCTATTTCTTTACCCTAAAAAGTGAAGAGAAGAGAGCGAGCTTGAAATGTAAGAAAGCGAACAGCTTCCATATGAAATGAATCATTGCCAGATTTCTACCAAATTTTGCTCTTCAGTTGATGCTACACGAGAAGCCCTATTTCAATTCATTTTTCGATTTTCTTACCTTTTCCATCAAAAGCAAACAGTGCAGCCAAGCTTCACCTCTCTCGCTCGCAATGTGTCGAAAACGTGGACGATGATTGGTGGATCTCAATCTGCGTCTGTCTCCTGAGAGGTACGCATAAATGACCTTCTACCTCCTGTTGTGTTTGTCCGCGTTTGAATATGTCAATGGTTCTAACGCAGATTTGTATACTATTAAAATTCAAACTAACCAATAACATTATAGCAAAATAAACAAATGACAAAAGAAAAAAAACGGTAAAAGTTAAAAATGCAATGAACTGACATGATCAAAAATTGTCAAGATGTTTGTGATGTCTCTTGTTTCAAAATAATTGATAATGCCACCTCCTATTATCAACTCAAAATCAAGGAGAGCTTTCATATTGAGCGTTTGAAACCTGAACTTAACAAACAAGTTGATCATGTCAGTTTATCATTGCATTTTTAACTTTTACCGTTTTTTTTTCTTTTGTCATTTGTTTATTTTGCTATAATGTTATTGGTTAGTTTGAATTTTAAATACTTTTAACGAACACTTCATTACAAATAATCATTGTATTATATATATACGTCTATTTTTAAAAAATTATTGTAACACTCACTATGGCTGATGATGATGTTTGAAACATCGTAACATGTTCCGCAAAATCAAAAGTGTGGTTGTATTTTTGAAAATATTTTTTAATATTTAGTTCGATAGTTTGTGCTTGTACGTGATGGATAGTGGTTGTTTTTATACTTATTATTATTATTGTATGTTAAGTAGTCCACGGCTCACTGGAAGAGCATTTTTGAATGAAAGTGATCCCGTGTTTTTAAACAAAGATGCTGATTCAAAAGAGTAACATCTCCCGAGGATTCTGTGAAGCATTTGATTTACTTACTCTTTGTCAACTGCTAGTCAGAAAAGTAATTTGAGATAGGTGTGGTTCCTTGCTTCTGTTTCAGAAACATGAATTATGTTAGTACTTCAAACAAATGTGGTCAGTTTAATATGCGTGGGTATTTGCTGGATCAGAATTTATTTCGAGTTGGGCTTAATAGTACAATTAGAAGGGGGGTTGTTATTTTATTTTCTTTTTCAAGAGATATTATTTGCCATTTCATTTGATTAAACTTGTTTTAATTTCCTATTTTTTCAGGAAAAAAGGGACAAAGAAACGTCTAAAGCCATGCAAGAAGGATTCTTAGAGGGGATGAGCACTGAGGAAATACAATCAAAGCGTGCCATCATTCCCCCAGTTCAAAACACTGCGGTGCATGTTCCAGACAGCAATGACGAAGATAGCAAAAGAGATTTGCTATACCGCCGGAGAATATTCCTCAAAAAGGCAAGAGCCATTGCAAGCAAGTGTTGGATGAGGGGAAGGATGTTGCTGGAAGCTTGTGAACAGCCAGGCAGCAGCCAGCTTCATGTAGATGATCTGCTGAAGCCATGTGCCAATCCAGGCCCCGGAAATATCCACCCCTCTCGACAAGATTTTTATCCACACAGTAAATTTGCGCTCTTCAATGTCAGCCGCTTACGCGAGTCAGCACGAGCAAAGTTTTAAAACCAACATAGCACCTATTTGTCAGAATTTATTTAGAGTTGGGCTTAATAGTACAATTTTGTCCATCCTTTTCTTAATACAAAGTTACTGTTTGGGTTCAAATTTATAATTTCTGATATCACTAATTCAATACAGTGACCAAAGTAAAGCTCTTAATGTTGTCAAATTATAGATCAGTAAAACCGTTCAGTGTTTTAATATAGTTTTTAATACAAACAATGTGGAAATAAAATCATTGTCATCATAACTATTTCCAGTTTATCTGATTTGACTTTGAAGAACTTCAAGCAAGAAATGCTGAAAAAAGTGTATCCCTGGGGGTGGGGTTTTTGTATTGGAAATTTGCCTGACAGGGTGGGGGAATTTATTGAAATTACCATAGTATATTTGTGATTTCCCCTGCTATGTCCTGGGGGGGAGAACCAAATGACTAATGCGTAATTTGTATTATTGTGTCTGGTAACAATACAATTCACATAAATATGTAAGCAATTTTGCATTCTAGTTAAATTGTTTCCAATATTACATGCTAAATTTTAAAACAGTGGTCACCTTTATTAAGCAGTCAGATGGCTATTCCCCGAGGGTGACTGCTTAATAGAGGTTTGACTGTAGTATGTAACTAGCACCTTTATCTGAATTCTAAACTTCCTTTATTTTGGGGAAGGTTAGTCTCCTACACAGCTGTTATTACACTGATAACAGCTGCATATAGGAGACAAGGGGGAGAGATGGGGGGGGGGGGTTATTTTTTTTCAAGAGATATATTTGCCATTTCATTTGATTAAACTTGTTTTAATTTCCTATCTTTTCAGGAAAAAAGGGACAAAGAAATGTCTAAAGCCATGCAAGAAGGATTCTTAGAGGGGATGAGCACTGAGGAAATACACTCAAAGCATGCCATCATTCCCCCAGTTCAAAACACTGAGGTGCATGTTCCAGACAGGAATGACGAAGATAGCAAAAGAGATTTGCTATACCGCCGGAGAATATTCCTCAAAAAGGCAAGAGCCATTGCAAGCAAGCATCGGATGTGGATCGCAAAAGTGTTGTTTCTTGTCTTAAAATTAAACAATCTGTTGCCTGTAAAAATGTTTGTTGGATCAATAGATAATGTATAGAACTATTGGAGAAATACTCTGCTTTTTAGGTCATTTTTGTCCTTGGTTTGAGAACCAGTTAAATGCAATGCATGCATAATTGACCACAAAATGGTGACTGGATGTTTTAGTGACATTCCTCGGAAACAAACTGATTTCTACAGCTACCACTCATTAGAATTTCAAGAACTTTGGCACAATAATAGTTCACAATATGCCTAACTCACCTGCAACCAAAAATTTTAAAATCTCAGGCTTAACATAGTTTTCCAAAAGGCTAAAATAAACAAAGGCAAATATCGCAGGTTGATTTATAACCAGTCATGTTGCCATGGCAACAACCCTAAGTTCATGAAAATATAAGTTTGACGCTTCATCGTATGCTTCACCAATTTTTGGCGGCACTTAAACGCTAGTGGTTTTAAAATAACAATGATTGCCGCACAGGTCCAGTAGAACTGTATTCATCCACCTAAATTTTACCCAAGGTAATGGACATTAGATGGCTTTGATGTGACTCGAATAGTACATTATTTTGTTTCTTCGATATTACTATCTTTTATTTTATGTGAATGCAAAGGAAACCTAAACCTCCATCAGTGAATTTGATGTTTTTTCATATTGCATCATCGACACAGCTCTTGTTACAACTGATATTGTTGCAGCTTTCGGTCTTAGCATTCTGTAGGCTAGAATTTTGGCTGTAGAAAGTGTCAAAGGTGTTTGCATGGTTCTAGTTTTATACCACTGATCTTTAGTGAATGACAATTTTTTATCCAATTGCATCGTTGTCACAGCCCTCATTAGGGACCTTAAGCATCGACGACGAAATAGGACGACCACGCCGACCGGAAGTGAAATTCTCCTGCATGAACCTTCTGATCATGCGTTAGATAGTCAAAACGTCGTCCAGGATTCGTTGACGACGAAATTCAGGGAGGTTTGCCGTCGTCACTAAAACGTAAGTATAAAACTATAATTTTTGCGCGTAAATCACTCTTTTTCCCCCTTGTCATTCAGTACAAGTAGAAATATATTCTTTGTGGATTAGCAGAATCCAAATGTTAAGCACTTTGTCAATTTCTTCGCCTGCTAACTTGAATTTACTTTTCAGGTTCGGTTTGTCTGAAAACCTGAGTGATGGCAGAACAACCAGTCGGAAAGACAAGTAAGCTTTCCTCTGCTATCTTCTGAACCTGTTAGATTAGATGCTGTTCGTTCCCTGACAGGTTATGTTTACTCGTTCACTCTAGGTTGTACTATAGGATAAATGTTCATTTTTTCGTGCTAAAATTTAATTTCCCATGTTGTTTTTAGCCGCTAGTAAAGACAACTTTCCAGTGGACTCAGCTGGAACATGATGTGGCTATAAGGAGCCCTGAGAAAGGACAAATATGGGAGAACATTGCAGCAGCCGAAATTTAGCATAACTGCAAGTCAAAAGCAAAACAAAAACAAAAGCTGCGGGACGAACTTGAGAACTGCCTCCAAAATCTAATAATACAGGTCGTAAAGAACAATAAATTCGCCATCGTCGATTAAACCATCATCATAGCTTTTAAGATACAAGTACAGAGGTCTTTGAATGCCATAACAAGACTGTAACAAGACAAAGTTCTTCGCCAAAAAAAAAAAAGTCGTTGTCTGTCTGGGAAGCTGCACTGCTTAAACTTTGTTTTCCCCGCCAAAAACGAAACACTTGGCCCAGTCTGCCTTGGTTGCGAAACGTTGTCGTCGTCCGTTTCGTTGTCGATGCTTGAGGTCCCTATTGTTACATGTACAACTGATACTGATGCAACTTTCAGTCTTAGCATTCTGTAGGCTGGGGGTGGGGAAGGTTGTGCATGGTCAGTCTGCCCCTGTCCTTGCCAGAACCAAGTGACTGTCAAGCACATGCTTAGGGACCCTTGCTTAGGGTGACCAGCACCCGTGCATTCAGTATATGGAAGGATCACCTGCAAAACGAAATCCCATGGCATAAAATTATCAAAAGAGAAAACTTCATTCCTGAATTATTGAGCAACCTGGCCAAATAGTAAACACTGTACAACTTAAGATGACATTCTTTGAAACAACTTTTTCACTCCCACCATCCTCCTATAATTAATGTTGCACTGGTGCCCAGGGTGGGTACTAGGGTATGTTTTAAGTGGGTTTGTGCCAACTGGGTCTCCAAATTTGCACCTCGTTTAAGAAAGAATTGGCACTTAAAATAATGACCCGTTCTAGAAATACAGGTAGGTCAATTTTTAATACCCTGTTGTAATTTCAAATGGCTGCTGATGATTTGAAGCTTTCGTGCATTTGACTATTATACCCTGTTCCAGGAAACGTCTTTTAAATCGATACCCGGATCTACATGTAGATCAAGAGTTCAAAAATCACGATACCGTTGGCGACACATACCCCCAGGTAGTCTCTGAGGAACAAATATTTCAATTATGATTGCATTGATTGGAGGTGATGGACAGGGTCAAGCTTATGTTCATGGTACCCAAGTCACCTCAAATTCAAAATGTCTTCTTGGCAGTCTACCCAAATGTTATTATATCTTGCAATTTTATTTATAAACTCTCAGAGGTTGTTGAAATGCATAATGGGGAAATGATACTAGAAGTCTGTAAAAAGCAACTTTTTTGTAAACCTTACAGGACATAGGTTATCTCTAAATATAACGGAGAGTTTTTCATTTGGGTGAAAGAAGTAGGTTCCTTTCAAACAGTTTCATTTCGTATTGACATTTAATGACATTAATACACATGTGGATTTATTCATTCAGTGACCTCCAGCATCCTAGAAAGTATACTGAATAGTGGAGTGAAAATCACATGATTGTGATAAATGCCTTATAAAAATAAAATTAATAATATTTGAGAATAGGAATCAGAGTCACTTTAAGGCTATCTAATATTTCTTCAGTTGATAATTATTGCTCAAATGTAAGGCTGTATATAATGAGTAACAGCAAAGTTTCAATATGCATAGAATGACAAGCCCTTGAGCTGAACTAACATTTTGCAAAGTGTTGTACTATGAAAAATTGACAGTGAAACTTGAGACAAAGGAAAAAAATGATACAAAATTGTCTTTGTATGGATCAAGGGCTTGTCTGCTTATGGTAGTACCTTAATTTTTAACTTTATAACTTAACTATTACAAAATTTGAGATGTTTAGGGTAAAAATTAGCAATGTTACAAACGTTCGAAGTTACGCTATTTTCTAAAAAATGGTCATGACTTAATGTTGGTTGCAAAAGTTTTTTTACGTTCAGTGACTCTCCGTGAGTTCTTGCCACTCCCAAAGATGTCTAGAGATTCGGTTGCACCCATAGCAAGACTCCTCGACTCAAATGCGTGCGACAGAGCTATACTGAATGTTGAACTGATCATGCAACCAACATTACATCATATCACGTCACATTTTGACATTTTGGCCGTGCGATTTGAAAAAATGTTTGGTTTGATTCTTTAGAATAAAATGCAGCCCTGATAGCATTTCACATTGTTTTGGATTAAGGAATAGTTTGATTAATTTAATTTCATTTTTATTAACCGACTAAGAAAAGCAATTCAGGTTGGTATCATGTATCATTCAACAATATTTCTAAGAGTCACAGACAAGCTTTAGCCTAATTGAAAAGTGGGCATCCTGAATATTTTTTCCCATCATAAATTTTTAAAAGAATGAGCTGCAATTTTCATTAAGTTCTTCAAAGGGTGGGCATCCACAAGACACCTGGACATAAGAAGCAAGAAATAAACATAGAAGAAAGTCAATGGATTATTGTTTATACACTTCATTTTTCAGAAAAAGAAGTTCATTTTGCAGCATTTGGTTAGTAGATTGTGAAAAAAACTCACAAAACAGCAGTCAGCAGTATAAAGTCACATGCATACAGTAAAAAACTACTGGATATAGATGGAAAGTACATAGAAAATACCTATAAATGTTGTTGATTATTCCAGTCTTTGAATCGAGAAACCTTCTAATTTTTCCCTGGAGTTTCGTTGTAGGTTTGATGACAACCAAAACTTAATTAATCTAGAATTTGACAGGTCTTTTCGCTCAGCCTTTCAATTAGAAGTTACTATGACTTTATTTCCATTACCTGTGACCCTATCTTTCCTTAGTGAAAATCGTTGTGCGATGAATTCCTGTACTTTTCAAATTAGGTTTGCCATGCCTTTAATAACACCTCAATACTGCAGTTTATTTTCTTTGCAAAATTTTTGCTCATTACTGATATATGTTATAACAGCATGGCTTTTGCAAGGACACTTGCTCCTTTGTATGACGATGATTTATGAAGGTTTTTAAACATCGTTTTCAGTGGTGTTTTAGTTATTGATTGTTAGTTTAAGCAAATACTGTAGTCAGTTCAAGTTCAGTTACAAACTTTGTTACAATAGCAATGACTGTATGAATGAGAAATGATTTTTAAATGTATTCGACTGATCATTAAGAATATGCTACATAGTTCTGATGTGTTGACCATCCATATTCATTCAGATCATTTCCAGTAACATTCTTCAGTTGATCCAATGCAACAACACCGCCATCAGTTCCTGGAACAAATCATATGCTTCACCAGGTGTATCTGGGTAAAAGTGTTTACTTTCCATAGCAAAATGAAAATAGTCTTGGCAATCTCAGTTCATCTCTTAAACGGTCATCATCTTCAATATGCAAATCCATCTCGTGAATCTTCTCTCTTGACAGTGTGGCCTTGCATTCTACTCCACCGTAATGCTGAGGTAAGTGGTACAGCACATATGGAACCCCTTGAACAGTCCCAAACCTGGGTGGTCGAATTCTGTGGGTATTCCAATGAACTCTCACCTCATCAAGGTCCTCCTGGAGCACTCCAAGATCAATCCACCGCGAGGCTCGGCTGCGCCTAAAAAATGACCACCAGCATTCAATGCGCTAGTTACTTGATGAGGAGCAATATTTGTGAGCCTTCAAACCAGATAATTCGTCATTTACCACCTTGTCTGAAATAACTCTGCATTGCTGCCACAGTTCCATTTTCAGTGCCACAATCTGTTCTCAGAAGGCGTAGACAACCAGCATTTTCTTTTACACGCTTGAGGAAAAGTTATGCAGGGACCTCAGGTTTGTTGTTTGACCTTTCAACTTCCAACCAAACGATTTTTCTACTATGGCCATCAATAGCTACATGAACTCTAAAAAAATGGCTTGAGCTTGTCACAGCCTCAAAAAAGTGAACAGAGGGTTTAGAAAATAAATAAGGATCAGAATTTCAGAGTGGCTTGAACAAGCTTTCTGCAAAGGTTCCTACACCTGCTACACCTGCACCTACTCGTAAATGGAAATAAGCACTTACTTCCATATCAGTGTTGCACAATCTGTCATATTTATCGCTTTTAGCAATATCTAGAGACAAATTCTCCTTACTGGTCCCCGTACATTTCTTATCATTAAGTAATGTTCCACATAAGAACTACCGTAAACTTCATTGTTCCACAGCATTGGCTCATTCCCACATAGAATATATTTGCTTTCAAGAATAGAGGAGGGGCTGATGGTTCATAATTATATTTCAGTTTAAAAATAAAGAAAATCCATTTGCATCAAATACATTTTAGGAAATGTCCGTGCTTAACCAATCAGAATAGCAGCAAACAATTGCTAATAATTTTGCTTCTTTGATATCCCCAAATACGATATCTTAAAACTTGCATGTTGTGCGATTAGGTCTCAGATTACTTGAAACGTTGAAAAAATAGACAAAATGCACCTTGAACCTTAACTTTTAAGCCGTTTCGAGTCTAGGCCAATGGGATCACTAGTTGTAACAATGGAAAAAGTTGACATTCCATTGTGTATTGGCGTTATGCGTATCAACTTAAAAACTACAAAAGAAGCAATTAGAATTATTTTTTATATGCACTAATACAAGTATTGTTTATAAGATTTACAAACACAACACAAATCATACTATCAACATGCCAGCAGAAATTGGGATTGTAACTAGTATATGTCCACCTCCTGTGTCTCTTTTGTCTTGTACCAGATGGATCTAGCTCCCGGAGAATATTAGCAATCCTTTTCCTTGGCACATGGATGATTCAGTCTTAGTGTGTGCCACACTGCTCTGTAACCGTGAAGTTCGCCTGGCCAAGATATTTCTCTTTGCCTGATTTCCCTAAGTTCTTGATCGCCAACCTCCACACCACGTCTACTGAGCCCGTAGTCACGAAGCCGTCATTTCAAAGTTGCAAGACTCAGTCTACTTGCATGTCAATTGTTTAGAAAGTCAGCAATGACTTGGTTTTCAAATCCAAGAGGAAAATAGTGTTCAATCAATCGTCTTAATTCCTCTCTGTCCATTACATCTGCAATCCTGGACCTCAGGCCCTACGCATTTTTCCTGTTTACTTCCGTTTTTGCTTTTTTGTTAGCATTTGAGCCTTCTGGGCCTCCGCAAAAAGGACTGAAAGGCAGAATGAAAACTTCTGGGACATGTAAACATGTCCTGTATTAAAGTGTATTCATGGCCACAAGCTTTGAACCACAAGTTACACTGGAGCATTGACAAAAAAATTGAGACTTTTACTAGATACAGCTACAACCCAAAGAAAACACTCACCTTGTCTACAACTGGAACAAAAGTTCGAGTTTACTGGCACTGCCGAAAAACAGTAGAGCAAAACCTCGTAAAGAGCCGCCATGCCGTGGGCAACTGGAGCTAGTTACACCATTTTCCGGATCAAAGTGCTGCCATATTGGATTTCTTGTTGATGGCTGACAGAAAGAGCAAGAAAGGATCTAGATAGCCATCAAATAATGGCTACACGTAGGCAGGCTATGCTGTCAGAGCAGGCACTGGGAATGAATGATATTCTTGTGGCTACGCATCTACGCATCCTTATTCTTTCAACAATATATAGAGCATACAAATGCTACACATTTGAAGGACTGGGGACAAATGGTTTTCTTGTGGCTATGCCTCTACGCATTTATTCTTTAAGCAATAAATGAAGCATAGATATGCTCGTTCTGTTCATGACTGCTGCTGTGTACAGAATGAAAAATTAAAGGAAACAAAAAATGTTATGTTTATGCGTCGTTTGAAAAGCTTTCTTCCTGTATGAAAGGCTATAAAACCCAAGCACAAGGCATGAACCTAACCTGTGATCAGGTGCTCTTTTTTCCAACTCCGAAAAAAAAAGGAGCATCTGATCTCAGGCTATCATGAATCGGAAAACGGAGGGTGACTAAAATTCTGGATCCGCTCGGTTCGAAAATTTACCCCTTTCATGGCCGGAAGCTATGAAAGAAACCTGTTTTTACAACATATGACTATCTATAAGATAATGTGCTTGCAAACAGGCATGTTTTAATGGAATGGCTGTCGAGAGAACTTATAGCAACCCAGGAGTTTTGTCCAACGTGCAACCAAGCCATGAATTAAGTGGAATGTAACAACAGAAAAGATGGTTTTAAGTGGGAGTGCAGATGAACTGTCAACAGAAAGAGCCACTGAAAGGAAGTCAGCATTCATCAAAGCAGTTGGTTCGAGAAAAGAAGTCAATAGAAGAAACCAGTTTGCGTATACGAATCTTTCAATTCTAGAAATGAATCTCCTGCTCCAGTTGATTTAGCTCTATGGTGTTTCACAGAGTATATTCTGTTACATTAAAAAAGCCAGTTTTTATTTTTGTAAGCAAACTATATAAACCCCATGCATACATTTATTATACATGTCATGCAATTGTTTGTAGCTTTTTAATCCCAAATGTATGGGTCAGATAGCAAACCAGTCAGTCAAATAAAACAATTATGCCATTTGCATTTTCCAGATGTAGGCATCAGAGATAATGTTATCCGCTTGCACGTTACTGTTGTAATACAAGTCATTACTTTTTCCCAATGGAGGCATAGTTAATGTTACTCACACGTTTTCATTCCCATTTTAATTAAGACTGTTGTTGTGTACAGTATGTTTTAGTTAGGTTTAATATTGTAGCTGAAAAGCCTATATATAAGGAGCGACAATAAAGTATGTATGTATGTTTGATTTATAACGTTTTTCTGATGGAGGCATAGTTGTAACAATTGCAGAATACCTTGCAAATTAGATTCATGTTATGTATATGTGTTGGAACTCTTTGAAGAACAAGGCATGAAACAATAGGAACTATTGTTATTCAATATGATGCAAATAAGTTGCGGGGTATTCTGCAGTTTAGCCGACAAGGAAATTATCAGGTTTTTATTTACACGATAAACCGACACTGGGTGTGGCCATTCACTTCTAAAACAGTCTTATTTGGTCTCGTTATTTTCGTCCTTCGTCAATAGTAATGCAGTCTCAAGTGGCATGCGCCGCTTAAATAATTTTTCTGCTCATCTTGGCCATAAAGAAATGAAGTGCAAGATGGGAAAAATATCATATCAGAACCTAAGGCCATCGCCTCTAAATTTAACAAGTTGCTGTTCATCTTGGCCATAAAGAAATGAAGTGCAAAATGGGAAAAATATATCGGAACCTAAGGCCATCGCCTCTAAATTTAACAAGTTCTTTGCAACCACTGGATGTCGCATCACCAAAAATTGTGCTGTGTATCAAGGGATGCCTGGAAGAAATACGAATCTGTTATCCAACTGCATGATGGTAAAAATCTATGTGCACTTCAATGTGTCAGTTCTAAGGTTGTTTCAAAGATCTTGCATTCGTTGAAAGTCAACAAGGCAGCTGGACTGGACAAAATACCGGCAAGGTTATTGAGAGATGCTGAGGTGGAACGTGCTCCCTCAATAACATATCTCATTAATAAATCGATCACAGATGGAATTGTCCCAACCTTGTGGAAGGTTGCTCGTGTAACACCTTTGTATAAGGCTGAAGATAAACTTTTGGTGGAAAACTATAGGCCTATTTCTGTGTTGCCAGTACTAAGTAAAGTTTTGGAAAGAGTCGTACACACACAAACGAGTGCTTATTTGGATCACTTAGGATTGTTATACAAAGATCAGTATGGTTTTAGGCATGGTCGTAGTACAGTACAAGCGGTGGGCCATTTGAATAATTCTGTGCTTGATGCCATGGACGGAGGTTAAGTCACTGGTATGCTATTTTTCGATATATCCAAGGCGTTCGACTCTATAAACCATAGGATACTTCTGGAAAAACTAGAATCCATAGGATAATCAGCGAGAAGTCTGAGGTGGTTTAAATCGTATCTCTCAGACAGACGGCAATGCGTGTATGTAAATGGTGAAATGTCGGAGACTCACCCAGTTGACTTGGGTGTACCACAAGGGAGTATCCTAGGTCCACTTCTATTCAATGTGTACATTAACAGCTTGTGTACTGCTGTAATGAAGAGTGTAACAAGGAATGAATTGATGTTGTATGCAGATGACGCAGTTATTGTGGTTGCTGCATCGACACCCCAAGAACTTAACGTTGCCCTTCGATATGACTTCAACCTAATCTCCAACTGGTATATCAACACCAAATTAACACTTAATGCAAAGAAGACTAAATTGATGCCATCAGGAAGCAAAACAATGTTGTCGCCATTTAATAACTTGCAGTTTTTTTTTTATTGATGAAGGGCAAATAAATCGTGTTACATCTATTAAGTATCTAGGGGTAGTACTGGATGAGAAATGGAATTGGAAGATGTATATCATTAGCCTCTTACAAAAACTAGGGCAGCGCCTTTCAGTGTTTAACCGAATTTATCATGTGCTCAATAAGAGAGGTCTCATGACATACTTTAATGGCCTTGTCCTACCACACCCGGATTATGCAGATGTTGTCTGGGGAGATCAGCCAGGTCTTTCTACACAGATGAAACAATTGCATTCTTTCCAAAATCGCTTTGCAATGAAGATTGTAAAAGCAAAACTGACATCAGCTGAGGCCCTGACATTGTTGCGGTGGGCCCCATTGCACGCAAGGCATTTCGGTCATCCATGCATTGAAGGGAAAGATCACCGAACATTTCGAGGTGTTCAGTTTTACAATGAGCCAACATCATGGTTATAATACCTGAAATGGTTACCTTCCCTAAAGTCAATAGGGCAAGAACGGAGTGGGGCACAAACAAAACATATAAATTAATTAACGATTGGGCCTTCCTGCCGAGTGTGCTCAAGAGACTGACGCCAAAAACGATTTTTAAACACAAACTGAAACAGTTTTCATTAAATCATTTTGAATTGTAATTTAGTATTTTAATCTTAGTTTTAGTTTTAACCTTGTTTTGTCTTAGTGTTTAGCCGCATTTAGTTTGATGTATTTTTGACCTCCATTTAGAGGACCCTCTTAAACCACCTTTAGGTGATTGGAGGCCTCTTAAAATATTTTTATTATTATTATTAATTGGCAGAGTTTGCCTTGTCGCAGCCCCAGGCTTGCTACACAGCATTCACATTTGGATTAAAACACCGCTGGACATACTTCCTGAGAACTCTGCCTGATATAGAAGATCTACTTGCACCTCTGGAGCGCTCAATAGCTCAATAACATCACAGGGCACAACTGTACACAAGCTGAACGTGAGCTGCTGGTGCTGCCAGTGAGAATGGGAGGCATGGGTCTAACAAATCCGAGTCAAGTAGCAGCCTTAGAGTATGCAGCATCAACTAATATCTCTAGTCCACTAGCCCAACAAATAGAATCACAGATGCATGAGCCACCAGATGAAAATAAAATACACGCTGCACAACGTGAGATGCGCGAAATGAAGAATCAGGATCTGAAGGATAAATTGGATGAGGTGAAAGGCTCGATCTCTGGAAAAACTTTGAGAGCTGTGGACCTTGCCACTCAGAAAGCTGCTTCCAGTTGGCTTACCGTTTTGCCAATTAGAGATATGAACTTTGATCTAAACAAGAGTGAGTTTCGAGATGCTGTGAAACTTGGGTACGACTGGGAATTTCCTGATATGCCCTCTGTTTGTGTTTGCAGGGACATATTCAATGTGGATCACGCTATGATATGTAAACGGGAAGGATTTGTCATCCAACGCCACAATGAACTGAGGGATGTGGAGGCACAACTGCTTAGCATGGTGTGTAAAGGCGTTGAAGTTGAACCAGTGTTGCAAAACATCACAGGAGAAGAGTTGAATAGGGGAGCCAACACCGCCCCAGATGTGCGGCTGGATATAGTTGCTAGGGGATTCTGGGAGAGGCAGAGGTCCACTTTTTTGGACGTGAGGGTATGTCACCCTAATGCGGACTCCTATAGAGACAAGGATCCAGACCAGATATTCAGGCAACACGAAACTGAGAAGTGCCAGTACGCTAGCAGAGTGTTGAGCAAGCTACATTCACGCCATTAGTTTTCAGCATGACAAGTGGAATGGCAGTGGAATGTAAACGATATCATAGTAGACTTGCTGGCTAGTTGCTATAAAGAAAGGTGAAAGCTATGCGACAACCATGTCATGGATCAGGGCGAGTGTCCTTTGCACTGCTGAGATCAGCATTACTTTGTCTAAGAGATTCGCGAGTTTCTAGGAGAGTCAATTTAGAATTGGTTGATATTGATTATTATTATTATCATTATTATTATGTAGAATGCAACTCCACTAGTAATCTTCAACAGGTTTATTCTCCCATTAGACGTTGAGAAATCTGTCCCATGAGAAACAAAGTTTTGGTACTGAGAAAGCTCACTTAATCGCACTTAAGCTTAAGCGTCCATTGTTTCAAACTGTGATATTTGGTACAAAGATTCACAAATATGGATTAGGATGAAATTGCATGTGCGATGACCATGTGCATATATACAGCTAGCTACAGCTAATGAACTTGATCGGCAAATGGCTTGCTCGCTTTTAAAACACCTTCACCAGTGATTGCTTCAAAGCCAAAAACATGTTAAAATTACTTCAAACAGCACGGCAGCACAAAAAGACTCGGGCCCAACTTAACTGCTGGTTGATTCCTATACCATTCGATTACAAAACTCTTTCTAGAAGCTGTGGCAATGTTTGTCAAAAACAAGGCAGAGTCAGTTCTTGCCCTGGATACTTGGTGCTGTGTTTACTAGCTTCTACTGCATTTGTGATTGCACAAAATAATGTTATCCAAACCAGAGGTGACAATGAAATGCACACCAATTTGTATTTCGTGTTCGTTGGACCACCCATTACTGGTAAATCCCCTACCTTAAAGTAAGGTAGAGTAAAGTAACCCTCGATCCAATGTTAAATGTCAAGCAAGAAAGAGATTTACCTAATTTCATTATTGAAAATGCACCTCGTCAGCTCTCGTAAAAACAGTTGCAAACATACATGTAGGGCAAGGTTTTGTTATATCTCCGGAAATATGTGAATTATTGAACAAAGTGCTGAAATCTGATGAAGAAAATGCTAGAGGAGATGCACAGGCTTTTTGCCAGCTTTTTTTCGGGGAGTGATCTTCATATCACTATGCCACCGAACAAGTGAGACATCCCATCAAATGTGCCTTTCTCGATCATTGGCACCACACAAGTTCCATATGCTGCCAGATTGAAATGCATGATTTGCACCAAGAAAAGTCAACGTACAACTTCAAAGAAGACGCCCTCCATCTATTGACAAAGATAAGTGATGACTTTACCACAGAGGTCAATCAAGCAATCGAAGACGGGGACGTCATTCCAAAGTCAATGAGAATCGATTTAATGCAACGTGTAGCAATTCTACCTGCTCATTTTCATATTCCAGATCCCACATCCATAGTGAAGATCCTTACAGCATTGTGTTTGGTGAGGAAGATCCACACGTTCTTTGCTTGATTCAATCTACTGAAAATCTATTACAGGTGAGAGTGAGTACAGAGACCACAGTACTTAGTGACGACAAATTGTCATCTGTGGGAAAATTTTTAAGTCTTAACCCAATTCAACGACTACAGTAAAAACCCGCAAGTAAAAACCTACATTTTTAGGAGTTAGCCTAAACAGGTTCTTATATAAATGGTACTTAACAAAGTTTTAGGCTATTTAGGTTCTTAAAATAGGTTCTTATTCTTGGAGAAAAACACACCTGCATAACAAGTTGGTAATTGTCCTATATTTTAATTTTATTCACCACACCACCCCTACCCACCCCCCACCCCCCCACAAAAATGGAAATAATATAAATTTGTATATTTACATCTAATCATATGCTTTGCCTAGCTGTACTAAGCTTTAACTGTAACATTTAAAAAAAGAATATGAAAAACGGGTAAACAGAGCCCAAAATTTCTATAAATTTATGGTCCTTCTTTCAACTTGATCCAGTTTAGTTCAAAGCCAAAACATGGTATAATATCAACTGTAAAACTGTCAAAATGTATAGTTCTCAAGTCCTTGAGGCTTAATCATGTCATCATCACTTCAATCAATAGTGATTAAGCATCCTGTTTTCTGAAAAAGTCTCTTGATAAAATCTCTGTCCTTCACCAGTACCCTCCATGCTGCACCTGCCCACTTTGTCATGAGGATTCTCCTCTGTCGTGCAGTTATTTTGTCGTGCCACAGTTCTTAATTGTCCTTCTCTTCAAGCCACTTGTCCATCTCCCGTCCAATTTTGGTTTTTAGCATTTTACCAAACCCTGCATCAATGGGTTGTATCTTGTCAGTGTGGTTTTCAGGCAAAAGATATACAATAGTGTCGAGTTCATGTCTGCAAGTATCATGGAACTTCTTATCTTGTTCGAATGTTACATTGTCAGCAAAGATAACTTTCTCTTCTGGTGAGTTGCCAATGCCTGCAGCACGTGTTTTGGTTACCCATTGCATATTAATATCACTGTCCATCCAGGCACAGCTTTGAAAGTAAACGTCAACCTCCTCATCATATTGAGCTTTCTCTTCTGTAGTAACATTTCCTTTTCCCCGAAATACAATACCCGGCTTGACGTTTTGTTGACCCTCTGCCGAATGCACAGCTGCAAAGTAGCTTGCCCCTTGTCCAGGCCACTTGAGGGTTGTGAAACCCACACTTGCGCACTCCCTTTCATTTCATAGGTTTTATCTTGATCAATCACAAAAGGAAGGGGCACTTGATCGACATTGTACCTGTTTTGGGGTAGCCAACGCCCATATTTACCATCCAGCTTAGCATTATGTCGCCGTCTTGTTGTTTTGAGGGATGTTCTAAGATTTCTGTGGAAACGCTGAATTGTCTCCTTACCATCACTGGCTGCAGACTTTTTCTTGTTCGATCGTCTCCGGAAAGCAATGTTATGGCGCTTTTTGAACCTCTGAAACCAGTTGTCACTAGCTTTGAATTTCTGAGCTGCCTCTTTTCCATAACATGCCTCAACCTTTTCCTTCATTTTCTTTTTCAACCACAATTTTGAGATCTTGCATCCTTTTGCTCTTCGGAGTTTAAACTCCACAACAACACGCTCAGCCGCAAGTGGAAACTTCTCGGCTTTTACTTTTCCACACACAAGTTGTCTTCTTTGCCGTGTAGGTCTTGCTGCGCCTTTGTTCTTCTTTGTCTTGTTGAGAGCTAGCTGACTTCAAAGTTTTACCCGGTCCTTGTTCCATTTAACTACCAATGATTTGCTGACCCCTCTTCTTTCTGCAACCTTTTCCCAGAGCTTTTTTGTCCTAAGCTCTTTCATAGTATCTAGAAGATCCAGAGTTTGTATCTTGAAATCTATGGTGTAAGATTTCCTCTGATTCGCTCCTTGACGATTGTTGGTCTTGATTCCAGATTCACGGTCCTCTATCTCGGTCAAATCGCATGTGGTTTCTACAGTTTTGTCGTCAACAAGTAGCTTTTAGTTTCTAGACATAGTATCATAAGAATGTTTTCATTTTAGATTTAAAGCAGTTTTCAGACATAATATCACTACATGATTTAATTTTTATTCAGCTCCTTTATTAGGCTTTCTTCGTATTATCTTTATTGTAATTCGCCTTTAATCATCTTTTTAAATAAAATTCATAAATTATTTTTGTGGAGTACCTGTAAACTAGCCTATAGCTAAGAGTATTTTCCACGTTATTGAATATTTTTATCTGGTTAATTTTGGGCGAGAATTTTTTTGAAGTCTTGGTGATTATTTTTTACATTTTAAGTTCAGAAGAGATACCGATTTGGTACTTGTGGTAAATAAATTTACATTTTTTATTATTTTCTCTTGTTAGGTATCTTAATGCATGGATGGTGTACTCATGCAAGTTTAATTATCTCCTTTAAAGATTTGTAAATATGTAAAAAAATACTGACAATTAATAAGGTAAAAGCCAACATTTTTTTTTAAATCAGTTGGACACATAAAAGGCTTACCTTGACGAAAGAAAAAGAACTTCATTTGCAATAAAGTGTCAATCTCACCCCGCTACAGTTTTTCTCAATCTACCAACATTAACCAACAATCTATCCTGTAATCAGATGAAGGACTTGCATCTTCTTCTGTTATATGCAAAACAGTACCACTATGCACTATGCTGCCAAAGTGGTTACATATGAATTTATATCCAAGCTCATTATTCAGCTTAAAATAGACTTTTAGCTTGACGTGGTCATGTTCCCCTCATCCTAGTTTTATATACTTTGTAGTTCAAACAATATCAGGATTATGTATATTTCAAGATAATTACCTGCTGCTGTTAGTAATACCCTCTCTCTCTGTGCACATTATGTAATGATTTCTCTTTTCCTTTTGTTTCATTGTCACTTTTTAATTTTATATATATATATATACGTATTTTTTTGTAACTTGGTTCTTTTAATCAATAAAATGTATAAATTAAAAAAAAAAGAAAAAAGAAAACCGGCAAAACATTTTTTCACCTCAGTAAACATGTCATTTTACAACAAAGGGTAAGAATTTGTGCAAGCTTAGCAAGGCTGTACTTTTATTCTAGCTGGCAGGAAATTTTTTTGCGCTTTTTGAATGCAAAGGGAAGACCCCAAAAGACGAGCTCAGATGTTGAAGACAGAGATAAACACAGTGATCAAAAGAGAGACATCATGGAGTGCAGAGTACATTATGCTATTAATATGACTGATATCCAACAAAAACTGTGCCAGTAAATTATCTTGAGGCAACACTGTCAGAAATCAACATTAGAGACTACTTCCTGTAGAAGTCTTTGTTGTTATCAAGAACTAACTCTGACAAAAACCTTTTTTTTTTTCAGATAATGAATACAACAGTGATCGCAAGCACGACTATCCAGTGCACTCTTCATATATTGGTAAACAAATCATTGCTTAATCTGTGCATTATAATTATTATTAATATGACTGATATCCAACACAAATTGTGTGAGTAAATAAAATGAATATCGACTGCACAGACTTTAAAAAGATATCACTTTAATGTTGAAGCAACCTTTTGTCTGAAATCAACATTAGAGACTACTTCCTGTACAAATCAACATTACCACGTCCTTGTTGTTATCAACAACTAACTCTTTGACAAACTTTTTTTTTCAGATGAAGACAACAATGATCGCGAGCACAATTATCCAGTGCAGTCTTCGTACGTTGGTAAAAATCATTGCTCCTGATTTGCAATATGAATGATATCTGATATCCAACAAAAACGTTTCTGGTCAGTAAATAAAATGAATGACTGCACTGACTATAAAAAGGTAACTATTACTTTTATCTTGAGGCAACACTGTCAGAAATCAACATTAGAGACAACTTCATATACAAATCAACACTACTATGTTTTTGTTGTTATTAACAAAAGTTTTTTTTCAGATGAAAACAACAGTGATCGCAAGCATGATTATCCAGTGCACACGCCACAATTAACTTTAGTTATTTGCGGGTTGCTAATATAATTTGATTTTATGATTTGTAAATAAATCGTTGTTGTCGTTAAACAAATCATTGCTTAATTTGTACATTATATTATTAGTGGTGGGCCAATGATCGATTATAATCGAAAGTTGATGGAAAAGTTCAAGCGACGTGACAATCAATTATGCTTTTTTCATAATCGATTGTTGCGGAAAAATTACGTACGT
This sequence comes from Cladopsammia gracilis, assembly GCA_022457155.1. Classification (NCBI taxonomy): domain Eukaryota; kingdom Metazoa; phylum Cnidaria; class Anthozoa; order Scleractinia; family Dendrophylliidae; genus Cladopsammia; species Cladopsammia gracilis. Next base: position 1,014,227 of record JAJGOT010000207.1, read on the forward strand.
TTAAGGAAGGATGGGTTTGTACTACTACCTCACATCGTGGGGAAGTGCCATTGAGGAAGTGGTAAACCACACATGTTATTCGATCAGAAATGTGCGTGTAAAGGTGTTAACATCCATGAAATATCTGACAACCACCCCCACAATGACGTTTACTGTTATTACTGAGACGTTTGAGCCCCTCCTTTTGTGTGGTAACCACTTTCGGATAGAACGTTCTCCTGACAGATAGCTACAAGACTTGGTTATCCTGTGTTAAATGCGAAAACAAGTTACTGAAGTTACCTCAAGCACCAAGAGTCTCATCAAATGCAGCAATTGTAGTACAGCCTGTTACCTCCTGTAACTTGAAAGGTTACGTTCATATACAGGTGCACATGACTAGAAGCACTCCGATCTGTTACACATATCTAGAAGACATCAGCACCGACGATTGCTCCTTGGAATGCACGCGATGTGCCATGGTGGGGCAACATATGGTGTTATTTACTATACCTTCCAATGTCTGCGGCATCTCACCAGTACTATACCAGAAAATATGAGGGTTTCTTTCAAGCATTGCTCATACATCCTTCCTATTGTTTCTTCAGCCGTGAAAATTGGTAAAAAGTCTATTTACTAGACAGGACCTTGATGTATCTACGGACGCTAAAATGATGAGCAAACCAAAAATTTATTGTATGAGTGGTAAGGGGAAAAAGGTGGTAGAAACATCTCCATAGCATCATCATTCAGAAAGTCACTTGTTAGGACGAGCAGAAACGTAAAATTACGCTTTTCACGCCTTTCATGAATTGTTTTGGATTACATCACTGCATAGATTTTGACGCCATTCGTTGTATCTGAATTTTTGAAATGTCATGCTTGTTTGCATCTTTCTAAATTCGGATTACAGCGTGGTATTATGTCTTGACACCCAAGGTTCAATGGCAGCATTCGCCTTTTGATCTTTTGTTACATCATAATTTTCTTCACAGGGGAAAATACAAGTTTTTACACAACTCTGAGATTTAATAAATGCTGTTTTATGAGAATCATTCACATTTGTGAACTTGCTGTTTCAAGATGACAGACGAAGATAACATCTTTTTAAGAGCTGCCTGAAAGGGTGAAATAACTCAGCGTCCTCTAGCTCTTCAAAGAAAAAAGAAATCACCTACCGTTACTCCCAGATGGAAGACCTGTTGCTTATGCAAGCAGTTGAGAAGTGTGGCAGAGAGTGGCAAAGCATCGCGAATTTTATGAAAAAACATGCAGAAGTGCTGGCAGAAAATAGCGAAATCTATTCAAAACCTGATCCAAATGACAAAATGGACCACAAGAATTTTAGAGGACCACGAGACAACAGTGAAGTAGTGTTTCTTTTCCGTCTGTTGGTTTTTCTTCTAAATATCTCTTAGGTCGATAATTATAAATATAAATTAAATCATGGTTTACTTTCTTACTGTTAGCACAAGCAAACAAGCTTTCAACAAGGAATACAGCAGTGGAAACAATGGAGTATGGCCAAAATGCAGTACCTTGAACAACTCAAGTCACACATAGGGTGTAGACCTGGGGCCGTATTCACGAAAGCAAACCTAAGTTCAAACAGCCTCCTAAGATATAACTTAGGAGTTAACTGGTATTCATGAAGACCTACTCTTTTAAAACATGTCTTATATTTTTCTCCTAAGCTAAGGCCTCCTAAATTTTCAAGACATGTCTTAACTGGTATTCACGAAGACCACCTAACTCAAGATATGTCTTAATTTTTCTCCTAAACGTAGGAGGTCAAAATTGACCTCCTAACGTATCAAAACATGTCTTGACGGGGCTAAATTCGATTGTTAGCGTGATTATTGTGTATCACAATAGCTACCGATTAGATAAACATTTTAAAGCATTATATTGCTTTCCTAAGGAAAATTAAATATTTTCTACTAATGTTATTACGAAAGCCAAGTAGGGACTTCAGACTTCAGACTACTTTGGACTTTGGACACCAGACTCGTGCATTGTCACGTTGTACAAACTCGCACTTCTGCACTCGTAAATATGGATGAGGGGTGAGTAGATTTGAATTGTACTCTCCTGTATACAGTGGTGGTGGCTTGAGACTGCTTTAAAATGTTTACAACTTCAAATGTACCTGATATTTTTAGATGTGGACAAGGTATTCAATTTCAACTAATAGCGTTGTGGGCTTCGTGTATGTGAATATGTTGGTCACGCAATTGGATATTAAGCAATTTACATGCGTTTTACATCTAAAATATCACTATGAAAAGGAACTTTTCAGTCTTCAAAAGCAAAAGAAAACAAAACCGCCTGTGGCTGTTCGATTCAAAGCTGCTCATTCATGCCTGCTATCGTAATTTCAGGTGAATAAAGTATGATCCACAGGACTTCAACGGACGGAACATTTTTATTTGATTTTGGGACGGGATTGCAGAGTTCACCTAACGGGAAAACTGTATAAAAACTGGAGAACTAAGTTGGAAGTGACTATCTGACTGGCAGAGTAATGTGTAAAACTCTAAAAGTTGTGCTTTCTAAGTTAATCGATTTTATCATAGCATTGTGTGACAGAGGTCATCTTACAGCTGGCTCCCTTCCTCGAGGAAAACTCTTTGATCCAGTATTAAAGCCAGCTTTTGAGCGGCATAAGGTAAATGTTGAAAATAATTGCTCTAGCTGTATTTAAAATAGAGCCGGGATGTCACTGTTCTTTTTGTATATTTTAAATAACTTTTTTATTACAGAGGAACCCCATTAATTTGAACACCAACGGGCCACAAACGGGGCTTTAGAGGTAAGAAATATGCGGGCCCTACCAGCTTTCGATCAGGCCAAAATCAAGTGGCGTAATAATGTGGTGGTCGTGAGGCGGGGTTCCACTGTATCTGTTATCATCGTACTGAACGATCCAACTTAAAAGGACTAGAATACATAAAAAGCCAGTATCAGATTTTTCTAGAACTAAATGAGATACCTGCTATGTATTTTGATGCATGTTTTTTAACCAAGAGAAATTCAAAATTTCACAAAATGCAAAACGTTAACTTCTACAACAACAACAACCGGAAGCACAAGATGAGACTCCCAGTAGACTGGCGACAATGTGACAATGTGTGAGTCTGTACTCCGAAGTCTGAACTCCGATCTCCGAAGTCTGAACTCCGAAGTCCCTCCTCGGCTTTTGTACAAACAAAATGGTTAGTTACATATAGGCCTTCGTGTCATTAACAGGTTCCACATTTCTTTCTCATTGCAGAGTTATATTTCCGTTTTTCGCCGTGAAAATAAGCCCTTGTACAAGAAATATCGAAGTAGACCCTATTAAAATGATGATGGATTTGTTTGTTGCTTTTGCTACTGACCATGAACTAAGATCAGTTTTGCTATGTGAAATTTGAGATGAAATAGAAGTTATTGTATTGTCATCGTAACAACAATTTACACAATACAAAACATTCATCCATGTAATTTTCATAACTTATTATTCATAAGACCACGCCATATAAACTATCTCTGATTGGTTTACTTTTACTAATCAATAACTGCCCGTGACCATTAAACTTAGGAGACTGCTAAGTTACGCTTACCTTGGGATGGTCATAAGATATCATTCGTGAATAGCACTTTGGAAATATCTTAAGATATATTTTAGATAGGATTTCGTGAATCCAGCCCCTGGAAGAGATGACATTAATTACGGCGGCTGTCAAAGCCAGGGACCACAAATACATCTTGAAGCCCCACAAAGAATACTCCACAGACAGCAACCCATCAGAAGGGAAAGGAAGACGGGTGAGATTTATCTGATCTTCCTTTGTGTTGTTCAGCTGTCTTGTTCCTCCACGTAAATATTAGACTTTCTGAAAGTTGTTCGCTTTTCATTCCTGGTTTAGTATTAAACCCTGTCTATAGGAGTTCCACTTGTAGACAAGTCTACCTAATATTTGCAAGATATGGTTCACTTTCTACACGTACAAGTATAACTGCTTATGGAAGGATTTTAATGTTTCAAAAATTTGCATTCTCAAATTTCAGAAAAATGGGAAAGAGACAGAAGAAAAAGAGACTCGCTGTTGGATCAGATGCCACAACTTTTTGAAAATGCGAATGCCACTGCCTTGGCACACACAAAAGCGCTCGCAAAATGGCAAGCAAAATATGTATTGTCGTCCGATAGCAGTGATGAATATAATACACATGCTACTATGTTCTCTTTCTTCCAATTATTGTGCACTGCATTACTGGGACACACTGGGCATAAGACAGGTAACCATTTTTCCAAATATATATATATATAATCCATGAAGGAAAACCACTCAACTTTGACCATAAGTTTAATACAAACTTGTTTCGTAGGTGTTGCCACCCACTCCTCAGTTAAACTTACAATGAACGTAAGTTTAACTGAGGAGTGGGTGGCAGCACCTACGAAACAAGTTTGTATTAAACTTATGGTCATCAAAGTTGAGTGATTTTCCTTCATGGAATATTCTGCTCCTACACTGTAGAGCACTTTATTGGATTCGCTGGTGAATCTTCAACTTGGATAATATATATATATATATAAGTATGAGGTGTTCACTATTGGCATATTGCTTCGCTCACTGCTCGCAGTTTGAGCACTCTCGTGACTCCACAATGCAATCCAACAATGTGTAACCGTACATCCTGTGCCCAAGTTCAGGAGTTGCCATAAAGCCATTATGGTAACAACCGGGAGGGCACATTGTATACATAATTGTATATATATATATATATATATATATATATATATATTTATGTATATATATATATATGTATATATATATATATATATATGTATATATATATAACAAAGTGTTTCTACTCAATATCATTTCTTATGTACTTTAATACAGAACTGTTTCGTGGACCAACAAAGCGTTGATCCACTCATCAGTTAAATTCCATACACACTAAAGTTTTGTTAGAGTTTACATACATCAGCAATATGATCTTCACCGAAGTTGTTACAATATTCAAACGAAAAAAGCAAAAAACAATAGGGATATAAACTTATGATTGGTCTCTAAGGATGCGATTAAATTTTAGGAGGAACTTACGCTTGTGCCTGCAAGTTGATATAAGCTCGCTACGATTGTTAAGTGTTGCCATGTCCGGTTTAAATACAATATAGAATTTCTCGGTAATACATAGGTTACACTATTGGTAAAATTGGTATAGCATTTAGCCTTGGCTAGGATTTTCCAGAGATCGCAAATTCTTTCTTTTCGTCTTTTAGCTGCCGTATGTATTTGTTTAGTTCTGTGCTATTTCTTTTACTCTTATGAATGAAGGACATTTGGTCATTTCGCCATCTTAAGCTGAGTTACAGTTGTTCACCTAACTTAAAACAGATCATCGATGGACACAACAAAACCGTCCCAAGACAGAACACACAATCTGAAGACACACCTCCCAAAACCTGCAACTGCAGAGAACCAAACAAATGTCCTTCAAAAGGAGAACGCTTACTCAAAGAGGTATTATAACATAGCTTAAGAGAAGCATGCGTTCTGATTGGCCAATACGCCCGATCCATTTGCCCGTGGGTTGCATGCTGACGTCAATTTGTTTGTACTTTTTTCTCGGCAACTTTTTTAATCGATGTTGCCACTTTTTAAAACATAATTTCTATTTTTTTCTTGTAAAATATGGAAAAATCTAATAATTCTTCCAGAAATGAGGAAGATAATTCCTGTGAGCTACCAAATTTCGAGCTCAAGCTTTTTGACAGGCCTCCAGCTAAGAGATTTGCTAATTTAAACGAGCAGGAGCTGAATAAGCTTGTTGAAGACCAAAAAAAAAACAACAAATTGGTGTGTATCAACCTTTTCGAGGTAAGTAATGTATAGCAGCAATTCTAGAGAGTGTTTTTCGGCGATTGGGCGACAATAAAATTCGGCACAAGCTTTCATTTTAAAACTTTTCAGACGTCGAAAGCCATTTTAATGCTTTCTGCGAGCAAAACCTGTACATTAACTTTCATAATTTCATTTGTTGAGTTTTAACAAATTTCTGTTTTAATGTCTCACATATTAAATCCGCCTGTTCCAAAAAGTGAAGTTTCAGCAAAATATTGGTAGCCTCTGATAAATTTTTTCAGTTTTGCTCGATCGTTGAACTCTGACAACCGCTTGAAGGAGCGACTGCATCGTGCACAAAAATAAGCTTCAGTTCTAACACTTTCCAAGCCTCAGTTGTCTGTTCTTTTATTTTACCAAATAATGAAAGTAACAGAGACCAATTTTTTAAAGTCATTCACGTGTTAAATTTCAGCCTGGTGCTCAGAGAAAGCTATACAAACACCGCTTGAAAACATGACAATCGGTCAGCTGGACCACAACATGAGGCGATTTTACGCCAAAGCACGAACACAAAAAGGGGAGCCACATAGTAAATCCACCTTGCTTGGATTCAGACACGGAATTGAAAGATATCTAAACTCTCCTCCATACAACAAAGGGCTCCAGCTAGCAAGTGATCCAAGATTTTTGCGGGTCAAACCAGATGTTAGACGCGCAACTTATCAATTTAAAACGAAGTGGAAAGGAAAATGCAACCCACAAACTTGCTATTGAAGAAGAGCATCTCAAACAGCTCAAAGCCAGCAGTGTTTTTCTCTTTCTTCCGCACTCTCGCTTTTAAGAAATGTCTGGTTCCATATTGTTCTTTTCTTTTGCCGAAGAGGCTGTGAAGGACAGAGAGCTCTTACCACAACAAGCTTCAAGTTTGCCGTCGATGCAGCCGGGCGGGCCAATATGTGATGCTATGAGATCGAAGTCTGCTTGCCCTAGGCTGCCCAGTGACTTGTATTTGTTGTTTGCAGTTGTATTTTTAACAGTTTTTACATGTGATGTCATCTTTAGCCTTCGATTTTCTTGTACTGCTTGCTTTGCAAACTGGACAAACCCGTGTCGTTTTACTGTTATTTGGCATGCATTTGAGATTAAGGCATGGCAAATGAAAAAACTAGCCATTCTGGCAACTAGAGCTATGACGTTCTAGAAGCTTGTCAGTTTTCTTTGGTGGTTGTCGACACAAACAAACCGAATCCCATGCCAAAGCATCTGATGGTGCCTCATTTTTCTGTCGTTTGCCAGTCTTCTTAAATTCTGGTTGTGTTCTACAGTTTGGGCAGTACCACAGTTTGGGAGTACTGTCAATATCCAAACAGGTGTAATGAAACTGGCCAATAAGACAGTTAGGGTTGGAGCAAAGAACAGTGTTCTCACAAAGTACAGTTCTGCAAAAGCATATTGAGTTACTAGCTTCTGGTGGTTGTTTTACATCATGACGCCTCATATACCAACTCCCAAGCACTTCAGGTAACACAGGTCCTCCAAAAATTGGTCAGTTTTGGTACAACTTCAGTCCAGTGATCTGTGTTTGGAAAAATCCTTTGTTGTACCAGCTCTGCTCTCCCGTCATGATCAAAAGCACATACTACAAAGTCGCGGTACAGTTTCTCACTGGTAAATATTTGTTGTTGGCACTGGTAATAGTACTGGTGAGTTTCCTTAAGTTTAACTTCCATTGCTGTCCTTTTCCCAACATGATGACGGTTTTAAAATATATCCCTCAAAGTCACAGTTTTCAAGGGGCATTTGATTTCACTGCAACAGTCACAAGAACACAAGAAGTCAGGGGATGCATGTATCCATGGATATTTTTCATTTATGAGTCCACATTTTTTTACTTTAAAGTTGACATGTTGCTCGTGCATTGCCTTTTCATAAGCATTAATTGCATCTTGTTTAGTTTACAATCATGACAGATTGCTTCAGTGTTCAGCTTGTTTAGCTCAGGATAACAAATTGATTGGATAAGAGATTGAGAAGGCAAGGCAGGATTTGTCTGGCATGCTGCCTTTCTCTGGGAGGCTCCAATTCTGCCAGCTCTGTGCTTGAAAAAGTTGTTACTGTTGACATGTCATAATTTACTAAAAATGTGGTTGTTGTTCATCGTGGTGTGTAAGATAGGTAAACGATTTTTCGTTTGTCTCACGATGGAGTCACTTTAAGATGTTGATCGCGACGTTTCGACTGCTATTACTGCTAGTCTTCATCAGGCGATGAGGTCGATTGGTTACGTGTCGCTTATGTAGCACGTTGGCTTGTTGCTATTGGTGCATTTCGATCCTCATTATTATTCAGAAAAGATGTTGTTCCCTCTCCGGTCCGATTTGATATCGGTCGGCTGTTATGCTTCTTCTTTGTATAATTTATGCTCGTAGTTAAGGACCGCAATGCAAGCGTGCATTTACCATCATGCCTTATGGGTAGAGAAGAGCATGTGCTCGGGTTGTAATGCCTACCGTTCTGAATTAAATGTTGTTGTGTTCAGTTTACCTATTTGTGACTTATCTGGTCTACCCTGCCTTGGGGCAATCAACATGGTGGCAGCCTCAGGATCTATTTAACGAAATGGCGTCGACAGAAACCTGACATTTCAGACTTCCGCCCCAGCTAGAGGTGAATTCGGGAAATGTATCCGAGAACTTCAAAAGATGGAAGTGGCAAATGGAAGTTTATTTGGCCGCTTCTGGTGCTTCGGAAAAGGATGAAAAGGTACAAACTGCGATTATTCTGAATTGTGCTGGCCCTCAAGTTCTTGAAATATATGATAATATTGTGTGGGCGAATGCTGATGATAAACACAAGCCCAATAAAGTCCTAGAAGCCTTTGAAAAATATTGTAACCCAAGAGACACTGAAGTACTCGAATCTCACAGATTTTGGAACATTCCGTACCAAGAACCATTTGACAAATTCCTAACAGAGCTCAAGACGAGAGCCGCGTCCTGCAACTTTCAAGAAAAAGACAGGATGATGACAGACAATAGTTTTCACTGTGACAGGAAAGCTTCAAGAGTTACTTCTCCGGGTAGACAGTCTGACCCTCGAGAAAGCGGTGAAACTATGTAGAGCCTTTGAACAATCCAACATGCAAGTTAAAGAGTTCAAAGACAACCCGACCCCTTCAAACCCCACGAAGGTGAATAAAGTGGCACAGAGGTCCGATCAGAAATCGCCTGGTAGCAAAAAACAGACCGGTGGAAACAAAAACGCAACGAAGGATGAAAAACTGAACATAAACTGTCAATTTTGTGGCTACGAACATGAAAAAAGCAAAGAGAAATGCCCTACATGGGGGAAAACCTGTAACAAATGCAAGGGTCGAAATCATATCAAGGCAAAATGCAGGAAAGTGAACTCAGTGTCAAAGTCCAAGGGTGATGATAATGATTCTGATGATCAGTGGCTTATGGCTGTAAACCATAGTGGAGAGAGTGTTAATGCTACACTGACCATAAATGAGCATGATGTCCGTTTTCAACTTGATAGCACAGCTAATGTCAATATTATCTGTCAGAAGCATGTAAGGAAACAACAAGTGTCCCCTTCAACAGTACGCCTAAACATGTGGAACAAAACTAATCTGAAACCTCTTGGAGAAACCCTACTAAAGGTCAGGAATCCTCGTCATGGTACCGAGACTGAGGTAAAGTTTATTGTGGTGCCGAATGGTTTTACCAATCTGCTAGGACTTAAAAACCATTCAGGAACTTGGTTTCATAACCATAAATGAATGTTTTATTTCCCAAATCGAGGCCCCTCAACTTGGCGATCTGGGAGAAGCTACCCTCAGAGTTGATGAAGCATTCCACCCAAAGTCCTTCCATGTAGAAAAGTTCCCATAGCAATTCAAGATTCAGTAAAAGAATTGAATCGACTTGTGGACAAAGGTGTGCTAGTTCCAACGACTGAACCAACCGAGTGGGTTAGTCAAATGGCTATTGTACACAAGCCCAATGGCAAACTACGCATATGCATTGATCCTCAACCCTTGAATGCTGCACTCAAGCGTGAACATTACAAACTACCAGTACTAGATGATGTACTCCTAAAGCTGAAAGACGCCAAGGTATTTAGCAAATTAGATGTGAAGGAAGCTTATTGGCACGTCCGACTTGATGAGGCATCCAGCAAGCTGACCACAATGATTACGCCGTTCGGCTGATACAGATGGACGAGGCTACCTTTCGGACTGAAGGTCTCAAGTAAGATATTCCAACGCAAGCTTGATGAAGCCTTAGGAGACCTGGATGGTGTATTCTGTGTCGTAGATGATGTAGTCATCGCAGAGTGTGGTCACACAGAGGCCGAAGCTCGAAAAGACAATCAGCACAAACTGACTGAAACACTAAAGAAGTGTGTCAAGAAGAACATTGTCCTGAATGAAGACAAACAGGAGATTGGTTTAACTGAAATTATCTTCCATGGTCACAAAATCACGAAGGAAGGTGTTAAAGTCGATGATACTAAAATTCAAGCGATTCGTGATATGCCGGCACCCACCGATGTAGCAGGTGTGAAACGTCTATGCGGCATGGCACAGTACATGTCAAGGTTCCTGCCTGATCTTGCTGGAACACTTGAACCGATCTGTGCTCTTACGAGAAAAGACACCCCATTTGTGTGGTCCACTGAATGTGAGAGAGCATTCGCGAAACTGAAGAGTAACCTCTCAGAATCCCCATGCCTAGCCTATTTTGATTCGTCGAAAGAAGTGGTCATCCAAATGGATAGCAGCAAACATGGGATTGGTGCCGTACTGCTACAAGAAGGTCGTCCCATAGAGTACGCATCACACGCATTGACACCATCAGAGAGGAACTGGGCGCAGATTGAAAAGGAAGCCCTATCTGTCTTGTATGGTCTTGAACGATTTGACCAATACACTTATGGCCGAACTGTTAAAGTAGAGAACGACCATAAGCCTCTTGCTTCGATATTGCGCAAGCCTCTGAGCATGGCCCCAAAACGTCTTCAGGACATTATGATGCGTTGTAACAGATACGACGTTCATTTTGTATTCGTCAAGGGTACCGACCTAATCCTCGCAGACACACTAAGTAGAGCGCACCTGGACTCTAGTGAAGATAACCAGGATGACCGTGCTCAAATCAGGAATGTCAACGCATTTCATGACATTCCAGATAAGTGACTCGACAAGATACGCGAAGCAACCTTGCGCGACACTGGCCTACAAACTGTGGTGACATTAGTGATGGAAGGATGGCCAGCAGACAAGCGTGACACTCCTTTAAACGCATTGCCCTACTTCGATGTACGCGACTCTTTAAGTGTCATGGATGACATTCTAGTGAAAGGAGAAGCAGTAGTGATTCCCTCAGCGCTGAGCAACCATCAAGAAAAGACTTCACAGTGCCCACCTTGGTCGTGACAGCATGTTACGTTGAGCTTGAGGAAGAGTGTTTTGGCCTGGCATGACCAGCGACATCAAGCAATTGGCTGACTCGTGTGAAATTTGTCAGGAAATGAAGCCTTGGAACTCACAGGAACCACTGAAGCAACATGATGAAGGTGATGTGCCATGGCAGAAAATCGGTCTTGATCTATTTGAAATCGCTGGCAAGCACTATTTAGTGGTGGTACACTACTACTCCAACTTCATAAAAATCGATCTGCTGACAACGATGTCAAGTGTACGTGTTGTCACCTTACTTAAGAAACATTTTGCCAAGTAATTCCATTCCAGTTTAATTCCATGTTTGGATACAGAAAATATCATGGTTGCCCGACGGCACTCCTTGCACTCACTGAACAGTGGAAGGAAGATCTTGATAAACATAACATTATCGGCACAATAGCCATTGATTTAAGCAAGGCCTTTGACTGTCTATCACATGACTTAATTCTAGAAAAACTCAAATTCTATGGCTTAAGTGATCACGCTCTATCTTTAATGCGAAGCTATCTCTCTTTTCGCCATCAAAGAGTGAAGCTTGGTACGGCATTCTCCACGTGGGAAGAGGTGTTAAGGGGAGTCCCTCAGGGATCTGTCTTGGGACCTACATTGTTTAATATTTTCATAAATGACTTGGCGTATGCAATCACACGATGCAAGATTATCAATTATGCAGATGATACAAATATCCATTGTTCCAATAAGAACGTATGTGCTGTTGATGACTATCTAAATAGTTATCTTGGAAACGCAACTACATGGTTTATTCAAAATGGCATGAAACCAAACCCGGAAAAGTATCAGGCTATGGTCCTCGGCAGAACAAAAGATAAGCTACTTTTTAAATCAGATGATATTGATATCAGAACCACAGAAAAGACTAACCTCTTGGGGGTTGTACTCGACAGTAAGCTGAAATTTGACGATCATATTTCGTGCATTTGTCGCAAAGTGAGTGCTCAAATAAACGCCCTTAACAGACTGAAAAACATTTTACCACTTAAAACCAAGGAATCGTTATATCGTTCGTTTATACTGCTATATTTTTATTACTGCAACCAAGTTTGGCACCACTACGGAAAAAGAAACACTACTAAAATAGAAAAAGTCAACAAAAGGGCGCTGAGGTATGTCTATAACGATAAACATGCATCTTATCAGCATCTCTTGGAAAGGATAAGACTACCCTCCATGGAATCTCGAAGAATTCAAGACACGTTATTGACAATACACAATAGTATTAATGATTCACTTGTAGACGGTCAAGATACGGACATAATTTATTCCTTCTCAACCAGTGTTCTCCAACCTAGTTATTCATTCACCTTAGAACCCCGGAGAATCACCTATAATCCTGTGAATAAGAATACGATTTCTAGTATAAGGATTTATATCACCGATGAAAAAAGAAGATTAGTTGACCTGAATGGGGCAGATACATCATTTTCACTAATCCTGAAAAGTTTAGAATAATATAACATAATAGTATAAATGAAACCATATGAATTCAAAAGATTTTACCATCCACAACTTGGTAAATTTGTATATCAACACAAAGGGTCTGGGCTTATCGTTGATAATATTTTCAAACCATTAAAGAGTGTGGCATCAGCTGTTTTTAAGAAATTTGCTAAGCCAATAGCAAAGAAGGCACTAGAATCAGGGATATCGCATGCAGGTAAGCGATTGGGTGAGGCAGTATCACAGAAGTCAGGAGACCTAATAATGAAAAGATTGGCAAATTTGAGAAAAGGAGCTGCAAGACAAACGGCAAATGTTCCATCCTCACCCATTAAACAGCAACAGCAAGATGAAAGTACTGATATGATACTCAATAGATTGATATCAGGATCTGGTGTGAAAAGAAGGCGTAGAGTAAGAGTAGTATAGAATCAATAAAATGATTGAAAACATCTATATATTACAAAATTATGGTATATAATTGTAAAATTATCTAACATAATAATATAATGTCGTTTAGAACAAGTGAATATCTGCAAAGATATGAGTTGGTACGATTCCAACTTGATGATGTAATCAGAGCCCCAGCTAACAATCAACACCAAGTGAAAAATGGGTATAAATTCACGATCAATGATCGATCGAGTTTCTACGATTGGTATAATGCATATTTTGAAGTTCAATTTCAGCTTCAAAAACTAGCAGATGGAGCAGGCTATGCCCAAGCTGATAGAATTACAATTATAAATGGATCACATAGTTTAATTGATCATCTTATGATTAAATCTGCAGGTAAAATAGTTTATGATACTGATAATTTGCATAAAGTGACTTTCGTAAAAAATTTGTTAGAATACTCTGATGATTTTAGCAGATCAGTAGCTAAAAACAGTTTCTGGTATTTAGATACTGATAATACAACAGCTAATACTAATACAGGATATGAAGCTAGACGAGTACAAACTCAAGCTGTACAAAACGATGGTAATGGAGGCGCTAAAAACATCAATATTATTATTCCGTTAAATCGTTTTTCATTTTTTGAAGAACTTGAAGATAAAATGTTAGTACCTATGCAATTACAATTCAACATTGAGCTACAAAATGATGAACTAATTCACATGGCTAATGGTACTGATGCTGGCAGAATTGTTGTTAATAGGTTTCTGCTTTGGGTTCCAAAATTAACACCAAAAGATTCTCTGTATGATAAATTTGTTAGTTCATTTTTGAAAGAAACACAATGGAAATATTTAAGGGAGATGTATGAATTGTCAGCTCCTTCACAATCATCAGGATTTTTCCAAATATCAAGTAGTATTGATAATGTTCAACATATTTTTGTTTATTTAAAAAGAACCAACCCACCTAATGATGCAATGGTTGAAGATTCGCCTTATTTAATGGACACTTTTAAATTAAATGTAGGAAATAACAACTCATCATTACTAAATTGCAGATTAGAGTATGGTAACGGAGTCTTTTATCCAGAAACTGAGTATGATTCGGAATCAAAAGTAAGAATATTTAATGATTTAATGTCATACGGTTTTAGGAAAAACGACTATAATAGTGGAACTCAATTGAATTTAGCAAATTACAATTCTCTATATGGATTAATTTATTTTGATCTTACATATCAAACTGAAAAAGTAACAAGAGATCCAAAACAGCTTATATTTCGATATAGATTAACAGCTAACCCAGCTGCAAATTTTAATGTACATGCTATAGTTTTGTATAAGGAAGAAGTTGTTATTGATAAGGTTGGTAATGAATTGGTTATAGTGTAAAAAGTAATAAATTACTAATCAAATAATATCATTATTTCATATATGTTTTATAACCAGAAAATTATATAACATATATTATATACAACAAATGACTCAACTTTATGAGATTAATGTGAAATTGTCTGACAATCAAAAGAAAAATCTTAGCAATGCTTTCCATGAAAGGGAAACGATCGTTCTAAGACTTACGAAGGACTCTCTTCGTGGTAATGATACTCTACATGTCCCGGCAATGGTGAAAAAAAGGTTGGAGAAAAATCGACTATTGAATAAGGGTATGGACATTAAGCTTGTGAAAACAAATATTAGAAAACAAGTCGGTGGAAGTTTGTTAACTACTATTCTAACCCTTGGACGTGCAGCTTTACCAACTATTGGTAAAACCCTTGGTCTTTCAGCTCTTGCTGGTTTGGCTTCAGAAGGTGCTAGTCAGGTTGTTAAAGCTATATCTGGAAAAGGCATACAGTCTGGTGGTTTTCTCATACCACAAGAAAAAATCAATAAGCTGATAGAATATAAGCATCTTTTATCGACGAAACAAAAACAGGATATATTGAATGCCCTTCAATCAGGTTCGGGTGTTCATATCACACCAACAAAAACACAATCAGGAGGATTTTTAGGCACTCTGTTGGCAAGCATTGGTGTTCCATTACTCCTAAATGCTCTAACTGGTAAAACTGGTAGTGGTGCTCCTAGACTCGGAACTAGTAAGAAAAAAGCTGGTAGAGGAGCTCCAAGACTAGGCATATACAGACAACCACCTCCATTTTATGGGAGTTGGCCTGATAATACGATTGGTATGGGGATTAAAAAAAAAACAACCAAAAAAAAAGACAACAAAAAGAGGCGAAGGCTTGCTATTAGGGAAAAACAGCCCATTCAATGGCATCCCACTACTAGGGGCAATACTGTAAAACCGAAATTCCACAAAGACATCCCGTTAAGTAATCATGATCTAATAAAATGGTGCAGATATTTAAACATTCCAATCAGTGATGTTCTGTCAAGGGATGAAAGAGTTCCACATAATCATAGCCAAGCATTATTTATTTACAATCTGGAACCTAGTTATATGGCAGGATCTCATTGGGTTACAACTTATGTAAAAGACAACGTGATAAATTATTTTGACAGTTTTGGTATGCCTCCATTTCAAGAGATCGTAAATCATGCAAAAAGAAAGAATTTAACTCTGTTACATCAAAATAATCAAATCCAAAACATAAAAACGTCTACATGTGGCTACTTCTGTTTATACTTTCTGAACGAAATGAATAAGGGGAATTCGTATTATAATTTATTGCAAGTATTTGACATATATGATACAATGAAGAATGAGATATTCCTCGAACATTATTTCAGAAATATCTAACTTATATATATAATGGTAAAATCATATTGTGTTAGACAGAAGAAAGTCACTGAATGTGTTCCAGGAAGCGAACGATATGTGAAAACTAAAAATGGTCGAACTATGTTGAAATGCACTTGCGCTGAATGTGGTATAACAAAGACCAAATTTGTTAAAAATAAGGGAAACTAAAAGGCCCGTCTGAAGGGGCGGGCTTATTTGATATTGAAGGAAGTCACAGTCTTGGAGAGATAGCTATGAAAGCCGGTATGAAAGGTCTTTACAATTTAGGACGTGTAGGGGTGTCAAAGGCAATAAAATCAGACTTTGCTAAACAAAAGATCAAAGGTATGGCTAACAAATATCTGGATCAAGCTTTGGATAGTATTACATCAGATTTATCAAAGAAAATAGATCCTTTACACAAAGGCGGTGCTATTGATATACATAAGGCCATTGGGAAGCTTCCGAAACCAAAAGGAGGGTGGACATTACCCGGTCATAAATATACTGGGCCTTATAATGATTTAGAGAGTCAAGTGAAATATGACCCAACAACTGGCCAAATATTAGAAATATATGACCAACCTACAGGAAGAACGGATGCCATTGCCATGCAGCATGATGTTGATTATAGTGTTTGTAAAGACGACAGAAAATGTAAGAATAGAGCAGACCGAAAAATGGTTAAATCTTTAGACAACGTACCGTATAATGAAAGACAATGGGGACATTGGTTGGCTAGAAACACGATTGATATAAAACAGAAATTAGGTCTTGGTGTTAAAAAAAGGAAGCCAAAAAACTGAAAGCGGCGTTGAATAAAAATGATTGGGCTCAACAATTAGCCGATGAATTACATAAGCCAATCAAACGAAAATTTAAAACAAGAAGAGTTATTGTTAATGGAATAGATGATATTTGGAGCGCTGACCTTGTAGAAATGCAGAAGTTTTCCAAATGGAATAAAGGTTATAGATATTTGTTAAACATCATTGATGTGTTTTCGAAATTTGCTTGGAGCATCCCTATTAAAAATAAAACAGGTAATACAATTACTGAATCATTTGATGATATTATTAAAAAATCCAAACGGAAACCTAAATTTATTTGGGTAGACCAAGGGTCTGAATTCTATAATAAAACTTTCAAAGACTGGTTAAAGAAAAATAATATTGAGATGTATTCTACTTTCAATGAAGGTAAAGCTGTTGTTATTGAGAGATTTAACAGAACATTAAAATCTAAAATGTGGAAACAATTCACAGTTCAAAATAATACTGTTTGGCATAATATTTTAGATGATTTGGTTAAAAATTACAACAACACTAAGCACAGTTCAATAAAAATGTCACCGCTTCAAGCATCTAAGAAAAAGAATGAAGGAACTGTTTATTTCAATCTATATGGTGATATGGAACCATCATCATCAAAAGTAAAATTCAAAGTTGGTGATAAGGTTAGAATTTCAAAGTATAAAAGAAAGGTATTTGATAAAGGATATACTCCAAATTGGTCTGAAGAGGTATTTACAGTTGATAAAATCCAATATTCCAATCCAATAATATACAAATTGAAAGATCTCAATAATGAACCAATAGAAGGGTCATTTTATGAACCTGAATTACAATTAGCAAAACAGGATGTATTTCGAATTGATAAGGTTACCAAAAGAGATTATAAGAAAAAACAAGCGTTAGTAAAATGGAAGGGATATAGTGATGATTTTAATAGTTGGATACCGCTAAAAGATGTTAAAAATATATAATGTTTATATAATGAGAGATATTAGTAGACATATCAGAAAAATTGAAAGTCGAATCTATGATTGTGAAGAAGAATTAGTATATCTTCATGACAAAATACGCGATAATGAAGAGAGGTTGGACATGTTACAACATAAGGAAAAACTATTGAAACTTTATCATAAAAAAATACATGAAATGGATGCAGATATAACATTGAAACAGTTATTAAAGATTATCTGTGACGAGATAGAAAACGATAATTATGACGAAGATTGTAATATATTGGAACAAACCAAAGTTGATGATATAAAATATCTGAAGCGACAAAATTTTGATTAAAGAGTGTTGGTTTTAAAGGGTTAAAGAGATGTTGCTATTTACAAGTAGCCCATATCTCAGATTTACTCTGTATTCGCTTTTTGTAGCCAAAAATATCAATGTTTCTGGCCGCATTTAAAACGCAACTATTTAAAAGAATATCTATAGGAATAATATATAATGGAAAAAGAAATAATAAAGAGAGGTAAAGGACGACCAAGAATTTATAATGATGAAGAAAGAAAAAACCACAAATCAGTCTATATGTTAAATAAAGAATGGTTTTGTGATATATGCAAAAATGATAAAAATTACACACTTGCTGGAAAATCTTGCCACATTAAAACAAAAAAGCATATACTAAACTATAGAATGAAACATGCGAATAGTATATATAGATGAATGATCTTTTCATATTATAGTTCGAAGGATCCATGATTGGGATCCTTTGAATTCTTGATAAAGATTAAACGCACTTTTATGAGAACATATTTAAAGAATTATCTATAGTTAATATATAATATGAACAAGAGTGATCTTGAGAAACTTAGTAAGTCTCAACTAATCAAATTGCTTTTAAAGCAACAGAATAAGAAGCCTAAAACTATTGTGGTAAATGATACCAAACCAGTTCCAACACCAAGAACTTACAAACCAGTGCCAGCACCTCGTAAGAGTGTAAATCAAATGGTCCAAGATTATGAAAACAATATAATTCTTCCACCATTGGAATTCAGGGATAAACCAGTTCCAGCACCTAGAACTAAAAAGTCAGTTGCAGAAAAACCAGTTCCTGCTCTAAGAACTAAAATAGAGCAAACAGACAAAGCTCTAAAAGGTTATACTAAATCCTATGAAATCACAATTAAAAACGATAAAGACCCATTAGTTCAACTACAAAACACTAGAAAGGGTATTGAATACCAGCTCATAAAAATATTAACATCGATGAAAGGACTGAAATTTGTTGAAACGCTTAAGGTAACATTTACAAAAATGTCAGACGGAGAAATAGTGTATAAGACCGCATATTTTAACAGTGTGGCTCAGAGGATTATTAACCACATAGAAATTGCTGAATCACTACAATTGTCAAAACAGCAAATCTTGAATAAGATAGCTCAATGGATATCTGAAGGGTCTGGTTGGACTGTTAAATCGGTTGATAATCATTATATTAACATAGTAAAATATCAACCAATGAGAGGCTCTTCATACATTAAACTACCACAAGAACTCAGAAACAGTGCAAAGGGATTGATAAATATGAAAAATGAGGATGATGAATGCTTTAGGTGGTGTCACATTAGACATTTGAATCCTCAAGACAAATACCCACAGAGAATTAAAAAAGTTGACAAACCATTCATTGAAAATTTAAATTATTCAGGGATTGAATTCCCAGTCACCACCAAACAGTACAACAAGATAGAAAAACAAAATAAGATCAACATCAATGTTTTCGGTTATGAAGATCGACAACCATACCCAATTTATGTCTCAAAAGAAAAATATGAAGACCGTATGAATCTGCTTCTGATAACAGAAAATGAAAAAAAGCACTATGTATTGATCAAAGATTTTAACAAGTTAATGTACAATCAGACAAAACACAAAGAAAGAAAACATTTCTGCATGTATTGTCTTCAATGCTTCAGCTCTGAAAGAGTATTAACTGATCATAAAGAAAACTGTATACAAGTGAATGGCACACAAGCTATAAAAATGCCTGACAAAAATGACAACATATTAAAATTCAATAATTTCCATAAACAACTACCAGTACCATTTGTTATTTATGCAGATTTTGAGGCTATTACTGAAAAAATACATGGTTGTCAACCTAATAATGATAAATCATACACTAAAGAATACCAAAAACATACAGACTGTGGTTATGGTTATAAAGTAGTTTGTTGCTATAATGATCGGTATACTAAGAAGGTTCAATCTTATAGGGGTGAAAAGGCTGTTTATAAATTTATGGAAAAGATGCTAGAAGAAGTTAAGTATTGTAAAAATATTATGAAAAAGGAATTTAACAAACCATTAAAAATGACAAAAGATGATGAAGAGGAATTTCAAAAAGCTAAAGAATGTCATATTTGTAATAAAAAATATACTGATAAGGACATTCGAGTTCGAGACCATTGCCATATTATAGGTAAATACAGAGGCTCTGCTCATCAAGATTGTAACCTGAAACTCAAAATAAAACCAGAAGAAATAAAAATACCTGTTATATTTCACAACTTGAGAGGATATGATAGTCATTTTATAATGCAAGAGATTGGTGCTATTGTTAAGGAATATACATATACAAATAAGAAAGGTGAAAAGTGTGAAATGAATATCAATGCCATACCTAACAACATGGAGAAGTATATGGCTTTCATGCTTGGTAATCATCTTACCTTCATTGATAGTTTCCAATTTATGAGCTCAAGTTTGGAAAACCTAGTGAGCAATCTACAAAAAAATTGTTGAAATACACCTCTCAAAAATTCAAAAGTGAAAAACTTGATTTAATGTCACAAAAAGGAGTCTATCCATACGACTTCATGGACAGTTTTGACAAATTCAATGAAAAGCTGCCACCAAAAGAAGAATTTTACAGCATATTGAATGATGAGCATATCTCAGATGAAAATTATAAACATGCTCAAAATGTATGGAATACATTCTCTCTTAAAAATATGGGTGAGTACCACGACTTATATCTTAAATCTGACATACTTCTGTTAGCTGATGTATTCGAAAACTTTCGAAAGACCTGTCTGCAATACTATAAACTTGATCCTTGTCATTATTTCACGTCTCCAGGACTTTCATGGGATGCTATGCTAAAAATGACTAATATAAAACTAGAACTAATGACTGATATAGATATGTTCCAATTTATTGAAAAAGGTATGCGTGGTGGTATATCATATATAGCCAATCGATACGGAAAGTCAAATAATAAATACATGAAAACATACGATGAGAAGGCACCCTCAAAGTATATCATGTATCTAGACGCTAATAATTTATATGGTTGGGCTATGTCACAATACCTACCAACTGGTGGTTTTAGATGGATGACAGATAAACAGATTAACAACATAGATTTAGCTAAATACAATGAAAACAGCGAAAAAGGTTTAATATTAGAAGTTGATTTAGAATACCCCAAAGAGTTGCATGACCTTCATAACGACTACCCACTAGCTGCTGAGAGGGTTTGTGTAAATAAAGATATGCTATCTGGGTATTGTAAAAAAATAGCTACCAAATATAATATATCAACAGGTATAGTACAAAAACTGATACCAACATTGAGCAACAAAGAAAAATACGTTCTACATTATAGAAACCTTCAATTATATACAGATCTTGGATTAAAAGTCATTAAAGTTCATCGAGTATTAGAATTTAATCAGTCACCTTGGCTTAAACAATACATTGACTTCAACACCAACAAACGAAAGAATGCTAAAAATGCTTTTGAAAAAGATTTTTTCAAACTTATGAATAATAGTGTTTTTGGTAAAACAATGGAAAACTTAAGAAAGAGAGTTGATGTCAGATTAGTAACCGATGAAAAGAAACTATTAAAAATGGCTGCCAAACCTACTTATGTAAGTAGTAAGATCTTCAATGAAAACCTTGTAGCCGTTCATAAGATCAAAGAAACACTAACCCTAAACAGGCCGGCATATGTGGGTATGTGTATTCTAGATCTTAGTAAGACATTAATGTATGAGTTTCATTATAACTATATCAAAGATAAGTATGGTAATAAGGCTAAGCTGCTCTTTACCGATACAGACTCCCTAACCTATGAAATCGAAACCGAAGACGTCTATAGGGATTTCTGGAATGATAAAGATAAATTCGATAACAGCGACTACCCTGAAAGCTCACCGTATTTTAATAAGTTAAATAAAAAAGTAATTGGTAAATTCAAAGATGAAGCCGCAGGAGTTCCCATTTATGAATTCGTCGGTCTACGATCAAAAATGTATAGTTACATGAAAGACGATCAAAAAGGTGGAAAAACAGCAAAAGGAATCAAAAAGAATGTCATTAAAAATGAAATCCAACATGAAAACTATAAAGACACACTCTTCGATAATAAACAGATGCACCATCAAATGAAAACAATTAGGAGTCAAAATCATCAATTAGGAAGTTATGAAATCAATAAAGTATCACTCAGTTGCTTTGATGACAAACGATATATTCACGATAATGGTGCGACAACTCACGCATATGGACATTATGCTATTAACAATTTCCCATGCGTGGGAAACGAATTTTAAGATAAGAAAACAATAGCATTGGATGACTTCATTTCATAGGGGGCTTCCCCTGTTTTTTCCGAGAATGTCACACACCGATAACTCCATCCTGTTTACATAGTATAGAATGAGTTGTAATTCAGTAATTCACAATGAATATTATTTTTAAAACAATAGCTATAAGCGGTGCGTGTCTAAATTCCCAGAAAACAAAAATAGCGAACATGTTTTAATAACAGGAAATGAGTCATCATTAATAGCTATTGTTTCAGATCACAAGATAGTCGTATGATTTTTTCAACCAATCAGAAGGTGGGCGTTGCATCATTCAGTTATGTATGTTTGGTGAAAGATGAAATAATCTTCACACGACTAGCAAATTCCAGCTACATGATGAACAAGAAGAGATTCACACAATTCACCCATCATCTTGAAGGGTTTACCCAAAGGATTGTCACACAATTTCCACACACATTGGAGTTCATCGAGGCAGAAAAAAGGCAAATGATCGATAAATTTCCTGAGCTTGGGTTGTCTGAAACATCTTCTTCAACAAGAACGGGATTTGAAAAGGTTAAACATACACTGGATGTATCAGTTAATAATGAAAGAAAGAAATGTTATCATGAGATGGAGGTGAAACGAGGAACTCCAGAGGATTGTGTTGAATCACTGAATCTGTTAACAAGAGCTATTGGAAATGCACATAAAGACATACTTTATTACTCCGCCATACAAGGAGAACTGATATCAACATTAAAGGAATTGTGTACACCAGAGGCGTTTAGACTGCTTTTACGTAATAACATCAACCTATCGAAAACACATGCTAATTTTTTAGTGAGATTTTACAAGCTAACCATGAAATATCCACGACTTCTTAAGTGTGAATTACCACAAAGTTTTTTTTGTAAGAACATAAACACTGTTGAGGAAGTTTGTGAGAAGGATTCAGATGTTTGGTGTAATATGTTTTGAACTGGCCGTTGCTTATGTATTAGAATTTATCTTAGTCGTGACATGCAACTGCTTAAGTTGCTTAGTTCACTGAGAGGATTCCACGTCATAAACTTTTCTGAGAATCAAAAGACTTCCTGTGTTTCCGAGAATTGTGTCACGCAAAGGATTCTATTATGTGGAATCACGCAATGGAATAAACGCACTTTGTTTTTATAAAACATATAGTTTAATTATTTTATGGAAACATATAGTTTAATTATTTTATGGAAACATATAGTTTAATTATTTTATGGAAACATATAGTTTTCCAAAAACTGATTTACGTTAAATGAAAACAAAAAACTGGTTACCATCATATGGAAAGTAGTATAGAGTTGAGTGGAAATCAGATCAAAAATAATTATTTTTTGATCTGGAGCCCCCAACTCTTATACTACTCCTAAAATCTCAATGCTTTAAGATACGGCCTTGTGCTTTCGTTTCCTATATCTACAGATAGTATGGATATTGTGTACCCATTTTCAGCTTATTTGGTTGAATTCTCAGAGTTTCAGCTTCTAAAAGCTGTGTGTATGCAAATTTTTTGACTCCTCAAAATTCAAACTATCATCATATTTTAAATCCTAAAATCTCAATGCTTTAAGATACGGCCTTGTACTTTCGTTTCCTGTATCTACGGATAGTATGGATATTGTGTACCCATTTTCAGCTTATTTGGTTAAATTCTCAGAGTTTGAGCTTCTAAAAGCTGTGTGTATGCAAATTTTTTTACTCTTCAAAATTCAGAATATCATTATATTTTAAAACCTAAAATCTCAATGCTTTAAGATACAGCCTTGTGCTTTCGTTTCCTATATCTACGGATAGTATGGATATTGTGTACCCATTTTTAGCTTATTTGGTTAAATTCTCAGAGTTTCAGCTTCTAAAAGCTGTGTGTATGCAAATTTTTTGACTCCTGAAAAGTCAAAATAGCATCATATTTTAAAACCTTAAATCTAATAGCTTTAAGATACAGCCTTGTGCTTTGGTTCCCTGCATCCATAGATATTTTGATTGTTGTGTAATCATTTTTAGCTTATTTGGTTGAATTCTCAGAGTTTGAGCTTCTAAAAACTGTGTGTATGCAAATTTTCTGACTCCTGAAAAGTCATAATAACATCATATTTTAAAACCTTAAATCTAATAGCTTTAAGATACAGCCTTGTGCTTTGGTTCCCTGCATCCATAGATATTTTGATTGTTGTGTAATCATTTTTAGCTTATTTGGTTGAATTCTCAGATTTTGATCTTCTAAAAGCTGTGTGTATGCAAATTTTTTGACTCTTCAAAATTCAGAATATCATTATATTTTAAAACCTAAAATCTCAATGCTTTAAGATACGGCCTTGTGCTTTCGTTTCCTATATCTACGGATAGTATGGATATTGTGTACCCATTTTCAGCTTATCTGGTTAAATTCTCAGAGTTTGAGCTTCTAAAAGCTGTGTGTATGCAAATTTTTTGACTCCTCAAAATTCAAACTATCATCATATTTTAAATCCTAAAATCTCAATGCTTTAAGATACGGCCTTGTGCTTTCGTTTCCTATATCTACGGATAGTATGGATATTGTGTACCCATTTTCAGCTTATTTGGTTAAATTCTCAGAGTTTGAGCTTCTAAAAGCTGTGTGTATTTGGTTGGTATGAAATCCCCTCACTTTTTTGGGTTGGACGGTTCGGTGAGCGCTACATGATGTAGTTCCCACGCGATGGACATCAAACCTCATTAATATTGTTGCCCTTTTCATGGGCTTTCCAACGATGTCTATCAAGTCTAAATATTATAAAACCCTGATTTTTTATGATTTTTTTCGTTTTGAGCATTTGAGCATTTGAGCAGTCAAGAACTATCATGCAGTTTATGTGATTACATACTAATACTTCCATAAACTGCATGAGACTTCAATCACCTTCCCCAAAAGTGAGGGCAATTCATACCAAGCGACAAAAGTGAGGGCGTTTCATACCAAAAAGTGAGGGCTTTTCATACCCAGCAAAAAAGTGAGGGCTTTTCATACCTTCGGTGGTGTCAAAAATGTTAGCTTTTGCACCACGTGACAGTTCGACGTTATGGTGGTTTTTAGTGTAGCTTTCATAAATGGAAAGCCCAGGGCCTTTCAAAATGAAACATGTGAGTTAGAAAGTCTATCTCTTTAACTAGAAAAAGATGTTCTAACTTTAGTAACCATATACGAAAAAGGCTTAAAATGTGCCACAAAACAGGTTCCGCATTTTGGCATATGAGATATAGCGTATGATGTAAGGTTTCTGAGCCAAAAAAAAATTATAAAATAGAACTGATATTGATTTACTAAGTAACAAAGTTTGAAGTTATTTTATTGAAATCCTTTGGCTACAAAAACTTTAAAAGAGAAGGCAATTTTTCGTCTCTTAAGTGTGAAATTTCGTCAATTTTAAGTCCTTTTTGTCTCTGCAACAATTCCACTATAACAAAATCGAAGCACATGACGTATTACACTTATTCATTATCTTTCGTTTTGTGTAAAAGGTTTTTAAAAAGATTACATTCTAATTTTTTTATTAATTTTTCAAATTTCTCGTTCAATCGCACGTTTTTCCAGCCGAAAACTTTGAATTTTTTGAATGACGTCGTAGCTCAGTCTTGAAAACTTTTTAAAAGATTTTTCAATTTTTTAATACTACAATGCTTCAGCTTATCAATGGACGTTTTGTTGATTGCCAGAAACGAAAGTGGAATTTTTTACAGTTTTTTTTCAAATTTACGTTCTTTTCCTAATTAACGATGCACGACCTCATTAAATATTCAAAAACCAAAAATGAGGGCAATTCCGACCTTTTCGGATACACCTTTTAAATTGTCTGATTACTCCGCGAGAATGTGTGCTTTCATTAGGTTATTTTGTCACACAATGCACTGGTGCTTTGTCTTTGTTATCATGTAAAATTTTTTTGAAAAGATTGTATTACTAACTTTTTAAGAATAAATAACTCTCCTACTCAAACTCATATTATCAAGTCATCGTCTTGGAATTCTTAAAGCTAACGTCATGGACCAATTCTAAGGTATTTGAAAAATGTTTACAATGGCGAGAAAGCTCCTTCCTTGAGCTTTCCAACGCTACCTTGTTTGTCTCTGGAAATTAAATCCTAAATTTTTTAATGATTTTTGAAGTATAGTATGTAGTCACATGAACTGCAAGATAATTCGTGACACATACATGATGCGACAGATGAGATAGTTATGTTGAGTTAGTTATGACAGGATAGAGCATGCGCTCCGCTTTCAAACGATATCTTGTTTGTTCCGGGGAAAAAAATCCTGAATTTTTTAATGATTTTTGAAGTATAGAATGTAGTCACATAAACTGTATGATAATTCGTGACACATATATGATGTGACAGTTGAGGTAGTTATGTTGCGCTTGTTATGAATGCATAGAGCATACACTCAGCTTTCCAACGATACCTTGTTTGTCTCTGGAAATGAAATCCTGAATTTTTTATTAATTTTTTAATTTTCTGTATATCCCCCTACATACACCTATAACTTTACGTGACACATACACGACGTCCTCCTTCAAGCAAGACCTCATTGAGTGAGTACACAATTTTTTGGCTCCGTAAATAGGAACTTTTTTCACCCTTCCAAGGCTAGGCACAAGCAATTCAACTGTCAGTTAAGATTTATAAGGTTATAGAGCAACTGCGGGTGGTATTATTTTAAGATGATGCACAGTTGCTTGTGCGCAGCCTCCAATTAAGTTAAGGGTGCTCTCAGGTGCATGTAAAACAGTTAAGTGATGGCTTCATTGAGCGTTAAATTTGTTCTGAGGTTCCAATACTGCATTGGTTGGCTAAATTACGTTGCAAGGAATCGTTTGGTACCAGTTTTGTGATAATCGAAGCACGCATTTGTGAGTTATGACGTCATTTAAGGTGAAAATTCCCACCTTAATTTCAGCTAATGGTTTGTAATGGAAACTCAGAAAAGAAGTAATTTATGTAACCCTCTAAGTGGGCTAAATGCATGCCAAATTTGGTTGGAAATGGTTTTATCCTCTTCGAGTTATTAACGGTCAAAGCTTTTTCCAATATGGCGGACCAAAAACTCGTCACCAGTGCGTTTTATTGGCATTTTTCGTGGAAACGAGGCCAAACTTTAACCGTTAATACCTCTAAGGGGATTTGACCGTTTGCAGTCATATTTGGTGGTGAGATCCTAGTAGCCTATGGCTGTCTATTTTCCGGGGGACTTTCCGGGGGGGTAATTTATGTACAAAATGAGACAAACATTTGCAAGGCTATAACTTCAAGAGGATTTTATCGTTTGCAGGTTAAGGTTAGGTTAGGGTTAGCCCCGTATGAGGCTGAAACTAAAGGGACATTTTTTACAGCAAATAGAGCATCCTTTAATGGGCTTGTTATCAAACGAGCTCAAGGCCCTTGTGCTTATTATGACATCATTTCAGTTAAAGGAAACTATGGCATCAAGAGTGCCTTATTCCAGGAAAGATGACGAGAGAATCTTGGCATTTGCAAAAGACAAACCGCACGATGCCGGAAACAGGTTATGGAAGGAAGCTTTTGAATACCAGGTAAATATCTCAAAATAAACGGACAATAATAGACAATGAATTGATACTTCACTCTAAAAGTAAATGTGGAACCCGAACACTTCCCATGAAATTATCTGTATATGATTCACTTTTTTGTAGATTGTCCCAGGCCACTCGTGGCAAAGCATCCGAGCCAGATATTTAAAGGTGCTTTGCCCGAGACTAGAGAGGGCAGAGATGGAGAGGATGGAGAGGATGGAGGAGGACGAAGATGAGGAAGAAGGGGAGGACGAATCGGAGGAGGAGGAGGAAATACAGATTATAGAAATTCAGGAGGACGAGGAAGGAGAGCAGGCGGAAGTAGAGACGGTGGTGATGGAAGGAGATGACGAGGAAGAGAAGGAAGAAGACGAGGAAGAAAAGGAGAAAGAAGAGATCGAAGAAGAGGAGGAAAAGGAGAAAGAAGGGGAGGAAGAGGAGACCGAAGAGGAGAAAGTGGAGGTGATGATGGAAATTGAAGAGGAGGAGGAAGTAGACGTGGAGGAAGTAGACGTGGAGGAAGAGAAGGAAGAAGACGAGGAAGAAGACGAGGAAGAAGAAGAGGAGGAAGAGAAGGAAGAAGACGAGGATGATGAAGAAGACGAGGCTGATGAAGAAGACGAGGCTGATGAAGAAGACGAGGCTGATGAAGAAGATGAGGATGATGAAGGAAGAAGAGGGGGAAGAAGAGAGAGAAGAAGAGTCAGGAGGACGTCATTTTTAGACGCAATGCTTGAGGTCGCAAACATTTTAAATCAATACGAATAATAAAATGCTTGCGATCTCAAGCATTTGAAATAATAAATAAGAGTAAATCTATGTAATAAATCTATGTAATAAACTGTAAGAGTAAATCTATGTAATAAACTGTAACTAATAAGCAATAAGTAACTGTAATAAAAACAATAACTGTAACTGTAAAATAAAAAAATTGAAGTTTTAATAAAAAATGATGCGGTGACTAACTTTGAACTGTCACAACTTCTTTTCTCCTTTACGGTTGGGGTATACGTTTTGGTATACGTCCGAGGGTTAAGAGTGCTCAAAGAGGAAATCTTTTAATGTAGAATTACATAGCGTGGTTTCCTGGCCCCCCCCCCTCACGTAGAAAAGGAAAGTGAGGGTATTACTGTGAGACTTGATAGTGCAAACGCGCTACCACAAGCCATTACCACAGGGTCGCATCGAGTAACCAACTCGACTCATTGTCGCCAGGTTAAGTTCCTGCGAGTAACAGTAAAGTGTATTGACCAGGGTTAAACTTGAGTTTTTGCTTGAGTAGAAATTGGTTAAACTTAAGTTAAGGGGCCACAACTTATGCTCTCGTGGGGCACTCCCCAAGGGTTGGTTACCTCAGCTCGTGTTAAATCCCTAACGAGAGTGCTGTGGAGCCACGGTGGTCTAGTGGTTAGTGCGTCGGACTCTCAACCTGAAGGTCAATGGTTCGAGCCTGGTCTCTGCTGTGGTGTTGTTTCCTTAGACAAGAAACTTTACTCCACACTGTCTCTCTCCAGAGGCCCCCTTGATTCGTGTCAATGTTGTGCTTGATGGAGTAACGTCGGTAACTGGGAAGGCTTAGATGACGAGAGGCCTGCCGATTCGTCTTAATGTTGTGCTTGATGAATCAATGTTCAGTATTGACTAGGATTAAACTTGAGCTTTCACTTAAGTAGAAATTGGTTAAACTAAAGTTAAGGGGCCACAACCTATGCTCTCGTGGGGCACTCCCCAAGGGTTGGTTACCTCAGCTCGTGTTAAATCCCTAACGAGAGTTTGGAAGTGACTTACTTAAGTTTCTTTTGTTTTTTAACTGTTTACAATACTGGTTAAAATATATACAATTTTATGTACAGCAATGTTTACAATAAATAATGTTGCGATAATTTAAGATCTTTTTATTTACAATTCTATGTACATAACTATTTTACAGGACATCGACTTGGTCGTGGATACAAAACAGGAACTTCTTTTTTTTTGTTTTTTGTTTTTTTTTTTTTAAATTTTCTTTTTCTTGTTCCATGTCAACGTCTATATACAATAATATACAATGGTGTATGGGTGAGTATGAATGAATTAAATGGAATGACGACGAGTGATCTTGGGGTGTCGAAGGAGTGGTGTTTGTGTTTCTCTGGTGCACGTGGAGGTGGGCGTGGAGGTGGAGATGGGGGTGGAGGTTGAGGAGAAGGCGGTTTGGGTCGCCTTTGATGAGGTTGTACGGGTGCGGGATAGGCGGGATAGGCGGGTAGGGGCGGGGTGGGCGGGGGTGGGATTTGGGTTTGGCGGTGGCGGTGGCGGTGGCGGTGGCGGTGGCGGTGGCGGTGGCGGTGGCGGTGGCAGTGGTGGTGGTGGCGGTGGTTGTGGTAAAGAAGGCGAGAGTAGACTGAGAACTATCGCCCGGTTGATCTGTTTCCTTCCTCCGCTTCTGAAGAACGGCCCACCGGCCCTTCATGGACTGCCACGAGTGGGCAGTCACACGACTTCTCTCTGCTCGCTGCCACAGTCGATTTCCACTTGGGGAATCGCTGGAGGAGCGCACGTACTCCAGGAGAGTTTGGTCCTCTCCTGGAGTATACGCCTTTCTCTTACTCATGATCTGTAGCAGGAAAATGAAATGTCTTTGAACTCCAGCCCAGTAAGACAAACGGTCAAAGTTAAGCATGGACTTGATGGGGCAGATGTGTCAGTCCCCGTTGCCCTTGCTAATGTAGACAGCTATAGGCTACTAGGATATCACTACCAAATTTAACTGCAAACGGTCAAATCCTCTCAGAGTTTTTAAGTTGTTGAGAAAAGACACCAAAAAACTCAGACGTCCGGGCCCCCGAGGAAACATCCTTAAAAAAGATTGTCGGCATCAGGTAGTAGAATGTCTCCACCAAATATGACTTTAAACGGTTAAATCCCCTTAGTGTTATAAACGGGTAAAGATGTCGAGAAAAGACACCAAAAAACTCAGACGTCCGGCCCCCCGAGGAAACATCCTCAAAACTGATTGTCGGCATCAGGTAGTAGAATGTCTCCACCAAATATGACTTTAAACGGTTAAATCCCCTTAGTGTTATAAACGGGTAAAGATGTCGAGAAAAGACACCAAAAACTCAGATGTGCGGACCCCCGAGGAAGCATCCTCAAAACTGATTGTCAACATTACGTAGTAGAATATGTCCACCAAATTTGAGTTCAAACGGTTAAATCCCCTTAGAGTTATTTGCGGTTAAAGTTTCGCCTCGTTTTCACGTACAAATGTAGATAAAGGACTGTAACCGAACTTTAATGTCCGCCATATTGGAAAAAACTTCAACCGTTAATAAATCTAAGAGAATAAAACTATTTCCAAACAACTTTGGCATGCATTTAGCCCACATACAGGGCTACAGTAATCATTGCTTTTCTGAGTTTCCATTACAAACCATTAGCTGATATTAAGGTGTCAATTTTTGTCCTAAATGACGCCATAACTCACAAATGCGTGACTCAATTGTCACAAAACAGATACCAAACGATTCCTTGCATCGTAATCTAGCCAACCAATGTAGTATTGGAACCTCAGAATAAATTGAAGGCTCAATGAAGCCATCACTTAACTGTTTAAGATGTACCTGAGAGCACCCTTAACTTAATTGGAGACTGCGCACAAGCAACTGTGCATTATGCTAAAATAATACCATCCGCAGTGGCTCGATAACCTTATAAATCTTAACTGACAGTTGAATTGCTTGTGCCTAGCCTTAGAAGGGTGAAAAAAGGTGCTATTTAGCGAGCCAAAAATAGTGTACTCACTCAATGATGACTTGGTCAAAAGGGGAAGGAGGAAGGACAGAGGCCTGGGGAGAATAGGTCCGCGTTGCATGCTCGGGGCCCGCGCCGGGAACAAGGGTGCCGAGTTGCGCTTCCGCTTTGGCAGTTGCTGGAATGAACTGCGACACCTCGCCGTCGATGCGCGATGGAGAAGTAATGCTACTAAATTATAATACGTCCGAGGGTTAAGAGTGCTCAAAGAGAAAATCTTTTAATGTAGAATTACATAGCGTGGTTTCCTGGCCCCCCCCCTCACGTAGAAAAGGAAAGTGAGGGTATTACTGTGAGACTTGATAGTGCTAACGCACTACCACAAGCCATTACCACAGGGTCGCATCGAGTAACCAACTCGACTCATTGTCGCCAGGTTAAGTTCCTGGGAGTTACAGTAAAGTATAAAGTTCAGGGAGATACAATAAAGTATGTATGTATGTATGTATGTATGTATGTATGTATGTATGTATGTATGAGGACGAGAGTACTGCTTGAATTCTGTTGCCTTTGTGTGCTCCTAGTAATGGGCTCCTGACTTGAACTATAGGCCCTCAAATATATGTCTCTTTGTACATCAATTACCCCACGGAAACCCTCCCGGAATCATCTGGGCCAGTCCTCTTGAGGACATGGGCCAGTCCTCAAAAAATGGGCCAGTCCTCAACCCAGAAATGGGCCAGTCCTCAAAAAATGGGCCAGTCCTCAAAACAGTCCTCAAAAAAAATGGGCCAGTCCTCAACCCAGAAATGGGCCAGTCCTTTTTAAACAGGAATGGTTTTCACTTTGCAAAAAAATGAATTTTTAAGAAATCACTCAGCTTTTAAGGTGGGTTTTCCTTGAAATGCAACCTATTGACATGAAATTGCTCACACAACATCTTCATGACCTGTTCTTAATGGAAACGTAACCAGAGAGATAAGAGATAAGCAAGATATAGCCTTCCAAAGGTACCCCTATATGGCGGCCTGAAAAAATCCAAGATGGCCGCCAGGGTTATTTAAAATTATATTTTTAGGGTTAGATTTCATTTTTTAAAAACTTTAAAATAGGTCTAGGATGAATCAAAACAGTTTGAAACACAGCAAAAACAGAAAAAAAGAAAAAAAAAGACAAAAAATTGGGAGGCTAATGCCGGGAGTCGAACTCTTGCCATCAAAGTAAAGGCTAGTTAAATTAAACCACCAAATCGCTGTGAGCACCGATGGTCTAGTGGTAAGCTCAGCTAGCTGCACCTGCGCAGCTGGTGCGGGGTTCGATTCCCTGCAATGGACCAAGGAAACATAGATAGGTGTTTATGAATGTATTGTCCGGGGGGTGGGCCGGGACGCGGTGGGCCGGGACGCGGTGGGGTGGGTGGGGGGGGGGGGTGGGTGGGGGGGGGGGGTGGGTGGGGGGGGTGGGTGGGGGGGGGGGGGGTGGGTGGGGGGGGGTGGGCCGGGCCGCGGTGGGGTGGGGTGGGGTAGGGTTATTAATAAAAATAATAATAAAAGTAATATAAAATAAAAAATAAAAATAATATAAAATAAAAAATAAAATAAAAATAAAATAAAATAAAAAATAAAAATAATATAAAATAAGAAATAAAAATAAAATATAAAATATATTAAATTAAAAATAAACTTAAAATAAATTAGACAGCACTATAAAATAAGTTATAGATTAAATAAAATAAAAGTTATCAATTAAATAAAATAAAATAAAAGTTATAAATTAAATAAAATGAAATAAAAGTTATAAATTAAATATAATAATTTCTAGATAGAACTCTATCGATTGCTGTTCTGAAAATGCACGATTTTTTACTTAGTCAGCATTATTTATCAGATTTTACGATTTTGACACCTGTCGCAATTGACACCCTGAGGTGTTTTATTTTTTTTTATTTTTTTTATTTTTTTTATTTATTTATTTTTTATTTTTTTTTTATTTATTTATTTTTTATTTTTTTTTATTATTTTTTTTTAAAACATCCCCAAACATCATTTACTGCTCCATTTTGAACATACACAAACATACAACGAATTTGAAATTTTCACCCAAAATCATGGCTCCGGTTCGGCCCGCGCCGGGAACAAGGGTGCCGAGTTGCGCTTCCGCTTTGGCAGTTGCTGGAATGAACTGCGACACCTCGCCGTCGATACGCGATGGAGAAGTAATGCTTCCACGGGCGTCCGCATGGCTACGAAAACCCGGCCATTCGGAACCAAAAAAATTAAAAATAAAAGGGAGTAAAGGAAAGAAATATGATGAGCCTACGACAAGAGGTATTCCCAGGCGGTCACCCATCCAAGTATTAACCTCGCCCGACAGGGCTTAACTTCGGTGATCGGACGGTTTGCAACTTCCTTTTGCAGCATAGCGGGTATGGTAAGAGTGAACATCACTGGCATAGTGAAAATATTCATCAAATATACTTGGGAGCCGTTTTTTATGCCACTGATGGGAGAATTTAAGAAGTTGTAATCTAAAAATATTTTCAACAGTTAAAATATCTAATAAATTCTTTAGCAGAAGGGCACTGTACATTTCCCATACAAGGTGGCGAAGAATAAAACACGGATAATCTGATTTTGTTTAGTTTGGATCCTTTTAAGATGAGATGTGTAGGCACTGCCCCAGGATATGACAGCATATGAAAGATGGGTAGACTAAATTATAATACGTCCGAGGGTTAAGAGTGCTCAAAGAGAAAATCTTGTAATGTACGAGAGTACTGCTTGAATTCTGTTGCCTTTGTGCTTGATGGAGTAATGTCGCGCACTGGCAAATCTTGGAAGACGAGGGAACTGCTTGAATTCTGTTGAATTTATGCTTGATGGAGTGTCGTCAGAAACTGTCAAGGCTTAGCTGACGAGAGGCCCCCTTGATTAGTGTCAATGTTGTGCTTGATGGAGTAGATGACGGGAGGACCGCTTAATTCATGTCAATGTTGTGGAGCCACGGTGGTCTAGTGCTTAGTGCGTCGGACTTTCAACCTGAAGGTCGATAGTTCGAGCCTGTGCTTAATGGAATAACTTTGTGATAGGCGTGGAGGACGAGGGTACTGCTTGAATTCTGTTGCCTTTGTGCTTGATGGAGTAATGTCGCGCACTGGCAAATCTTAGAAGACGAGGGAACTGCTTGAATTCTGTTGAATTTATGCTTGATGGAGTGTCGTCAGAAACTGGCAAGGCTTAGCTGACGAGAGGCCCCCTTGATTAGTGTCAATGTTGTGCTTGATGGAGTAACGTCGGTAAGTGGCAAGGCTTAGATGACGGGAGGACCGCTTGATTCGTGTCAATGTTGTGGAGCCACGGTGGTCTAGTGCTTAGTGCGTCGGACTTTCAACCTGAAGGTCAATAGTTCGAGCCTGTGCTTAATGGAATAACTTTGTGATAGGCGTGGAGGACGAGGGTACTGCTTGAATTCTGTTGCCTTTGTGCTTGATGGAGTAATGTCGCGCACTGGCAAATCTTGGAAGACGAGGGAACTGCTTGAATTCTGTTGCCTTTGTGTGCTCCTAGTAATGGGCTCCTGACTTGAACTATAGGCCCTCAAATATATGTCTCTGTACATCAATTACCCCGCGGAAACCCTCCCGGAATCATCTGGGCCAGTCCTCTTGAGGACATGGGCCAGTCCTCAAAAAATGGGCCAGTCCTCAACCCAGAAATGGGCCAGTCCTCAAAAAATGGGCCAGTCCTCAAAACAGTCCTCAAAAAAAATGGGCCAGTCCTCAACCCAGAAATGGGCCAGTCCTTTTTAAACAGGAATGGTTTTCACTTTGCAAAAAAATGAATTTTTAAGAAATCACTCAGCTTTTAAGGTGGGTTTTCCTTGAAATGCAACCTATTGACATGAAATTGCTCACACAACATCTTCATGACCTGTTCTTAATGGAAACGTAACCAGAGAGATAAGAGATAAGCAAGATATAGCCTTCCAAAGGTACCCCTATATGGCGGCCTGAAAAAATCCAAGATGGCCGCCAGGGTTATTTAAAATTATATTTTTAGGGTTAGATTTCATTTTTTAAAAACTTTAAAATAGGTCTAGGATGAATCAAAACAGTTTGAAACACAGCAAAAACAGAAAAAAAGAAAAAAAAAGACAAAAAATTGGGAGGCTAATGCCGGGAGTCGAACTCTTTCCATCAAAGTAAAGGCTAGTTAAATTAAACCACCAAATCGCTGTGAGCACCGATGGTCTAGTGGTAAGCTCAGCTAGCTGCACCTGCGCAGCTGGTGCGGGGTTCGATTCCCTGCAATGGACCAAGGAAACATAGATAGGTGTTTATGAATGTATTGTCCGGGGGGTGGGCCGAGACGCGGTGGGGTGGGTGGGGTGGGTGGGGTGGGTGGGGTGGGTGGGGGGGGGTGGGCCGGGCCGCGGTGGGGTGCTTGAATTCTGTTGAATTTATGCTTCATGGAGTGTCGTCAGAAACTGGCAAGGCTTAGCTGACGAGAGGCCCCCTTGATTAGTGTCAATGTTGTGCTTGATGGAGTAACGTCGGTAAGTGGCAAGGCTTAGATGACGAGAGGACCGCTTGATTCGTGTCAATGTTGTGGAGCCACGGTGGTCTAGTGCTTAGTGCGTCGGACTTTCAACCTGAAGGTCGATAGTTCGAGCCTGTGCTTAATGGAATAACTTTGTGATAGGCGTGGAGGACGAGGGTACTGCTTGAATTCTGTTGCCTTTGTGCTTGATGGAGTAATGTCGCGCACTGGCAAATCTTGGAAGACGAGGGAACTGCTTGAATTCTGTTGAATTTTTGCTTGATGGAGTGTCGTCAGAAACTGGCAAGGCTTAGCTGACGAGAGGCCCCCTTGATTAGTGTCAATGTTGTGCTTGATGGAGTAACGTCGGTAAGTGGCAAGGCTTAGATGACGAGAGGACCGCTTGATTCATGTCAATGTTGTGGAGCCACGGTGGTCTAGTGCTTAGTGCGTCGGACTTTCAACCTGAAGGTCGATAGTTCGAGCCTGTGCTTAATGGAATAACTTTGTGATAGAACGAGGGTACTGCTTGAATTCTATTGCCTTTGTGCTTGATGGAGTTATGTCGCGCACTGGCAAATCTTGGAAGACGAGGGAACTGCTTGAATTCTGTTGAATTTATGCTTGATGGAGTGTCGTCAGAAACTGTCAAGGCTTAGCTGACGAGAGGCCCGCTTGCTTAGTGTCAATGTTGTGCTTGATGGAGTAACGTAGGTTACTGGCAAGGCTTAGATGACGAGAGGACCGCTTGATTCGTGTCAATGTTGTGGAGCCACGGTGGTCTAGTGGTTAGTGCGTCGGACTTTCAACCTGAAGGTCGATGGTTCGAGCCTGGTCTCTGCCGTGGTGTTGTTTCCTTAGACAAGAAACTTTACTCCACACTGTCTCTCTCCACCCAGGTGTATAAATGGGTACCGGCGACAAA
This sequence comes from Cladopsammia gracilis, assembly GCA_022457155.1. Lineage (NCBI taxonomy): Eukaryota > Metazoa > Cnidaria > Anthozoa > Scleractinia > Dendrophylliidae > Cladopsammia > Cladopsammia gracilis. Next base: position 1,051,249 of record JAJGOT010000207.1, read on the forward strand.
ATGCTGTGTGTAACCCTGCGATGGACTAGCATCCCATCCATGGGGGAGTACCAATATTCCTAGTCGCTTCATGCTACAGAAACCGGGTTTAAGCTCCGGCCGTTGTGCGCCATATTGGCTCGTGTGCGACTTTACTTTATTTTACTTTACTTGATGGAGTAACGTCGGTATCTGGCAAGGCTTGGAAGACGAGTGGTGCGGTTGATTCGTGTTGATTTTGTGCTTGATGGAGTAACGTCGGTAACTGGTAAGGCTTAGATGACGAGAAGACCGCTTGATTCGTGTCAATGTTGTGGAGCCAAGGTGGTCTAGTGGTTAGTGCGTCGGACTTTCAACCTGAAGGTCGATGGTTCGAGCCTGGTCTCTGCCATCGTGTTGTTTCCTTAGACAAGAAACTTTACTCCACACTGTCTCTCTCCACCCAGGTGTATAAATGGGTACCGGCGACAAAATGCTGGGTGTAACCCTGCGATGGACTAGCATCCCATCCAGGGGAGAGTAGAAATGTTCCTAGTCGCTTCATGCTACAGAAACCGGGTTTAAGCTCCGGCTGTTGTGCGCCATATTAGCTCGTGTGCGACTTTACTTTACTTTACTTGATGGAGTAACGTCGGTATCTGGCAAGGCTTGGAAGACGAGTGGAGCGGTTGATTCGTGTTGATTTTGTGCTTGATAGAGTAACGTCGGAAACTGGCAAGTCTTAGATGACGAGAAGACCGCTTGATTCGTGTCAATGCTGTGGAGCCACGGTGGTCTAGTGGTTAGTGCGTCGGACTTTCAACCTGAAGGTCGATGGTTCGAGCCTGGTCTCTGCCGTCGTGTTGTTTCCTTAGACAAGAAACTTTACTCCACACTGTGTCTCTCCACCCAGGTGTATAAATGGGTACTGGCGACAAAATGCTGGGTGTAACCCTGCGAAGGACTAGCATCCCATCCAGGGGGGAGTAGAAATATTCCTAGTCGCTTCATGCTACAGAAACCGGGTTTAAGCTCCGGCCGTTGTGCGCCATATTGGTTCGTATACGACTTTACTTTACTTTACTTTACTTTACTTGATGGAGTAACGTCGGTAACTGGCAAGGCTTCGAAGATGAGTGGAGCGGTTGATTCGTGTTGATTTTGTGCTTGATGGAGTAACGTCGGTAACTGGCAAGGCTTAGATGACGAGAGGCCCGCTTGATTCGTGTTGATTTTGTGCTTGATGGAAAAACGTCGGTAACTGGTAAGGCTTAGATGACGAGAAGACTGCTTGATTCGTGTCAATGTTGTGGAGCCAAGGTGGTCTAGTGGTTAGTGCGTCGGACTTTCAACCTGAAGGTCGATGGTTCGAGCCTGGTCCCTGCCGTCGAGTTGTCTCCTTAGACAAGAAACTTTACTCCACACTGTCTCTCTCCGCCCAGGTGTATAAATGGGTACCGGCGACAAAATGCTGTGTGTAACCCTGCGATGGACTAGCATCCCATCCATGGGGGAGTAGCAATATTCCTAGTCGCTTCATGCTACAGAAACCGGGTTTAAACTCCGGCCGTTGTGCGTCATATTGGCTCGTGTGCGACTGTACTTTACTTTATTTTACTTGATGGAGTAACGTCGGTATCTGGCAAGGCTTGGAAGACGAGTGGTGCGGTTGATTCGTGTTGATTTTGTGCTTGATGGAGTAACGTCGGTAACTGGTAAGGCTTAGATGACGAGAAGACCGCTTGATTCGTGTCAATGTTGTGCAGCCAAGGTGGTCTAGTGGTTAGTGCGTCGGACTTTCAACCTGAAGGTCGATGGTTCGAGCCTGGTCTCTGCCGTCGTGTTGTTTCCTTAGACAAGAAACTTTACTCCACACTGTCTCTCTCCACCCAGGTGTATAAATGGGTACCGGCGACAAAATGCTGGGTGTAACCCTGCGATGGACTAGCATCCCATCCAGGGGGGAGTAGAAATGTTCCTAGTCGCTTCATGCTACAGAAACCGGGTTTAAGCTCCGGCTGTTGTGCGCCATATTAGCTCGTGTGCGACTTTACTTTACTTTACTTGATGGAGTAACGTCGGTATCTGGCAAGGCTTGGAAGACGAGTGGAGCGGTTGATTCGTGTTGATTTTGTGCTTGATAGAGTAACGTCGGAAACTGGCAAGTCTTAGATGACGAGAAGACCGCTTGATTCGTGTCAATGCTGTGGAGCCACGGTGGTCTAGTGGTTAGTGCGTCGGACTTTCAACCTGAAGGTCGATGGTTTGAGCCTCTTCTCTGCCGTCGAGTTGTTTCCTTAGACAAGAAACTTTACTCCACACTGTCTCTCTCCACCCAGGTGTATAAATGGGTACTGGCGACAAAATGCTGGGTGTAACCCTGGGATGGACTAGCATCCCATCCAGGGGGGAGTAGAAATGTTCCTAGTCGCTTCATGCTACAGAAACCGGGTTTAAGCTCCAGCTGTTGTGCGCCATTTTATCTCGTGTGCGACTTTACTTTACTTTACTTGATGGAGTAACGTCGGTATCTGGCAAGGCTTGGAAGACGAGTGGAGCGGTTGATTCGTGTTGATTTTGTGCTTGATAGAGTAACGTCGGTAACTGGGAAGGCTTAGATGACGAGAAGACCGCTTGATTCGTGTCAATGTTGTGGAGCCATGGTGGTCTAGTGGTTAGTGCGTCGGACTTTCAACCTGAAGGTCGATGGTTTGAGCCTGTTCTCTGCCGTCGAGTTGTTTCCTTAGACAAGAAACTTTACTCCACACTGTCTCTCTCCACCCAGGTGTATAAATGGGTACTGGCGACAAAATGCTGGGTGTAACCCTGCGAAGGACTAGCATCCCATCCAGGGGGGAGTAGCAATATTCCTAGTCGCTTCATGCTACAGAAACCGGGTTTAAGCTCCGGCCGTTGTGCGCCATATTGGTTCGTATGCGACTTTACTTTACTTTACTTTACTTGATGGAGTAACGTCGGTAACTGGCAAGGCCTCGAAGATGAGTGGAGCGGTTGATTCGTGTTGATTTTGTGCTTGATGGAGTAACGTCGGTAACTGGCAAGGCTTAGATGACGAGAGTTCGCTTGATTCGTGTTGATTTTGTGCTTGATGGAGTAACGTCGGTAACTGGTAAGGCTTAGATGACGAGAAGACTGCTTGATTCGTGTCAATGTTGTGGAGCCAAGGTGGTCTAGTGGTTAGTGCGTCGGACTTTCAACCTGAAGGTCGATGGTTTGAGCCTGGTCTCTGCCGTCGAGTTGTTTCCTTAGACAAGAAACTTTACTCCACACTGTCTCTCTCCACCCAGGTGTATAAATGGGTACCGGCGACAAAATGCTGGGTGTAACCCTGCGATGGACTAGCATCCCATCCAAAGGGGAGTAGCAATATTCCTAGTCGCTTCATGCTACAGAAACCGGGTTTAAACTCCTGCCGTTGTGCGTCATATTGGCTCGTGTGCGACTGTACTTTACTTTATTTTACTTGATGGAGTAACGTCGGTATCTGGCAAGGCTTGGAAGACGAGTGGTGCGGTTGATTCGTGTTGATTTTGTGCTTGATGGAGTAACGTCGGTAACTGGCAAGATTTAGATGACGAGAAGACCGCTTGATTCGAGTCAATGTTGTGGAGCCACAGTGGTCTAGTGGTTTGTGCGTCGGACTTTCAACCTGAAGGTCGATGGTTCGAGCCTGGTCTCTGCCGTGGTGTTGTTTCCTTAGACAAGAAACTTTACTCCACACTGTGTCTCTCCACCCAGGTGTATAAATGGGTACTGGCGACAAAATGCTGGGTGTAACCCTGCGATGGACTAGCATCCCATCCAGGGGGGAGAAGAAATATTCCTAGTCGCTTCATGCTACAGAAACCGGGTTTAAGCTCCGGCCGTTGTGCGCCATATTGGTTCGTGTGCGACTTTACTTTACTTTACTTTACTTGATGGAGTAATGTCGGTAACTGGCAAGGCTTCGAAGATGAGTGGAGCGGTTGATTCGTGTTGATTTTGTGCTTGATGGAGTAACGTCGGTAACTGGCAAGGCTTAGATGACGAGAGGCCCGCTTGATTCGTGTCAATGTTGTGCTTGATGGAGTAACGTCGGTAACTGGCAAGGCTTAGATGACGAGAGGCCCGCCGATTCGTGTCAATGTTGTGCTTGATGAATCAATGTTCAGTATTGACTAGGGTTAAACTTGAGCTTTTGCTTAAGTAGAAATTGGTTAAACTAAAGTTAAGGGGCCACAACCTATGCTCTCGTGGGGCACTCCCCAAGGGTTGGTTACCTCAGCTCGCGTTTTATCCCTAACGAGAGTTTGGAAGTGACTTAATTAAGTTCTTTTGTTTTTTAACTGTTTACAATATAATACTGGTTAAAATATATATAATTTTATATACAGCAATGTTTACAATAAATAATGTTGCGATAATTTAAGATCTGTTTATGTACAATTTTATGTACATTACTATTTTACAGGACATCGACTTGGTCGTGGATACAAAACAGGAACTTCTTTTTTTTTTTTTTTTTTTAATTTTCTTTTTCTTGTTCCATGTCAACGTCTATTTACAAAATTAAATCTTTTACTCTTACAATTCTATTTACATTACTATTTTACAGGACCTCGACTTGGTCGACGATACAAAACAGGAACTTTTTTTTTTTAATTTTCTTTTTCTCGCTCCATATAAACGTCTATTTACAAGATTCTCTTAATTAACTCAACGTCCTATAACTTAGGTTTAGTCTTTCAACTTTGGTATTTTTTTTGTCTTTTTGTTTTTTAACTCAACGTATTTTTCTGATGCGATGAATGGACGCGAGGTTACGAGGTTTCCTGGTCCATTCCGGTTTTTTTTTTTACGACAAGTCCAGTAAATTTAAGAGTTTTGTCCAACACCAGGTAAATTTAAGAGTTTTGTCCAACACCGGTATTTCTTCCTTTTTTTTTTTTTTTTACGCTAGCAGGTCACGGAGGTCCACACTCAAGAATTGATGGCGACGAATGAAGGCGCGGTCGTCTACTTGTTTTGATTTTTGAACATATTTTTCACCTTCTCCACACATCTTCGCTTGCCATTTTTTACAAAGACGTCCCAAAGCTCTGTGGTCTCTTTGAAGATGTCCATCATTCTGCTCACAACCAGACATTTTCCCTCTCGAAGAAAACGTTCCCGTATTAGTTCCGTTTCCTCGGGGTCCCAAGGGACACGAGCAGTCGATGATGCCTCTGATGATGCGCGTGATGGGTTACGCTCCTCGTCCACAAATGCAAAAGGATCATCTCGTCTTGGTGTCACTGTTGCTATTGCTGATACTGTGTCTCTCCCTGAATCTTTCGTCCTTGCAGATTTAATTTGGTTGGTGCGCACTCTATCGGCAACTTTGCGGTCCATTCCAGGAATAGACAAGAGTTGATTCAGCATGGTGTGTGTGGAGAGTTCTTTACGGACGTGTGCCAGTGTTACTACGTCGTTGGAGTCGATTAATGGCCTGAACAGATCTGATATGGCCCTTTTTTCTTTCCCCGTCAGTGGTCTTGGATTTGTTTCCCTCTTCTCAACTGTGGGCTGTTGTTGAATTTTTCGCGCCTCTGTTATTGGTGGCGGTGTTACGTGAGCCGCTTCCTGGTCATCCGTTCGCACCTCTGTTGTTGTTGGTGGTGTTACCATGACTTCAGCCGCCTCCTGGTTTTTCGTAACTTCAGCCACTACACTGCTCTCGGATACATGATCTGGCACGTCTTCCTCTGCTGGGTCTGCCTCCGTACTTGCCTGCTTTACAGTGGCGGTTGTCTTGGCTCTTGTGCATCGCTCGATGATGTCGGCGGCTATCGCTCCAGTTCGCGTTAGGTCTTCTCTAAGATAGAAGTTCTCTGCCGCTCTAGACGAATGGCACATGGACTGTCGCAGGGCAATTTCATCTACAGTCTCTCCTTCTGCTTTTTTCTGATGACAAGTTGTTACAATCCACTTCCGGATGTTGGTGGCGGTCACTCTCAAGTCTGCTCGTACTCGTGATTTTGACCAGAATTCTGGAAGCCGTCTGCTGAGATTTCTGTCTTCGAACGGCAAACCGTCACACGTTAAAAAGAGATGGCGATGGTCCGTGGAACCAATTGCAAGTTTCGGCCGAATATTACTGATGTATGCCTGAAACAGCTCTTGAATTTCAGTGTTGAGAGATAACGGTGCTGGGCCAGAGACCCCACGTTTGTGCCGAGGCACCAAAAGAACTTTAAACCTGCCACTCTTGTCCTCCCTCATTGATTCATAATGTTGAAGTGTAGAATTGGCTAGAGCCCCAGGGCGGGTACCAGTTGTCAACGTAATCTTCGTTAACAAGTAGTCTCGGGCATCGCACAGCTCGCTGACAGTAAGAGGCTCGTTTTCCTCGGCCTTTGTGTAGATTGATTTCGCCTGTTTAACAATTGCGCTGTCATAAAATGCGTCGACGTCCTCGTTTGTTAATCGAGTCGCACTCCTGCAAAATCCTCTCAGTCTGCTCAGGTTTTTTTTCTATGTCGATCGTCTTCCGCCATCCTTTCAGACGAAGCAGAGTGTTTCGGAAGATCCGGAGGGTGTCCTCTTGCAGGTCCGGTACCTGCCCTTTTCGTACTCGCTCGGTGGTAGCAAACTTCAAAAACAGTTCATAAGATCCTAGATAGGATCGCAGAGTTCCTGCCTTCAACGTGTCCATTTTGGCGTCCACAAAATCCACCCAGACAATATAGCCTTCGTTAGCCGTAAGAATTTCCAAGTCCTTTCCACGAGGATCTAGGTCATCCAAAATTGCCCTCACATGGGAGGCATGTTGAAGTTGGTTTTTGGATTTCTTTCGCCCGCAGTCGGGAAGGTTGAGGTATTTAAAAAATTCTCGAAGCCACCAGTGTCGGTCGTTCAACGGCTTTTCAGCAGTGAAATACTCTCTGGCGCTTTGGTAGTCGTCTTCATCGTCTGACTCAATTTCAGCGACGGCCAACGCAGATGTTTGTAGCGATTGAGAAGATGATGGTAGTGGCCTGGTTGAACTGGCGGCCGTGCTGTTAAGTGAGGAGGATGGACCAGTTACCGTACTGACTGCAGAGGTTCCTGTAATGGTGCTGGTGGTTGTAGTGGCGGTGACCGAGGGTGTACCGCGTGTATAACTAATTATGTGACTACGGGCCGCCTCTACCTCTTGTTTGCCCTGGTACCTCTTGGCCGAACGCAAATGCGTTTCCAACTCATCGCCGTCTTTTAAATTGTGTTTGTTGTTGAGGTGGCTGCGCAAATAAGGTGAAACAAATCCGCATCCTGCGATGGGGCACCATCTCAATGGCAGCCCTTTCTTAACATTGAGATTGGAACGTCTTCGCGGCCCTGCCGATTTCCCTTTTCGTACCGCAACATTAAAGATTCTATCTACCTCGTCTGCAGAGATGACCCCCTTATTGGCGTGGCTCCGCAGATGGCGTTTTAAGTTTGCGTCTTCTTTTTGGCACACCGGGCACTTCTGTTTGGCATGATGAGATTTCGTTTTGCCAGGGGAGGACCTAGGCAATGTTGAGGCCTCTTCATCGACGCTGTGCGTTGGAGTGGCCGGTGAATGAAGTACGGGACGCTGCTCTTCAGTAGAATGCTCAACAGTGGCCTTTGCCCGTTTTGCTGGTGTTGTCGTAATGCCATTTCCTTTTCTTTTTCGTGAAATTGTGCCTTTCTCCTTCTCTTTCTCCTTCTCTTTCTCCTCCTCCTTCCCCTCTTCGGTTTCCGATAATGACGATTCTGTGTCGGGTACATAGTTTGGGTCGGCCAAATCCTCTTCTATTTGTTCGCATTCCTCGTCTGCCTGCTCGATTCTTGATTGCAGCATCTTCAACTCGGTACTTTCTACCAGCTTCTTCACAAGGTACATTGCTTCGAGAAGTGATGTACAAATATCTGCTCCATCTATTGGAGTGTGAAAATTTCGCTCCGGGTAGCATTCCGCAGCCATCCAAGACAAGTATGAACAGAGGCCTAGGTTGATGTTCTCGAAGACCACATCCTTCATATGTGTACCAACGACACTCAAGGTTTGATGGGCGTGATATTGGTTCATCAGCATCGAGAAGTGTGGAACTTTCTTGATGTACTCATGTTGGATTTTTGGAAAATTTTCGAAATTGAGAAATTTTAGGCTTCCTTTGTCCCCATGCTGGGCATCTAGAACTCGTTGTCGTAATTTGTCGAGCTGGGTGCTCCTGTTCGTATCACCAATTGACTTGAGAAAATCCATCAACGACTCAATCATGGTTTCCATGCAATCAAGAATGTCCAGGATATTTGGTTTGAACTGTAATTTGGTCTTCAACTTGAATCGAGCGGTGAAATACAAGACAGTGAGAAAATACTCGCAGGATTCAAGCAGTACCCTACGTCCTAGGAGTTTTGCCGCACATGCCACTCGTGCTACTACCTCGTAATGCCCCTTTATCTCTTCTAATGTCGCATGTCGTCGTTGGACTGGTTTTGGCTGGATAGCTTCGGCCAGGCCAAGTTCTTTAAGAGCCTCTTCGTGGCCTTCCTGTCCGAGTTTGACCTTCTTTATGTAGTTTTCCATAGCCAAAACTGCGGCAAATGAAATGCGGTGAATGCTATGTAGCACCACGAATAAGGATAGGCATCAAGAGTAAGACAAAAACCTAAATAGGGTGCTTACTAGTCATTGCGCTAGTCGCCAACCTACGGACGTTCAGCACATCAACAGCAATAAATACAGCCTAACAAGGTGCTTACTAGTCATTGCGCTAGTCGCCAACCTACGGACGTTCAGCACATCAAGAGCAATAAATACAGCCTAACAAGGTGCTTACTAGTCATTGCGCTAGTTGCCACCCTACGGACGTTTAGCACATCAAGAGCAATAAATACAGCCTAACAAGGTGCTTACTAGTCATTGCGCTAGTCGCCTGCCTGCGGACATTCAGCACACACTAAGTAAGAACCCAAGTAACACACTAAGAAACTCACACTGAGAACCCTCAAGGGTTTCGACTAAGAGCCCCCAGGAATTGAGGCCCCCGGATTCGAGGGTGGGGGACTGCTTCAGCTAAGAACCATCAAGGGGTACAGTCTACCCTGTGAGTTTCACAAAAAAATATTAAAACCCCTAAGAGATATTAAAGGTCAAAGTTTGGCCTAGTTTCGTTTTGTTTCGGTTGGGTCCCCCGGAAATTAACCCCCCCGGATTTGGGGGTGGGGGGCTCCTTGAGCCGAGAACCCTCAAGGGGTACAGTCTACCTTGTGAGTTTCACAAAAAAATATTAAAACCGCTAAGAGATATTAAAGGTCAAAGTTTGGCCTTGTTTCGTTTTGTTTCGGTTGGGTCCCCCGGAAATTAAACCCCCCCGGATTTGGGGGTGGGGGCTACTTGAGCCGAGAACCCTTAAGGGGTACAGTCTACCCTGTGAGTTTCACAAAAAAATATTAAAACCGCTAAGAGATATTAAAGGTCAAAGTTTGGCCTAGTTTCGTTTTGTTTCGGTTGGGTCCCCCGGAAATTAAACCCCCCGGATTTGGGGGTGGGGGTTCCTTGAGCCGAGAACCCTTAAGGGGTACAGTCTACCCTGTGAGTTTCACAAAAAAATATTAAAACCCCTAAGAGATATTAAAGGTCAAAGTTTGGCCTCGTTTCGACGAAAAATGCCGATAAAACGGACTGGTGACGAGTTTATTGGTCCGCCATATTGGAAAAAAACTTTGACCGTTAATAACTCGAAGAGGATAAAACCATTTCCAACCAAATTTAGCATGCATTTAGCCCACTTACGGGGCTACATGAAAAACGTATTTTCTGAGTTTTCATTACAAACCATTAGCTGATATTAAGGTGGGAATTTTCACCTTAAATGACGTCATAACTCACAAATGCGTGACTCGATTGTCACAAAACTGGTACCAAACAATTCTTTGCACGATAGTCTAGCCAACCAATGCAGTATTGGAACCTCAGAATAAATTAAAGGCTCAATAAAGCCATCACTTAAGTGTTTTACATGCACCTGAGAGCACCCTTAACTTAATTGGAGACTGCGCACAAGCAACTGTGTATCATGACAAAAAAACATTATCCGGAGTGGCTCGATCAGCTTATAAAACCTAACTGATAGTTGAATTGCTTGTGCCCAGCCTTGGAAGGGTGTAAAAAGGTGCTATTTATGGAGCCCAAAAAATCATGTACTCACCCAAAGAAGACTTGTTTGAAAGGGGACGTCTTGTATGTCTCACGAAAAGTTATAGGCGTATATATGGGGATATACAGAAAATTAATAAAAAATTTATAATAAAATCAGGATTTAATTTCCAGAGACAAACAAGGTATCGTTTGAAAGCTAAGTGTATGCTCTATGCATTCATGCATGTAGTCACATGAACTGCATGATAATTCGTGACACATACAGACTTACAATCACCTTCCCCAAAAGTGAGGGCAATTCATACCAACCGACAAAAGTGAGGGCGTTTCATACCAACCGACAAAAAGTGAGGGCGTTTCATACCAAAAAATGAGGGCTTTCCATACCAAGCAAAAAGTGAGGGCTTTTCATACCTTCGGTGGTGTCAAAAATGTTAGCTTTTGCACCACGTGACAAGTCGACGTTATGGTGGTTTTTAGTGTAGCTTTCACAAATGGAAAGCCCAGAGCCTTTCAAAACGAGACAAGTGAGTTAAAAATTCTATCTTTTTAACTAGAAAAAAATGTTCTAACTTTAGTAACCATATACGAAAAAGGCATATGGAGAATAGTATGCAGTCACATAAACTGCATGATAATTCGTAACACATACATGATGTGACAGTTGAGGTAGTTATGTTCATTTTGTTATGACTGGATAGAGCATGCACTCAGCTTTCAAACGATATCTTGTTTGTTCCAGGAAAAAATCCTGAATTTTTTTAATGATTTTTGAAGTATAGTATGTAGTCACAAAAACTGCATGATAATTCGTGACACATACATAATGTGACAGTTGAGGTATTTATGTTGAGTTTGTTATGACTGCATAGAGCATGTACTCAGCTTTCAAACGATATCTTGTTTTCCCCGGAAAAATAAATCCTGAATTTTTTAATTATTTTTGAAGTATAGTATGTAGTCAAAAAGCTGAATTTTTTTAATGATTTTTGAAGTATTAGTATGTAGTCACATAAACTGCATGATAATTCGTGACACATACATGATGTGACAGTTGAGGTATTTATGTTGAGTTTGTTATGACTTCATAGAGCATGTACTCAGCTTTCAAACGATATCTTGTTTTCCCCGGAAAAATAAATCCTGAATTTTTTAATTAGTTTTGAAGTATAGTATGTAGTCACAAAGCTGATTTTTTTTAATGATTTTTGAAGTACTAGTATGTAGTCACATAAACTGCATGATAATTCGTGACACATACAGACTTCAATCACCTTCCCCAAAAGTGAGGGCAATTCATACCAAGCGACAAAAGTGAGGGCGTTTCATACCAAAAAGTGAGGGCTTTTCATACCAAGCAAAAAAGTGAGGGCTTTTCATACCTTCGGTGGTGTCAAAAAATTTTAGCTTTTGCACCACGTGACAGTTCGACGTTATGGTGGTTTTTAGTGTAGCTTTCATAAATGGAAAGCCCAGGGCCTTTCAAAATGAAACATGTGAGTTAGAAAGTCTATCTCTTTAACTAGAAAAAGATGTTCTAACTTTAGTAACCATATACGAAAAAGGCTTAAAATGTGCCACAAAACAGGTTCCGCATTTTGGCATATGAGATATAGCGTATGATGTAAGGTTTCTGAGCCAAAAAAAAATTATAAAATAGAACTGATATTGATTTACTAAGTAACAAAGTTTGAAGTTATTTTATTGAAATCCTTTGGCTACAAAAACTTTAAAAGAGAAGGCAATTTTTCGTCTCTTAAGTGTGAAATTTCGTCAATTTTAAGTCCTTTTTGTCTCTGCAACAATTCCACTATAACAAAATCGAAGCACATGACGTATTACACTTATTCATTATCTTTCGTTTTGTGTAAAAAGTTTTTAAAAAGATTACATTCTAATTTTTTTATTAATTTTTCAAATTTCTCGTTCAATCGCACGTTTTTCCAGCCGAAAACTTTGAATTTTTTGAATGACGTCGTAGCTCAGTCTTGAAAACTTTTTAAAAGATTTTTCAATTTTTTAATACTACAATGCTTCAGCTTATCAATGGACGTTTTGTTGATTGCCAGAAACGAAAGTGGAATTTTTTACAGTTTTTCTCAAATTTACGTTCTTTTCCTAATTAACGATGCACGACCTCATTAAATATTCAAAAACCAAAAATGAGGGCAATTCCGACCTTTTCGGATACACCTTTTTAATTGTCTGATTACTCCGCGAGAATGTGTGCTTTCATTAGGTTATTTTGTCACACAATGCACTGGTGCTTTGTCTTTGTTATCATGTAAAATTTTTTTGAAAAGATTGTATTACTAACTTTTTAAGAATAAATAACTCTCCTACTCAAACTCATATTATCAAGTCATCGTCTTGGAATTCTTATTCTAAGGTATTTGAAAAATGTTTACAATGGCGAGAAAGCTCCTTCCTTGAGCTTTCCAACGCTACCTTGTTTGTCTCTGGAAATTAAATCCTGAATTTTTTAATGATTTTTGAAGTATAGTATGTAGTCACATGAACTGCAAGATAATTCGTGACACATACATGATGCGACAGATGGGTAGTTATGTTGAGTTAGTTATGACAGGATAGAGCATGCGCTCCGCTTTCAAATGATATCTTGTTTGTTCCGGGGAAAAAATCCTGAATTTTTTAATGATTTTTGAAGTATAGTATGTAGTCACGTAAACCGTATGATAATTCGTGACACATATATGATGTGACAGTTGAGGTAGTTATGTTGGGCTTGTTATGAATGCATAGAGCATACACTCAGCTTTCCAACGATACCTTGTTTGTCTCTGGAAATGAAATCCTGAATTTTTTATTAATTTTTTAATTTTCTGTATATCCCCCTACATACACCTATAACTTTACGTGACACATACATGACGTCCTCCTTCAAGCAAGACCTCATTGAGTGAGTACACGATTTTTTGGCTCCGTAAATAGGAACTTTTTTCACCCTTCCAAGGCTAGGCACAAGCAATTCAACTGTCAGTTAAGATTTATAAGGTTATCGAGCAACTGCGGGTGGTATTATTTTAAGATGATGCACAGTTGCTTGTGCGCAGCCTCCAATTAAGTTAAGGGTGCTCTCAGGTGCATGTAAAACAGTTAAGTGATGGCTTCATTAAGCGTTAAATTTGTTCTGAGGTTCCAATACTGCATTGGTTGGCTAGATTACGTTGCAAGGAATCGTTAGGTACCAGTTTTGTGATAATCGAGGCACGCATTTGTGAGTTATGACGTCATTTAAGGTGAAAATTCCCACCTTAATTTCAGCTAATGGTTTGTAATGGAAACTCAGAAAAGAAGTTATTCATGTAACCCTCTAAGTGGGCTAAATGCATGCCAAATTTGGTTGGAAATGGTTTTATCCTCTTCGAGTTATTAACGGTCAAAGCTTTTTCCAATATGGCGGACCAAAAACTCGTCACCAGTGCGTTTTATCGGCATTTTTCGTGGAAACGAGGCCAAACTTTAACCGTTAATACCTCTAAGGGGATTTGACCGTTTGCAGTCATATTTGGTGGTGAGATCCTAGTAGCCTATGGCTGTCTTTAGTCGGGGGGGGGGGGGGGGCATTCCGGGGGGTTTCCGGGGGCAATTTATGTACAAATAGAGACAAATTTTTAAAAGGCTATAACTTCGAGAGGATTTTATCGTTTGCAGTCATATTTGGTGGTGAGATCCTTGTAGCCTATGCCTGACACTGACACATGAGCCCCATCAAATCGATGCTAAACTTTGACCGCTCATAACACTAAGGGATTTGACCGTTTGTCGTACAGGGCTCCAGCCTTTAACCGTTAAAAAATCTGAGAGGATTTGACCGTTTGCAGTTAAATTTGGTAGTGATATCCTAGTAGCCTATAACTGTCTACATCAGCAAAAGCAACGGGGACTGACACATCAGCCCCATCAAATCCATGCTAAACTTTCACCGTTTGTGGTACTGGGCTGGAGTTCAAAGACATTTCATTTTCCTGCTACAGATCATGAGTAAGAGAAAAGAAAATTCAGGAGGCGACCACGACCACAGAAGGAGAACACATGCTGGGGATGTGCCGCCATGTCCCATGATGGCAATTCCCAGAAAAACCACCATCACCACCGTCATGGCCCCCACCATCCCCACCAGCCCCACCACCTACACCTGCACCTGCTACACTTACCGCGCCCTCCCCACCACCCGCATCGCCCCCTCCATTTACACCGCCCGCATCGTCCCCTCCACTTACACCAACCCCTCCACCCACACCACCACCTACAGGCGACGAATACTAGTAACTTTCACTCGTCTCCGCACCCGCACCTCCACCTCCACCTCCACCTCCACCTCGACGTGTTCCCAAGGAACACAAACCACTTTTTCATTCGTTCATGCGTCATCAATTCTTCCATCCACCCATTCATAATAACCCCCATTCATCCATTGTAAATAGACATTGTCAATAGAAGTTCACATTGTAAAAATAAAAAAATGTAAAAAAAAAGGTAAAAAAACAAATACCAAAAAAAATGTTTATATTTCATCCTTGTAGATTTTTATATATTATTAGTAATACTGTATATTGTATATATCATTGTAAATACAACTGTAAAAAAAATTGTACATACCTTAAGTCTTATCATAAGAAATTTATACATATTGTAGTGTAGATGAATATATCTTTCCATTGTAAATAGTTGGGTTTTGGCACTTAATGTCTTTTGTCAGGGATTTAACACGAGCCGGGCTACCTAAACTTCCGGGGAGTGCCCCACAGAAGCATCAAGTCAGCCTAGTGCCCACAAAAGAATAGAATGGCTACACCTGGCGACAAAGAGTCGGGCTAATTACCCGATGACACCCCCTGAATGGCTTTTGGTTACGTTTTTACATAACCAAGTCTCAGGATAATACTCGCAACTTACACTAAAATGCGAGGGGGACCAGGAAATTCAAGTCAGATCCCACGTAAGTTGGGTTTAATTGCCCTAGACATAGCACACCAATTTTTATGCCAATCTGTCTCCATTCATGATGATATTTTGACTTTTCAGGAGTCAAAATTCTGCATACACACAGCTTGTAGAAGCTCAAACTCTGAGAATTCAACGAAATAAGCTGAAAATAGGCACACAACATCCACGATGTAGGGAACCAAAGCACAAGGCTGTATCTAAATGTGTTCAGATTTTAGGTTTTAAAATATGATGCTATTTTGACTTTTGAAGAGTCAAAACATGTGCATACACACAGATTTTAGAAACTCAAACTCTGAGAATTCAACCAAATAAGCTAAAAATGGGCACACAACATTCCCAGCATCTATAGATGTAGAAAACCAAAGAACAAGGCTGTATCTCAAAGCGTTCAGAAGTTAGATTTCAAAATATGATATTTTGACTTTTTAGGAGTAGCCGCCTTTGACATTTCGATGACCGCTACATAACGTTGTTGCACATAATGGACACCAAACCTTACTAAAGTTGTTGCCCTTTTCATGGGCTTTCCAACGATGTCTAACAAGTCTAAATACGATAAAACCCTGATTTTTTATGATTTTTTTTCGCCTTTCATGGGCTTGGTTGGTATGAAATCCCCTCACTTTTTGGTTGGTACGAAATCCCCTCACTTTTTTTGGTTGGTATGAAATCCCCTCATTTTTTTGGTTGGTATGAAATCCCCTCATTTTTGGTTGGTATGAAATCCCCTCACTTTTTGGTTGGTATGAAATCCCCTCACCTTTTGGTTGGTATGAAATCCCCTCACTTTTTTGGGTTGGACGGTTCGGTGACCGCTACATGATGTAGTTCCC
Source organism: Cladopsammia gracilis (assembly GCA_022457155.1). NCBI lineage: Eukaryota > Metazoa > Cnidaria > Anthozoa > Scleractinia > Dendrophylliidae > Cladopsammia > Cladopsammia gracilis. The sequence goes on from JAJGOT010000207.1 coordinate 1,067,164, forward strand.
ACGCGATGGACATCAAACCTCATTAATATTGTTGCCCTTTTCATGGGCTTTCCAACGATGTCTTTCAAGTCTAAATATGATAAAACCCTGATTTTTTATGATTGTTTTTTTCGTCTTAGGCATTTGTTTTAAAAACAATAAATAAATGTAACTGTAAAATAAAACTGTAACTGTAAAATAAATTGTGAATGTTTAAAAGCTACCAGGAAATGATGTTTGGGGAAGTTTTAAAGTCTTGGCACCGATAAAAGGACCATTAAAAAGAAAAAAAAGGTATTTTTGGGGAGTCGAACCCGGGCCAAGAAGGCATAGAGCGTATCTACGAACCAACACGGTGCGCAAACACGCTCTAACCCCTAAATAGAGTAAAAAATTAGCAGCTATTTATTCTTTAAAAATTAGCAATACAATCTTTTCAAAACATTTTTACATGATAACAAAGACAAAGCATTAGTGCATTGTGTGACAAAATAACCTAATGAAATCACACATTCTCGCGGAGTAATCAGACAATTAAAAAGGTATATCTGAAAAGGTCTGAATTGCTCTCATTTTTGGTTTTTGAATATTTAATGAGGTCGGTGCATTGTTAATTAGGAAAAGAAAAAGTACGAAATCCCCTCATTTTGTAGTAAAATAATATTTAAATATCTCAAAATAAGGAGGGTTAACGTCTTCTAATTAATGTAGATTGATTACCGTATCAGGAGGTATTCGTGGAAAAAAAATTGTCGCCGTACGTTGAAATGTAAATGCTCTAGATCTCAATGTCACAAAGTACAATATTTGTATTCCCCTAAAGCAAAAGTTGGAGATTACCTTGTGAAAAAAAATCAATATCTTCAAAAGGTTTTACTCAAAATATCTACAAATTCATATGAATAATACATATGCTAAGGCTCTAATGCCGTAAAAATTTTAGATATGTTTGTCAAAATACAAAGGACTTACAGCATAACAAAAGTTAGCTTAGAATTGTTATGAAGGTAAGAACACACTGTCAATCAAACGCAAATAACTTTTAATTATAGAGAGCTAAAGAGCTATAATACCCCACAAAAATTCTCGCATAAATATTCCTTCTGTGAAGTAAAAATGAAGTTTCCTGATTAAAACCTATTCTGTTGACAAGCAAATTAATACTGATAAGAAAAATTTCAAAAGAGGTCTTAAATCCCCTCATTTTGGCAACTTTGAGATGCCATAACTATTAACCAGAAAAGGGTTAAGAATTTCTGAGAAGTGTAGATTAAACGCCACAGAAAAAGCTACCTGTCGATTCATTTTCATGGATTGTCGACGAAAAGAAGAGGAAAAATAAACAAAAACAATTCGCGAACGAAAACCCCTCATTTCGTATTTCAAAATTCAAAAAATTCTAAAAAATCAGAAATTTAATTAAATTACGTCAAATTTATGTAAAATATTCTCTAAGCATTCCTTTATAACGATGAATTTTTTCAAGTCTTAACCCTTTAATTTGTGGCAGATATGCGCCATTGTTTTATGGACAAAAATCGTCTCGGAAAAAAATCTCATTAATGATTCAAGTGCAGCAAAGATAGGGACCCTCTCCTTATGCTATGGGGGGTCGAAAATGGCGGGAAAAAAAAATTCGGGGTTAAGGAAAAAGACGAAGGGTTAGTGAATAAAGGCCTGGAGAAGAGGATAAAATGAAAATTTTCAGGAATTTCAGGAATGTTTACCCAGAGATGTAGCTCCCACGAAAAAAGCCTGATAAGCCCTCACTTTTTTTTTTACTTGAGGAGTGTTGAGAGCCACCTTAAGTTTAAAGTGAATTAATTAGTGTAGATTGATCACTGCACAATGGGGAGTCAGCTAATTGTGTTTTAAGAGAGCAATGATTGAACCTGTTGACTGTAGCTCCCTTGGTGAAAAGTGAGGGGAATTCAGGCCGTGGGGGACGCTAAGTTAAGTCACAATCTCATTCCATTTGTGTCACCACGCAACGCTCATCCCCACTAACGGCTGTTCAAACCTGGACCACATTCCTTGCCAATTGAGTTTTTGCAATAAATTCAGTGAACCAATCATGTATCACTAAAATGAAAATGCTTCTGAGTATCCCTTAATAAGAATCCCTGTCTTGAGTAGCAAACCGCGAAAAAATGCAGGGAAGTAACGACTTTACTGCTCCGCTAAACACTGCGAAAGATCCAACTTTAAAACATTAAAAAGTGTTTACAGAGCTGACGACTGTGTAGCCGCGCGTGTGGAGTCATACGCGCAGGTTTTGCGACGTCATACACGCCCGCGAATTTGCCTTGCGCGACCGACTGACACATGTCACGGAGGCGTGCCCGCAAAACATTCTGCTAGCCATGACCATGAAAAATGACGGATACAGGTTCTATGAGTATGGTGCTGCGCAGTCGGGCCGAAGGCCCGCCAAGTGCTCCACTAATAACGTGTGGGTGTGGAAGATTATGGAAGATTTTCCAAACTTTGGGTCAAGCTCGGGAAATGAGGTATGGAAATACAATGATAACCAAACCGTAAATACATGTTAATCTACATATACATGTATTTTGGAAACATTCTGAACACTCAAAATACTCCTTGGAAGCATTTTGCCCAAATGCAAAATATTGAAGACAGTAAAGCTCAACCACGATACTGACTAGTAGTTACTTATTTCAGAAATCCATAAATTACTTGAAATAAAAATGTGAATTGAAACCAGAATATTAGTTCTACCTCGACATCAGTCCGAGTCACTACGGAGTTACATGAGAAGCATGCGCATGCTTATCAAGTCATTCAAGTGTTTGCTTTCGAGCCAGTCAACACGAGTTCTACTGCTCTTAACAGATACAACCCTTTGGACTAACAAGTCGCAAATCACCAACCGTGAGTAATTTATCGTTTCTTCGCTTTCCACTAACCTTTGTTTCCGCCAGAATTCTTTTAAATGGCGGACGAATTAAACTCATCTTCTGCGGTTCCACCATGCCCACCGGGTGATGTAACTGACCCACTGGGTCAAAAAACCAGTCTAGAAGAGACTTTAGCGAGCCTAAGCAGTAATATGGGAAATATGACGGACCTGATGGCTAAAATGTATGAACGCCTTGAGGAGAGCGCACTGAGCCAGCACCTACCGGGCGCATCTGGCCAACGCCATCGACGACGGTCTTCCACTGAGTTGTCAGACTCCGAAAATGAGGATGTTAGGCCTCTAGAAAAATTTAGGCGAAAAGATGACGACACATTAAGCATACACGCGTCTCATTCGGAGGATGAAGTAAATCATCTTCTGAATAGTGGCCCACCAGGTTCTAGCCACGTCACTGACTCCGTGCAAGCTGATGATGAAGATGCGCTGCTAAAAGAACTAGAAACCGCCTTTCGTGATGACGATAAAAAGGGGCCGAAAGTTCAACAGCAGCTCGCAGGTATCGCCCTTAAACGGTGGGGAAAAAAGCTACCAGCGGAAAAGATAACAAGCATTCTTGCTAAGCACGCACAACCAGAAAACTGCGAGGAATTAACCATTCCGCGTGTGAACCCCGAAATATGGGCGCCGCTAAACGCTTTTAAGCGAAAAGCGGACCTACGATTAGCCAACATGCAACAGTCATTGCAAAAGGCTACCTTCGCCATGTTGACAACATGTGACCAGCTCCTGGCGGTAAAAACTAAAGTGGAAACAAAGGAAATGCTCACAGATAGCATTGATGCCATCACCCTTATTGGGCATGTGGCGTCCAAATTATCTGCCTTAAGGCACGAGCAACTTAAGCCTTCTTTAAGGCAGGAGTTTCACACCATATGCACAAACAACGCGTCTACGTCCTTCAATCTTTTAATTGGGGACGACCTGGCGAAACAAATTCGAGACGCAAAAGAGACCAATCGCCTTGGCAAAACGGTCACCGGTCCGTCGAAACAATTCAGTGACCACAACAGAGGCTTCCGGCGAAATAACTCTTGGTCCAACAGCTACAAACCATCCGAAAAACACCACAAGGGTGGACCGCGCTAGCCTTTTTTTGGGGAAAGGCCACCGCTCAACCGGGAGAAAGAAACCTTTTCACGACAGGAACGAGACGGAAAAGAAATAATTGCCTCATTGGAAAAAATTAAGTTAGCGGTGAGTGAATTTACATCATTCGTAGAGTCAAATTTAAAGAAATATCTAATCCATCGCTGTGGGGCTTTTGCGGCCGGATGCATAGCGCATTCCTTAGGGGCGTGGAGGGAACTTACTTCTGATAAGGAAATTCTCTCCACTGTAATGGGAATGAAAATTGAATTTGATGTAACGCCCCGCCAACAATTTCTACCCACATGCAAGCTATCATCGATCTAGAGATAGATAATCTTCTATCGAAAAGTGTAATTGAGCCCACCGGGCACAATGAAAGGGAGATAATTTCTGATGTATTCGTTCGCGATAAAAAAGATGGCAGTCATAGAATGATTCTTAACCTTAAGAATCTTAACCAATATGCCAACAAACTTCATTTTAAGATGGACACCCTTGACACTATCATTAAACTAGTTGAAAAAGATTGTTTCATGGCGTCAATTGACTTGAAAGACGCGTACTATTCAGTGCCAATCGCTGCATCGGACAGGCAATACTTACGTTTCTCTTGGAGGGGGCAACTTTATCAGTTCACATGCTTACCCAATGGCCTCTCATGCGGGCCCAGAAAGTTTACCAAACTTTTCAAACCTGCGCTAACAGAATTACACCTAAAGGGTCATATCTCCAGCGGTTATATTGATGACCTGTATTTACAAGGGAAGACATACAATGATTGTGTGCACAATGTTATAGACACTGTCATTCAGATTGATACCTTGGGACTCGTAATCCACCCAGAGAAATCTGTCCCCTCCCAACAACTAGTAATTCTGGGTTTCGTTCTAAACTCGGTCACTATGATAATTACGCTAACTCAGGAAAAGGCCCTGGCACTCCAAACTGCATGCATTACGCTGCTTAACACAGCTTCTCCTACGATAAGAGAAGTAGCACGAGTGCTCGGAAAGATTCTATATTATCGCCACATCGAACACGATAAAACTTGCGCCCTGCGCACAAACCGATGGAATTTTGACAGGCGCATGTCTTTGGGTGCAAAGGCTAAATCGGAGCTTGAGTGGTGGATAGCTCATGTGATGACAGCAAACCGACATGACCCGGGATCAGCCCTTGTGCGAACTCATGACAGATGCTTCTAACGAAGGTTGGGGGGCGGTATACGGAAAACAGACGACAGGTGGCCTTTGGGCTTCGGACGAAAAGCGTCATCACATAAACTATCTGGAACTATTAGCAGTATTTCTGGGATTAAAAGCCTTTTGCAGCTCGCACCGCGACAGGCACATTAGTTTAAAAATAGATAACACCACTGCGGTTGTGGTAATTAACCACATGGGCACAAGCCACTCTGACCACTTGAACATCTTATGCAAAGAAATTTGGGATTGGTGTATAGCACGAAATCTCTGGATTAGTGCAGGACACATTGCAGGAAAAGCTAATGTACAAGCTGACCTGGAATCCAGACAAAACCAAACCGAAACTGAATGGATGCTAAATCCAACCTTGCTTTCTCAATCCCTTAAGACATTGAAATTTGCACCAGATATCGATCTATTCGCCTCTAGGCTAAACAAACAGTTTCCTAGTTATGTCACATATAGGCCGGACCCAGAATCAATAGCCATTGATGCATTCTCAATCAACTGGGCAAATCTAAAATTCTATGCTTTTCCTCCATTTAGTGTTATAGCAGCTGTGCTCAAGAAAATTCAGGAGGACAAAGCCATAGGAGTGTGTGTACTACCCAACTGGCCGACGCAGGCCTGGTTTCCCAAGGCAATAAAAATGACAGTACAGGAACCCGTAGTGTTGAAAGCGAGCAAAACGCTCCTACACTTGTCCAATTAACCAGCCGCACTCCATCCGCTCCACAAAAAACTAACCCTCCTAATTTGTCACTTATCAGGAATCACTGAACAATAAAGACATTTCCACTACTGCGAAAGAAATAATTATGGCCTCTTGGCGTTCTAGTACTGCCAAACAATACCAGACATACCTCTCCCGATGGGAATTTTTTTGTAATTCCCGGAACATTAACAAATTTGGCGCTAGCATTGAAAATGGAATTGATTTCTTGGCATCCCTTTATGAGAAAGGCCTGGGATATAGCGCCATTAATGCCGCTAGATCAGCCCTGTCATCAGTATATGACCTTCCGGATGGGAATACGTTTGGCACACACCCACTTGTGACTGGGTTTCTAAAAGGCGTATTTGAACTTAAACCATCTTTACCTAGATATACAAGTATTTGGGACGTCGAGACAGTCTTGCAGTACCTAACAACGTTGCATCCGATAGCCGAACTCGATATCAAGATCCTGACCAAAAAACTTACAATGTTACTTTGTCTTCTGACCGGACAGTGGTGCCAAACTTTGACAAAGCTAGACATTACTCTCATGCAAGAACTGCCGGATAAATACGCGTTTACCATCGGAGAGAAGCTTAAAACTATTAAACCAAGGAGACACCTTGAGCCCATAGAACTAGTTGCTTACAAACAGGATGAAAGCCTATGCGTAGTTTCGCACATAAAGCGTTATCTGCATATCACTAAGGAGCTCAGGGGACAGAACTGTCAACTTCTTATTAGTTTTATCAAACCGCACAATCCGGTCTCTAATTCCACAATAGGAAAATGGGTCAAGTCCATTCTTGACAATGCGGGCATTGATGTCACGAAATTCTCTGGAAATAGCGCTAGACCCGCAGCGACTTCCTATGGAACGAAAACTGGTCTTACTCTCCAAGAAATACTTAAGGCCGGCGGCTGGTCTAATGCGCAAACATTTGCTATCTACTATAATAAGCCTATAGAGAGTAACTTTGGTGCAAGCATTTTAGAACATTTTCAGGGTACTCATAACCCCTTGTTTTATGATATCGCTTACCCGTATGTTTGTTCGATAGATTGCAATTACAATTTTACATGCATGTAACGCAACGCGCAACGCGTTGTACATTGATATCATTACACGTATGGTCACCTATGACCAAATAAAGCTGTTACCGTTTATACGATTGTACAGCTACTTGTTCGTGTTTCCAGGGCTTTCAAATCTCATGTAACTCCATAGTGACTCGGACTGATGTCGAGGTAGAATTCAAAAATTAAACGAGACTTACCTAAGTCGATGTTTGATTGTAATTCTTCCTCGTCATCAGTCAGGAACGAAGGAGTTACATGTCCAGCCCTTGCGTTCTTTCCCTCCCGTAATCCTTCGTTCCTTTTTTCTCTTGGAAACACTCGCTTTGAAGACTGACTTGATACGCATGCGCATGCTTCTCATGCAACTCCTTCGTTCCTGACTGATGACGAGGAAGAATTCCAATCAAACATCAACTTAGGTAAGTCTCGTTTAATTTTTGAATTATAATTTGTATTAATGTGTGGCTGCATTTGGAAAAAGGTTCTTCAGTTTCTCAGCCTGGTTCTTAGTATTTTCTTTTGACCATTGTGAAGCCTGGTTTTAAATTCCAACATGCCAAGCACATGAACGCATGCATTTACCCAATAAACATTTTGCTTTTACTGTCAGTGTCATTTCGAACTTTGAATGTTTATTTAACAGGTGGATTATTGTGCAAGTCATTCATTATTTAAAAATAAATTAATTTTATTTCCCTATATTTCATACCGATCAGAGCAGAGCTAGGGAAAATCCTACAAGAGCCTGACGTAACCAAGGCCATATGGGAGCGATTTAAGGGAGGATGGAAAGGCTACTGACTGTTCTAAGACAGTCTGAGAACAAAGATGTAATGGAAGTTATGGAGGAGGCAGGAGGTCTTGACATTAATGATAAAAATGGTAAGTTTCATATTCAGAAATAAATTAACAACTTTCTTGAAGTAATAACATCTTGCCTACTATTGCTTTAATTTTTACTAGCTTGTGGGTCTTTGATTATGCCAGGATGTCTAGAAATTCTATTAGTGCAATTTGGCAAATGCAAGAGAAACACTAGGTGGCTTGCCCATGGTTCTGTGATTTAGATGCCATCATGATGGCTTTATGAAATCACCTGCAATGAGACACAAGTGACAAGTGCTGAAAGAATGCCTATGTATGTCTTCGTTCAAACTAAACTCCAACTGCGAGCATTGAAAAATGACAAACAAGATCAAATTCCCTTACTCTCTACGATTGGCTTAACGATAAGTCACTTAATTGGATTTTCTAACATTTAAATTATTTTAATGTCAGCATCTGTAGCAACTATGGCTTCCAATGGCAAGCCAAAAAATGGTTCATAAGGGCCATCATGGCTCTATCAAACACAGCTACCTTTACCCCTGTATGGTGAAGCAAACATAATATCTTTTGGTTACTAACATAATGCTATAAATAATGAGCAAATTGTCTTGCACTGGTTTGTTGTTGGGTATTTTTCAATGCTGCAAAGCAGAAATACACTATTTATTGTTGTGTAATACCAGTGGAAAATTGCAAGAAAAATAACATTTAGATGTCATATGGTATGGTTAACTACACACAGAAGACACTAGCTATTTTCTGGTGATTTTTACATGATTATTTTTTTCTCCAATTTTAGAAGTTCAAAACCACTGCATAATGGCTGGGCTGCCATATTTATTTGCAGACAAAAGAAAAGGAGCCCTTCCAGCCAGTTCATTTTGGAAGAGAGCAAAGGTAGGTATTAAACATTAGTTGCTAAGAACATATCTTTAAGTACATAACACTTTATGTGCACTAACGAAGGAGAACACAAATTAAGTATTCTTTTGTTGATGTCCAGTTTCTTGATTCAAGCAGATAAATTTTAATGCTTTCTTGTGTCTACTTACATTGTACCAACTACACTGTAGAAATGACTTTGAGTGTGGTGTGAATGTACTAACCTAGGCTGGGGCTTATATGAGCCCCGACACCTCTACATCAGATGCACTCTTGAATCTCTGATTATTAGGTAACCATAGTTATTCTTATTTTCTTCTAATTTACAGCATGAAGATCAGGATGAAGTCATGGATTGGCTTTTTGAAGAAACAACATCCCCAAGACTTATTAGCACTGGAGAAATCAAGGACATAAATGAACTGTCTAGTTTCGGAAGGGATGGTGGTTTGTAGATTCCAGCCACCGAGTATTCCAGTTGCAGTGGCTTCCCTCTTGGGTAGTTTTTATTGCTTTAACATGGAGTTCCCAAAGGTATTGGTGGGAGTGAAAATTTTTTTTTTCTTTTTAGATTATGTGCTGTTAGGACAGGCAAGTGCAACTCTTTCACTGTCTGTGGAACATGTTTTGTCAGATTTACTGAAGGTGAAGGCTTGATGTTTCAGTCCATATAATGAATATATGTTAAGCCTTTACCATCAAACATATATATTTGGAAAAGACTGTTCTACACACAGTGAAAGGTTGTTTAAGAGGTTGTTTTCCAAACAAAACAATGTGTCATATCTGAAAAAGATCAGGTCCATGAGAAGTGGCACAAAGTAAGCTTATGATAATTGATTAGAATGTTCAAATTTTCTGTGCATGGTTATGTTTACGTCACTTATGACAAGTGTCGTTTGGGACAGTGTATATATGCCATATACATTTACCACATAGGTACCAGTGAACTTTGTTGCTGATCTTGTAGAAACTAACAGCCAATCAGTTTTAGTCATGTGCTGGATAGCCAGGTTGAGAGGCGAGAGAAAATACTGACTACCACGGTGTAGTTATTGTAACCCATTTTTGAGTGTGAGTAGAATTGTTAAAATAACCATTAAAAACGTTTTTAAGAAAAAGTCAACATTCACAGCAAAATTCAGTCCTAGTCCTACCTTAAAGGTGATTTTCTTTTCTCGTATTCGTTGCCCAGGCCAGCCTCTCATTCTAATGCATTCTGGCCTTTCAACATCGCCACCGCACTGCATGCTTGGAAATGGCGAAAATTTTTTACAGGGTTCATTCCTTCCCCACATATTTCATATTTATACTAAGTCCACAGCCACTCCGACCTACCACCGAAATTTCGCGCTTGTTGTGTTCTTCAGTGGTCGCAACTTCCAAAATATGCCGTGGTAGGTCGAGAAATTCATCCAGAGTTGAGTCCCAAAGCTACTTCATTTCATGGCAGCCATTTTTCCAGTTCAACAAGCAACCGAGCCAAATGGGTCATTCCATTTAATGTCCGCACCCCCCCTATTGAAGGGTAGGGAAATCCTAGGGGGAGGGGAGGGGGTTCAAGAGTCATTTCTGAAGGGGTAACTTTGTCGGAACCTTTGATCAATCAACAACATCTTCCTTTTTCTGAAGGGGGAAATGTGTCGGCACTTTGATCTTTTTTTTCCTAAGGGGTAAAATTCATAATTACCCTTCAATAGGGGGGGTGCGGATATTAAATGGAATGGCCCAATTCGCAACAAAGTACAACACATAACTCGCTTCATTGAGAAAGTGGACTCCAAACTGCCTTCAAGCTTAATGATGCTCATCAGGCAGCTACTAAAGATGAAAAATGGCTCTGAACTTACCAAAACTCGTAGATGTACAATATTTCAGCCTTTATTGCAATCCAACAAAGCAAAATAACAATCTCACAATGACGTTTCCAGTAAACTTGAGCCTTCAGTGTTTAAGAACATCAGCACTTTCCATGGTAACTTTAAATATGGAGTCACGAAATCCTATGGGGCGTGTGTATGCAGAAAATCGCTCAAAAACGTAAAAATTCTCAGGAGTCAATGGGTTAAGCTATTTTGACACAATGCTTGATTTTCGGGTTTCCTCCAAGACATTCAAAATCAGTATTACAGTATTATAATGTCTAGTCCAAACAAAAAAGAACTCGGGCCTCCAACTGTCAATTGCGGCTCTAATCCACATGACCATCGGGGCACACATACTAAGATAAGACTAAATTTTGTGCTTTGTGATGGAAAGGGGTTGCGGGGTTTTTTGGAAATTAAAGGTAACGACTTTTGAAAAACACAAACAAACCAAAAAAAACAACAAGAAAAAAAGAAAAAATCCATCCACATGAGAATTGAACTCGCATTCTTCAGCTCTATAGTCTGATCGCTTACACACTGCACTACCTATGATTTGACTAATAACCTTGGTGAAATTTTGTTATTTCAATGTAGATATGCAGAAAAAGTTTACATCTGACTGATGGAACGAGCGAGCGAGTGAATTAGCTGCTGTTACTGATACCCCATTCATTATGCTTGCCATATTCATGGGTTAATAAGCACCTCGGAAAAATAAACAAAGCAACCAATTACATGTGCGCGCTAAAACAATAAAACCACACTTTTTACTCGTGGCGAAGCATACGAGGTATAAATCCGGCGTTGACTTTTCTTGTTTTTTTTCGTGTCACATTAGCGCATGCAAATTTATGCACGCATATTTAAGTCTATATAGATGACTATATGGCTTTCAGCCATGAAATACATACCGTAAAATCTCTCCGTTTGTGTAATCCAGAAGCAAGATAAAGAACTACTGCGTACAACTGCACACTTTCAAGACAATTCAAGGCGTTCATGGATGGATAGGACCGTTTGATATTGTGTTCGCCGCTTATTCCTGTGGGATTTTTGCTCTGGCAAGTTTTGTGTTTTATATATTAAACTTGCCATTTGCCTAGCGATCGAGCTCCGGGTCGAGCTTAAGTGTCAGCTACTGAATCTAGTGAATGCAGTGTAGTCTTACTTTTAAACCCATGTATACGTGAAAGCATGATGAACAGGTTATCGGCAAGGGTGTTTAAATAAAATTCATTCTCTCACTCACTCACTCACTCGCTCCTTCCATCAGCTGTAAACTTAGTGAGCAAATGCTTTGTTACGAACACGTTTCGTAACAGGAATTCAACGTGAATCCAACGATAACAATAATTAATTTGATGTAAACGAATATAGACAACAATAAGCTTACAGATGTTTCGCATTTGGAGTTTTTAGTGCAACATTAAAATCGATCTAAAAGGATTTTGCAACCTAAACGCGCGTTCTGATGCGTATCTAGCTTTAAATAATAAAATTTAGTTCGCAGGTAGTATGTGTTCTTGGACAGCGCAGTGATTGAGTTTGAGGCTTAGTCCCGGACGGCCCGAGTTCGAATCTCCATCAAGTCCTCTTTTTTTTTTTTTTTTTTTCTTTTTTCGAACTGGACATTATGAAAGTGATGTACTTTTTTTTTCGTTCGTCAAAAATCCTTACGTTTAATTTAAAAAATATATATTGAACTGTGTCAGTGTGAAAACGTATTAAAGCTTACGGCAATATTGCGTTACACGTTACGCGTTTCTTCTTCTCGGGTTGGCTCTTAGGAGCCTTTGATTAGATATAATTTTAAGCTTATGTTTCTCTGTAAAAGCACTCAAATCACTTGGGAATCAATGCTGCAATGAGTTAAAGGCGCCACGAGTTCAAGCTGTGTACAGCTTCTTGTTTAAGTTCAAACTATATTTACATGTATTGACAACAAACAATTTCATAATTATCCAGACAATTTAAAGATTCATCTTGAATTCGCAACCAAGGATCTATCTGCTCTTTCTCTTCTTGGGAAGATTCCATTTTGCTAGATTGAGAGCCTTGAGATGACCATTCCCTTTCTTGCGAGCTTTCACTTTCTTCAGAATATCCAATCCGTTGTTGAAAGTCACTCCACATCGTGATCTTAACTGCACAAGTTCTGACAACACACTAAACTATACTGTGTTGGTGGTGTGTTTCTAGTCAAACCGAAAAATAGAAAGCTGTCAACATTGAAAGTCAAGATTCCCAAGCAATTAAAACTTCACAGACAACATGGAGTTGTCGAAAATCGAAGTGATAAACTGTAAAACTTTGAGTCACTGTGAACTGATTATTTCAAAATATGTTGTACATTTCTAGTATCAATAAACCGTTAATGCGTAAACCTATTTTCTATTTGTGTCTATATTATTTGTCATTCATTTGCTACTTAGAAAACACCGTAAGAGGATTTTACTTGCACCTTAACTCCAAACTTATTAAAACATCCTCTATTTTGATCAGAAATCAATGAAGCGATCTAAGTTATTTTAATTCATCCACCATGACAATGTCTGTTGTAATCTTACTTGGACACATTTCATCAGAAATTAACATCTCTTTGTTCAGTAAATAGCCTGCAAAGCCAGTGTATTTGGGAGGGGGCGCTGAGTTAAACTGTGGATGTCTGAGGCAAGAGGAAAAAATTTGCCTTCACGCACTCATTGATAACACTTTGAATATGAAACGATCGATATTCGGCCCTTGGTCATGCTGTATTACATGAGGAGCTCCATGATCTCTGTAAATGCGTATCAACTCACATGCTACGACGCTGGGAACTTAGCTTTTGCTCTAATGGGACAAACCAGTGATAGCGACTGAAAACATCCATCACTGATAGCACATACTTGAACACCTTGCCTTTATACTTGGTGCACACTCTTTTCATGTCTACCAAGTCGATTTGATGTCATATCTGAACATCTTGTGCACAAATCGGACAAAGCCTTGCCCTATTTTGAAAGCGAGCATTGAGTTTTTGGTGAATAGTTGATTTTGACAGCACTTTGTCAACATTTCACTCTGAGACACCACTGTAACAGTCTTTAAGTTTGTGGTATATTTTTCGTGTTCCAGATCCTTTAGATTGTTTAAAAGATTTTTTCACAACTTCTTTCAGTGTAGATTTCTTCACAATGACCTTTCCTTCCAGGGAGAGCTTATCTTTGTTGCACCAGAACCTCACCCGTGCAGATTTTGACTTGCCGTTCGCTCACTCACTGGAATGCTGAATGTCCCTTTAATCATTTGCACAAACATTTTGTAAGTCTCATCGTCCAGAGCCGTTATTCAAAATCCAGGATGGATGCAGCTGGAGAGAATTACCAGAAGAGTTCCTAAAATAAAAGACTTCATTGCTGATCATCACTGTGATCATCAGAATACACCATATAAACAGATAGAACTTTAATATATTTGATATAAATGTTTGATCGATTAGAGCCGAAATTAAATCTGTATGCTAATTACAACGAATGCAAGCTACTTACAAATAGAATTGGCGGAATTGAAGCGCTACTAAGGGTAACGGAAATGAAAGGACGCAGTTTTGTTCCACTTGACTGATCATGATCATGTTGCCTTGCACGTGATGAATTTTCCCCTTATCAGCCTGTGTCACAAAGCAGGCAATCAGGCAAAAATCTGTGTGGTCCAATTAAAAATTTTGAAGGAAAATGTGGGTGACAACTTTTTTATATCACGCCTTAATTTCTGGCCGAGATGTAAAAGTCAATTTTATATCCCAAAAATGAATTCAACTTATTTTGCTACTTTGGTACATGCAGCCATTTTCAGCCTTGAACTCTCTTTGGTGAGATTCTGGACTGCATGTATTATAAACTATGTTGGACCAAACGTCTGTCTGTTCTATTCATCTCAGAGATATTATCTACTGTAAGCCACGAGAGATCCCGGATCCCCAGATCCGAGTGTTCCCCCAGGTTGACAAGCAATCCCCTAGTCAAAAGAGAATTGTCCATAGTGCCGAAAAAACCTGTTTTTTACACAGTGAAATAGTAATGTAGTCAATATTTATTGAAAAAGTTTTTATATTGTGTGTTGTTACATTTTGCGTTAAAAGCATTGTTACATTTCAGTTAATGTTACATTCTGCGTCAAAAGTTGTTACATTTTGCGGCGTAATGGTGTGAAAAAAATTAGGGGGGTCGAAAACTTTTTGAAGTGTGAGTGGCTGAAAAAAATGTGACTTAGAAAAATTTTTGTGTAAAAAAATTTTTTTTTCGAAGGGCAAAAATGTTGTTGAGGGGGTGTGAGAATGTGAACGGAGTTTCAGAGGCGTGCCGATTAATTCCTAGGAGTTAGGAAATTTGAGTGGGATAAAAACTTAGTATTCATGAAAATATCTGGGTTAAAAATTAATATTCATAGTTGTGTCTGGTTTTCATTGAAGACACTTTCTGCTTTGCTGTTTTATTTGCAGTTTGCCCTATTGCAAGACGTGGTAGAAAAAAAGAGCTATTTTATTTCAAAGAATTAGCAGGTTAGTGGATATTTATTAATATGGGCTAGATATTTGAGTTTAGTTGTTAATAATTTTTTTATTTGCAGTTTGCCTTGTTGCAAGACGTGGCAGAAAAAAAAAAAAAGAGTTATTTTATTTCAAAGAATTAACAGGTTAGTGGATATTTGTTAATCCAGAATAGATACTTGAGTTTAGTTGTTAATAATTTATCTTTAATCTCTTAGCTATGGAGATTGAGAGAATGTTGTGGATGTTTTGGGAGATGGTTATACAGTGTTTGCCTATTCAGAGTGTTCTCCGCCTGCAGTTGACTTGTAGATATCTTAGAGATTGTGTTTTTCGGAATAAGCGGTTTTGGAGACGGCAAATCCAGAGTAAATTCCTACATATCTGTGAGGATTATTCGGAGGAATATGTTCCTGTACATTCATATTCCGCTGAAAATGGATTGTTGGCTTTGGAGGATCAAGAGCAACATGGAGTGGCAGATGGATATGATCACGATTATTCAGCGTTAATTTGTAATCATTTTTCGTTGTTTAATTTTCCTGCTTTGAATTCTATTCAAGATCCTTTTAATTTTTATATGGCCATGTGTAGTAATCGAAGAGCTAATACGAAATTTCACGATTGTAAATTAGGTTATGACAAACAATTTTTTAGAGTTAGTAGGAATAGCGTTAATGTGTGGGATCAAGAAAGTTATGATGCTTTTCGTAATAGGTTTTTGGATGGTAAAAGAGGCGTTTTTCATACTTCTTTTTTACGTTTTCTTCCCTGTAATGCTACAACTATTGTCAGAAAATCACACTGTATCTTTGTGTTTAGATTGTGGTCACATAGTTATAGAGTGTTTGCAACTCTTGATAGAGAGGATATTAATGAATGTCTTCCTTCGACAGCTATTGGTATATGTGTTTGTATGCGTGTGAGAGAGATGGTGGACAAACAATGTATAAGATAGTTTGCCCTATTTCTCAAGAAGCAGAGAAAGTTTGTTCCAATTGAGTTGTTATCGAGCTTGGAATTAAATTAAATTAAAATCAGGGAAAAGATATTTTGAGGAATATTTAAATCATTCCTGTTTTTTCATAGATAATGAGATGGACCAGGAAAATGCTTCCAATATTGAGAATTTACCTGCTGAATTGTTGGAAGAAATCATTGTTTATTTGACTGCGTATGATGTATTCGCCTTGAGAGCAACAAATAAGTTTCTGAGGTTTTTTGTGGACGAAAATAAGACATTTCGGCCTCATTCTATAGTGGCAGAGATGAAAGAAATTTGTAAATGTCTCATGAGCCGTTCTATACTTGTGATAACCATTTGTTTTATCGAAATTGATTTGAAATGATGACAACTTTCACTCAAATCAGAGCTATCCCTAATCCCAAGGCATATTTCAAGGCCTTGTGGAATGATATGCTTGAAAGTGAAGTTTGTTTCTTTGATTGCAGTTTTTATTTTAAGACTTATCAAAACAAATATTATCTAGATTATGATTTATTTTTAGAAAAATCGAGTAAAGTTTAAGAAGCATTTTCCGGTGGCTATAGGGTGTTGCTTTTAGACCGTACCATTTTGTCTAATAATTATGCTACTGGATTGTTTTTTTTTTTAATGTGAAACTGTACCCTCATAAATACGAAATAATAGTCACTTGTGATCGAAAGACCTATTTAAATCATGAAAAAAATAGGACCGTCACTTCAGAGTTTCAGGTTATTCCAGGATATTCACACAGTTTGACTAGAGTATTTAGAATGTCAGAAATGTCTATTCTTTCTCGTGGATCCACTTATGAATTAAATTTAGGTTATTTAAGTGTGGAACATGGTTTTACAACAGTTCGATGCGTTTTCATATGACAGGGGTTTTTTATTCAAACAGGTATCCACCACATTCCATTTTTTTTCATCCCAGCGTTGTAAATAATTCAAGGAATTTTTATATTATTACTGTTTTAATTTAGATAAGATGGACAAGGGAACTTCCACAATTGAAACCGTTTTACCTTCCGAGCTGCTTCTAGAGATCCTTTTTTTGACTGTCGAAGATGGTTTCACTTTAAGAGCAACAAGAAAGTTTTGGAGGACTTTTGTGAATGCGAATAAAGCATTTTGGCGCTGTTCTATAGAGGAGATTAAAAAAAACATTGTGAATGCCATCATGATCCATTAAATCATGTGGGCACCATTTTATGTGTGAATGCTATCATGATCCACTTAAAACTTGTGGGCAGCATTCTTTGTTTCAATATCAATTCGAGGTTGGGAAGTTTAGGACCCTTACTCAAATTAAAGTCATTCCTAATCCTAAGGCATATTATATGGCTTTGCAAAATGATAAATGTGAAAATGAGATTGCTTTTTTCAATTATGGATTTTCTTTTGTCACTAATAATGATTCTTATTTTGTCCATCATAATGAGTTCTTAGATGAATGTTTTAAAGTTGTAGAGGATAAAATTCGCGGTTGTTATAGGGTGTCGCTTTTGAACGAAGATTCAATTGATTACGACTATTCATTAGATGAGGATGGAATTAGTTGGTTTAACTATTCACCTTATGGCACTTTGTCCGATAGATTTGTTTTTCATGTGAGTTTACATCCTTATAAATATGAAATAATGGTTACGTGTGAGTTTCAGGATTATGAAAATCGTAAGCAAAATCTGATTATTTCTGCAGACTTTAAAGTTATGGAAGATGACTCAGACAGCTTAAAAAATCATTCCAAATGTTAGAAATGAATACTTTTGCAGGTACATCTAAGTGTATTTTTAAAATAGGTCATTTGAATGTGGAATCTAGTCCTGCAACTGTTTTATGTGTTTTTGACATGAATGAATGGTTGTTTTTCACAGTACGAGTGTCCATTGCATACAATTTACTTCTTACCAGTATTGTAAATTATTCATTAGCGTCCTTTTTTGATACGGCTGACTTAATTTGACATGTGTGTATTGTAATTTAAATAAAGAGTGGAAAACAGTTGATATTTTTGTCTGCATATTTAATTTGTGAGGGAAGAAAAAAATATTGGCGTCATTTTCACTTGAAGAGAAAGAGCTTTTCAAATCTTTGGGTTTGGGAGAAAGTACTCCCACTTCTTCCCATCTGGTAGAACTTGGTAGAGGACGGATTTAATTTTGAACCTATTTCAACTGTGGAAGTCAATCCTTTCCCAACTGTTGCTGCGGCGGAAGATGATAATTTGAGAATTCAGTCTCTCGATAATGGTTTGGACGCTTTTGCCTGTACTGCTGTTTTTGCTTTGCAAACACCACCACCACCGCCTCTCCTTCAAACACCTGAGACCTGTTTTTTTTAACATTCCTGCGGTGACGGCAATTTGTCAATGCAAGAATTGCGGATTTTTTCTATAATTCCACTGCAATCAATGCATTTAACTTCAATAGAGTTAAGTATTTGTGTAGCAATGGAAAGTAGATTATCATCTAATGAAAATAAATTCAATTCTAGTTTGCAAAATGACTCGGCTAATTCTGTGATTTCTTTCATGAAAGCTGCCTTAGCTTCGAATGACATTACCTTATTGCCATTAAGCACATCATATTCAGCTTTTTTCTCTATCTTAGAACAATATTTGGTATAATGTTCATTAGAATGGCTTCTCTGCATTTCCGAGGGATACTGAATCGGCTTTTCTTTTCTTTTGGTTCTTTTATCAGGTTTTCTTGAATGCTGAAACCGCGTGAACAGCATTGGTTGTAGAAAAGTGTTGTCAGCCGTAACTTATCCAATATGGACACTGCACTGATTATTGTGTATGTATCCAGTAGACTTTGTGTCGTCTTGGCCCATTTTGTAAGTTTTGTTGCCGCTCTTTTCATCAATTGTGTTTGGGTAGCTGTCACGTGCCAAGCACCTGATGACTTTTAGGGCTATGGATAAATCACATCTGTCATCTTTTCAGATGAAAGGGTGGATTGTGATGACCATTTGTACGTCTAAAGGATCTGGGTCTGTAACGTAGTGTACAACATTATCCAACAAAATGTTGTGGTCTGGTATGGATTCGTCTCCTATGCCGCTCACCATGACTCTATGAAAGTTCTTCCTGGGTTTACATATTATGACAGTGTGGGGGTAGAAATTGTCAAAATCTATTTCGCTCACGTTTGAATAAGGTTCCAGCATCATAGGGTTTAAACGTCTTTTTGCCATGTCTTTACTGCTGGTAGAATGGATCTGCTGCATTCACTGTTTACAAAATGAATTGTTTTTACCACTCTTATTTGTCTAAATACTTTCATTGTTTTTTTTATGGGAGTGCCTTCTGGAGTTAAATTTAGGATTAGTAATTGTACTCCAAACGTTTGAATTTTAAAAGTGATTAACATTTCCCACTTGTGAGGTGTTACCTTGTTAATAAAATAATTCATTTCTTCTTTTGTCTCTTGTAGTCAATGTAAAAGTTGTAGATTTGTTGGAAATGAGCTGATAACTTCGTTTGTCTGGTCTACCATTTTAGAGTTGATAATTTCTATCAGTCTATCCTTGTATAAGATTGCTTTTGTAGATATCTTTCAATGCATTTTTGTGAATGTTGTCGTCGGTATTTTCTTGAATAACATACACAAGAAACAAGTTTAAGTTCAATGGGAATATACCTTCTTGGGTTGGGCCCTGTAATTCAGTTCTTCTTCTACCATGGTTGATAGTAGCATCAATAGGATTTATAGTTTTTTCACCAGTTATTGAGTAGTCTAGCTTCTTGTTGGTCGAAAAAATCTTCCCAAGGTACAATTAATTTGCATTTATTGTTTATATTCACTTCTGCCAGTCGTCTTAAAAAGGAATTAATCACTATTCCGCATCTTTGCAGTGATTGGTGAACGGTCATGGAAATTTAAACACGTAGGGTATCGAGTATACATTTCAACTCTTGAATTGGGTGGAACCACTATTCTATGTCGGCAATTAGTTGATTGATGGCATCACTCATTTCGTCTGCCTCTAAATCCCTCATATCCATTAAAGGTATTAACCTTGCAAGAAAGCGTTGTCGTATCATACCCATTTTGAAATGTGTCTCACATGCAGCGATTTTTAGGTGGGACATGTGCTTCACAGGTAGATGAGCAGGGCCCGTATCAACGGTGAGCTGAAACGTCTGGCCACTGAGAAGAACCGTGGGAAAGTGCGAAAACCACCACCAAAACGTACAAATTCCTCTTTTCTCAAAGTTGAAGATGGTGATAATGCTGCTGATGATGCAGACAACAAAGATGAGATTGCTGTAGGAGATTCGATGCTGTGGTTGAACAAGCGAAAAAAGAAACCAATTCCTGAAGAGATGGCAGAAGAAAAAGAATTCGATGAAGACGAGGATGATGATGAGCAGATTGACACATCAAAGCTAGTTTGCTTCCTCTGTAATAGTAAGCTGTCCATTGGAATTGGACCTAAAGGTTTCTACTGCTTTTCTTCAGCCAATTGTAAACTACCCTGGGTGAAGGAAGAAAGTGCTGCCATTATGCTTAACGATGGGGCTGACAATGTGTTGAAAGCATTCAAATTCCCTCGTACCATTCGAAGTTGCGATGTCCATGAATTACCTATGTCTATGGAGTTTCGATTGGCAAAGGAGTCCACTGCCATCTACAGGTGTTTCTTGCTTGTCTGCAAACACAAAAAGGAATTTGGCGGCCCTTGTTCAGAAGTCATTTCTGCCAATGAGAGAGATAAGAAGAAAGCCAATCTAGCTACTCTGTATGCCAACACCATGAGAGCAAGCAAGAAGGCCACCAAAGAATCGCAAAAGCTTCTTGTGTGGCGTATGAAGCAGTACCAGAAAGAAAAGAGAGCTAACGTTAGAGCCGTTGCAGCATTCATGAAGACTCAGAAAAAAAGTGGCTGAAAAAAGTGACTGTAAAAGTAACTGAAAGGCGTTGTTACATTTTGCATTAAAGGCACTGTTACACTGCAGTAATAGTTGTTACATTTCACGTTAAAGAAACTGTTACATTTTGCGTCAATAGTTGTTACATTTTGGGTTAATGTTACATTCTGCATCAAAAGTTGTTACATTTCATGTCGTAATGGTATGAAAAAAATTTTGCGGGTCGAAAAATTTTTCAAGTGTGAGAGTGGCTGACAAAAAAATTAGATTTTTGTGTAAAAAAAATTTTTTGAAGGGTAAAAATGTTGACGTGTTGAATGTTCAGGGGGTGTGAAAATGTGAAAAACAGAGTTTCAGAGGCACGCCGATTAATCCCTACAAGTTAGGAAATTCGAGTGGGATAAAAATTTAGTATTCATAATAATGTCTGGTTTTTGAAATTAGTATTCATAATCAGTATTGTAGTGTTTTCTTTGTATTGTTTCGGTTGGCGGCATGATTGTCTCAGGGAATAATTAAGTCCGGTGTCTAGTTTTTGAAATTAGTATTCATAATCAGTATTGTATTGTTTTCTTTGTCTTTTTTTCGGTCAGCGGCGTGATTGTCTCGGGGATAATTAAATAATAATTGACAGCACTGGTTAAGTTTAGTTGTCTCTGATTTCATTTTAGACATTTTCTGCTTTGCCGTTTTATTTGCAGTTTGCCTTGTTGCAACACGTGGTAGAAAAAAAAGTTATTTTATTTCAAAGAATAAGAAGGTTAGTGGATATTTATTAATACAGGTTAGATATTTGAGTTTAGTTGTTAATAATTTTCTTTTATTTGCAGTTTGCCTTGTTGCAACACATGGTAGAAAAAAAAAGTTATTTTATTTCAAAGAATTAACAGGTTAGTGGATATTTATTAATACGGAATAGATATTTGAGTTTAGTTGTTAATAATTTATCTTAATCTCTTAGCTATGGAGATTGAGAGAATGTCGTGGATGTTCTGGGAGATGGTTATAAGTGTTTGCCTATTCAGAGTGTTCTCCGCCTGCAGTTGACTTGTAGATATCTTAGAGATTGTGTTTTTCGGAATAAGCAGTTTTGGAGAGGGCAAATCCAGAGTAAATTCCTACATATCTTTGAGGATTATTCGGAGGAATATGTTCCTGTACATTCTCATTCTGCTGAAAATGGATTGTTGGCTTTGGAGGATCAAGAGCAACATGGAGTGGCAGATGGATATGATCACGATTATTCAGCGTTAATTTATAATCATTTTTCATTGTTTAATTTTCCTGCTTTGAATTCTATTCAAGATCCTTTTAATTTTTATATGGCCATGTGTAGTAATCGAAGAGCAAATACGAAATTTCACGATTGTAAATTAGGTTATGACAAACAATTTTTAGAGTTAGTAGGAATAGTGTTAATGTGTGGGATCAAGAAAGTTATGATGCTTTTCGTAATAGGTTTTTGGATGGTAAAAGAGGAGCTTTTCATATTTCTTTTTTACGTTTTCTTCCCTATAATGCTACATATATTGTCAGAAAATCACACTGTATCTTTATGTTTAGACTGTGGCCACATAGTTATGGAGTGTTTGCAACTCTCGATAGAGAGGATATTAATGAATGTCTTCCTTCAACGGCTATTGGTATATGTTTGTATAGGGTCCTAAAGCAGTGACGTCAAATTGCCATGATGCTGAAAAACTCAGTTCCAAACAAATTCCAAATGGCGTTGCTTTCAATTGCTTCGCTGTTTTCTTTCTTCTCCGAAGAAACGAAATCCAACAGAAAAGGAGAAAACCACTACAAATCAGATCATGTAGAATATTTTGCGTACCAGCAGGGTGTTTTACGTGGAGAAGTACACGCAAGCATGAAAAAGGTTTATAAAGTCACAGTGAGTTTAGCTTATTTTCATTTTTGGCAATGTCAAGCACTCAAGTCATATTGAAGGTCATAATTTCATTGCAAACTGTCATCGCTAGTCATTTTATTTGATTCCTTATAATCAGTAAAGATAAAGCATCGAACACAATTTTTATTTTGTAGTTCTCAGCGCTGGTTGTAAGCTAAAGTTGCACTGCTTGAGTTAAACATGTATACAATAAGAATATAAGCTTATTTTTGTCCTGGTATGTGAATATTATCATCGATATTCGCTGATCTTAACGTGTTTCATCGTTAATTTCCATAGATTTACTTGGATGAGCAAAGTGAAATCAAATCTACTGAATGTGAGTGTCCAAGAGGAGCGTATAAGTGCAGTCATGCCGCTGCACTTTTTATTTATGGCATTCACAATATTAGCCGAACCAACATGGAATGCCAATGGCGGAAAAGAAAGTCTAATACTTCCCTGTCATCATAAGCTGCGGCACAAATGTTTCCTCCACTAAAGAAGTATATCCCTTTATCGCGAAAGCCAACTGAAATTGATCGTGCTGAGTTGTACAGAGACTTAAAGGAATATGGCAGGTTCACAGGCCTTTGCTGGCTCATCAGCCCTGAACAACCTGTTGCTAGCAAGCTTCCCATTCCCACTATCGTGAAAATAATCTTCTCTGAAGAGTTTCTTTAAGCCAGAGGTCTTCAACAGCAACTGGACTGTTTAATTCGTAACTGCAAAATTTCAAGAGAACAAATTCAGAGAATCAGTAAGATAACTGTCGGCCAGCGTGACAATCCTGCCTGGCATTTAGCAAGAAAGGGCCGTCTGACTGCCAGCAACTTTGAGAGTTACTCCCTCACTTCTGAAATGGCTATTGGGGGAGTATGACTTGTCAAGGGCGAAAGCAATACAATGGGGAGTGAACAATGAAGAGGCCATCAAGGCATTTACTGTTAAAACTGGGAAAAGAGTGAAAGACACTGAAATCTGGTTTGATTCTTCTGGAATTCTTGGTGCATCTCCTGATGGAATTGTGGATGATGACACTGTCCTGGAAGCCAAGTGCCCATACACTGAGCCAAACCTCATTATAGAAGAGGCAGTAAAATCTTCAACATTTTGTCTTGAGAAATGTGAAACCAAACAGATGGGCTATGCCTTACAGAAGGATCATGTATATTGGCATCAGGTCCAAGGAGAAATGTATTTTTAGCAAAGGAAATTTTGTTATTTTGTTGTATGGACCACAAAGGATGTTGCTGTTTTAAGAATAGAACGGGACGACACTTGGGCAGCAAACATTCCACTCCTGACAATTTTATTTTAATCATATTTTCCCAAAAATAGTGGAGGGAGAATTGTAGGTTAATATCAGGGGGAGGGGGTGTTAATATTAGCAGGGGGTTCAATAAATTCTTAGTACAGTCGAACCCCACCTAACAGACACCTGCTTAATACGGACACCTCATTAATAATCAGACACTTTCTAAGCCCCCCCCCCCCAGTGTCCGTATTAATGGGGTTCGACTGCACTACCATTTTTATACTTGTAATTTAATGACAAGTAGTGAGCAGTATGGCGTGCAAACACTCAAATTAAATACAAAATGTAAGGACTGGCTTCACTACTGCCTATATAGTTGGGTTTGAGAATCTGAGGATTGATACCAACATTTTTTTATTTCAAAGTAATAAAATGCAATTATTTACTGTTGTCCTCTTTGTAAGTCTGTTGTTATTTACAGCAAATCAGTGAACATCTGGTAAAATGTGTTCCAAAAAAATTCCATACCGACCACTTTAGAGGATTATTGGAAATTCCGAGGGAAGGGGGGTCCCTAAAGCCAAAACATCTACTGGAAAACATGAAGCTTTATGGATCAATGGTGTGTATGGGGGGATTCAAACTAAACAACCCTCCATGGGGGGTATGGATGCTTTCTGGAACAAAAAAATCAATGCTTTTTAAAGCTAATTACTCAAAGACAATGTCTTTGCATCCCTCTTTGATCAGTGGAAACTGCAAATTAATGAGGGCAGCACACAGTTGAAAAAGAATATCCGCATAATACCGTAAATAAGATGGAATGAAACTTAAAATTCTTAAGTCCTTCAGCCTTGCATTGGCTCTTTCAACATGGATTCGGCATTTGTGTTTGAACCATTAAAAAAAAGCATGATGATAACTTAAGAGCCATTGAGGTGTCTCTTAAACACAAATATCTAATCCACGAGCTTAACTTAATACGGTTTAAGTTAATAACCACAAAGACGATTTTTTAACTGTACAGGGTGAATTCTACGGCTGAATCCTAGTGTGCCAGGCAAGGCAAAGGAGGACTCGGAAGACTAAGTGTAAAAAAAATCTGTGAGGACTAATTGGAAACCAAAAAACAAGAAATGGGGAAATCGGTCAATATTCTAAAAGTAGCGATATCGTCCAAATAATTCCTCCCCATCCACAAATGTTTGACAAATATAATCAATTTTTGACAATTAAATAATGATCCTGTTTTTGCCGGGAACGTTAAAATCCGAAGAGCCCCTATTGGAGTATTAATAAAAGCACCACTCCTGTCAACTTCACTAAATTATTTTACATTAGGGTAAGAGGCTTTCATAGTGTACGAAAAAAATGTTTTCTCCTAAATTTGTGGAGTCTCTGAGTCTGTTCCTGGCTATGAGTATGCTGTGATGTGTGAAGACTTTAAAATAATCATCTTTATTGAGGAAACTTTTTCATAAAAGATATGGTTTTCAAAAAGGACCTCAAAACTAAATATATAATGTAAAAACAAAAACTATAAAATTGCAAGGGGATTAAAAAGATAAAAAAAATGCATAAGTATAAACAAAAATTAAACGTAAATAGCTATATTAAAAACGTAAAAACATTATGTTTAAAACTATTTACATTCCTTGAGTCTTTGATAACAATACACATAAAGTAAATTAAAAATCATGTCACAAATTACTATACCAAGAATTAAGGCCACTGCATTGACTTTTTTCTTTCCTGTTTTTTTGGCTATCCTATCTAAGAGTTACAAATAAATTATGGCACTCAATTGGCATCCGGATCGTCTCTTATTGTGGAGTACAATATTTTGTTTGTCTCTGTAGATGCCTTAATGTTTAAAAGTGCTTTCATTCATTCCTTCATTTAATTTTGTTATACTTCTTTCCAACATCCACGACCCACGACTTTTTACCCATGACCCACAAACCACTCCCTACAAATACTGAGCTGCAAGAAATCAGTGATATTTCACCAGCGAATGTAAGTAATTTCATTGTTGTGTTGATCAATTAATTTAAAACAAAACTGTTCGTTAATTAAACTCGAGAAGACAGCCAAAAATACCACGTTTTGAAGTTATGTTTGTCCCTAAAATCTTGTGTGTAGGTCGTGCCCGTTGAACATCTCAGGGTAATCTTAGGTTGCAGAAAGTTGTTTTGAGTTTCTATAATGCATTAGTACGGAGCCCCATAAGGGACACACACACTTTTTATTTTAGTGCCACTTTTGGTGCCACTTTTAGTGCCACATGTACTTTTTTATTGCGGGCTCAAGCTGAGTTCTCGTGGATCGAAAAACATGGTGTTGGGAGGTGGTGATCTTGAAGAGGTATGCTTGTTGTTTGTTATTAAAATACTAATTATGTCCTAGGAAATCTTAAAATTGTAAACTCTAATATGCAAGGGTGAACTTCGACGAACGGTCGAATAGTTGTTCTAAAGTTAACCCTTTTTTAAGTTTTTGAAATGGATTGATCACTCGCGTTCGGTAGCTTTTCGACTGCGATATGAAATACAACAATACCTCGTTTCTTTTATCCATTGTTATGTTAATTTTTTCTTTTGTGTTGAATCGTTTTATGGAATATTTAAAGTCTGCTAAGCCATTGTATTTAAGCTTAACTTACTTAAGGCTTAGTCATAATATGAAATCACATGTATCATTGATTGGCTTCTCAACATTGAATCACAAATGAAAGCAGCAGCATGCAGTACAGTGTAGATCTATAGACAAAGGATCAACACTGTAAAAATATTTATTAACCTTTCTTATTTCATTTTCTGGTGCTTTTTGTATTAAAATGATTTATAAGTTATGATTGTCCACATCCTACAAGTCGTGTTTGTTAATAATAGCACATGGTTTGTACATATATATGGAACTCACACATTTCAATTCCTCTGTTATCATCACATTTCCCTTCGGGCAACACTTGTGGGTAAAGCTGGCCCTAAATGTGGCCCATGGGTGGGAATTGTTCAAGTATCAAGTTGCTACTGGCAGTTGTAAAATGAACCAGCCCATTTTAAGTTGATGTTAAGTGCCATAGGGGTGGAGTATTGTCTCTTTTTGAATGCCTGGGGTGTGGAAATTATAGGAGGTCAAGTGAATTTTTTTGGTAAATCCCTGTGGGAACAGGGGATGTTAACAGTAAAAATTAAAGCATGTATTCCTTACTTCATTTGGAACACTGAGACATGTTACAGTACTTATTAGTTTTCATTACAGAAACGTTGACATGAGTGAGAGAAAGTCTGTCTGTTTTAGCCTCAAACGTACCAACTCAAACACCTTGAACACCCTGAAATGCCTATGACAAGGTTGCTTTGACAACAGATAAACTTAAATACATTTAGCATATTTATGTTGCTCTCCATAGGCAAGATGAAGTTCTCAAATTTACAATTATTTTGATCTTGAAAATTCCTGGAAAGTCCTTGAAGCTTGGCCAGTAATATTTTTTCTCCCTTAACACACACATACTGTACACACATTTTATATATTCTTTAATGATTATAACTGCAGGTTTGTAAC
Source organism: Cladopsammia gracilis (assembly GCA_022457155.1). Taxonomy (NCBI): domain Eukaryota; kingdom Metazoa; phylum Cnidaria; class Anthozoa; order Scleractinia; family Dendrophylliidae; genus Cladopsammia; species Cladopsammia gracilis. Next base: position 1,094,867 of record JAJGOT010000207.1, read on the forward strand.
TTCTTGCATGCACGTGGAGTAGCACAGGACATAATTGATAACTTTGAGTGTGAGAAGGTAGGCCACAATTTTTTTGGTATTAAGAAGGAAATGGCAACAACCTTCCTCTCCATTGAGGGGGGGGGAGCTGTAGTAGAAAAAGAGTTCAGAAGCAGATGCGATGAATACAAGAAAAAAACGTAAACTTAAGCTGGTTAATGACAGTGTGCATGCAAAGAAAGTAGTGTCCAATAGCCTGGAATTTGATTTTATCTACTGAGTCAATAAGGTAAATTAGCCACCGTGAAAAGATTGGAGAAAGCTGACATTTTGAGTACTAGCCCTTTGTTGGAGCAAAGCCCTTTCTCGGAGTGATTCGCTCCAACGAAGGGCTAGCACTCCAAATGTCACCTTTCTTAAATCTTTTTTCAGTGGCTACAGTGTAATTTACCTTGTCGACTCAGTCGATAAAACCAAATTCTTGTGTTTCACCCCCACCGACGCAGCACCACAGTTTCTCTAGAAACCAATCCCATCCAACAGCCTGGGGCTGGCAGATTTTCTTGTCATGGTAGTGGATTATATCCTCTGCTTGCCCAACTGGCAAGTGAAGTTTTTGGAGTCATTTTTTGAAAAAAAGGAAGAAAATTTAAGTTTGGGCTAGTGGAAAAGACCTTTGGACTAGCATGGACAAGCCCGAAAAGTGACTTTCTTTATATCCTTCACTGACAATTCCTAAGGGAATTTTTATGAATTTCCAGTTGTAAGGGGCCAGTTCGGTTGTATTATTCTGGGGGAGGGTTGGTTTCAGCATTTACATGTACTTGATAGGAGCTGCAGATAGAAAATGAAAGGGCCCATACAATGTTAATTACTGTCCTTTCAGATGGATGTGCAAGCCATAGCTCGTGCTTCAGATAATGATCTGTTACTTCTTGGTCTAATGAAAAGAGGTGATGTCCTTAGTTTGAGAAGTTCTGTTGAAAGATTCTCCAAAGAGTCCACGAAGGATGAAAGAAGATCTGAAAAAATGTCATTGCTACAAGATTTTCTTAAAAATGGCAAGGGGCAAAAGAATCTAACATCTGTTGCAACAAATGGAACTAAAAGGTCTTTTGAGCAAGCAAAAGAAACCCATGTGGGGAAGATGCGCAAAGTCCACCTGGGATGGCTACACTATGATGAACAAAAGCAAAAGTTTGTTTCTGTGAGACAGCCAAGGGAGGTGGAACAAGAGAAGTGGATATTGAATTTACTGCAGGGAAAGAACAATCATTGACACTGGCAAGACAATGTTTTTTAGTGATGATCAAAGTATATTTGGCTCTGCACACTGCATGACATTTGGACTGGCCAATTCCTATCACCAAGATATTACCACATTGAATTTTGCTGGTGTTGATTTGGCATTCACATTGCAACAATACATAGACAAATGTAAGATGTCACGGGTGAGGTTATATTTAACCTCTAAGATTAGCATTCCTGATGAGAGTTGCCTTATCACACCAGACCAGAAACCAGAATCTAGTATTAAACCAAAAGCAAAGGATTCCAGCTCGTTAGCCTCTAAGATCAGCATTCCTAATGAGAGTTCCACACCAGTAGACCACAAACCAAGATCTATTATTAAACCAAGAAAGAAGGATTCTGACTCAAACAGTGACAGCACAAAGTCTCAGTTGCTATCTCAACTAGAAGAAAGGCGCAACATTATTGCGAACAAGATGCTGCTTGTGAACAATCACTGGCTGCTGACAAAGCTAAACAACAGAAATTGTCACAGGAGGTAAAATTTGGTTCTTTTATATCAAACAATATTTATTGTAGTTTTTCAATGATACAATGTAAAAAACTAAATTTCAAGACCTTGCACGGTGGAATTGAAATTTTGGTGCATCATTATTATTGTTGCTCAAATATGGGAAACTAGTACATAAGGCTTGCACATATACTTGCATGTTTCAAATGCGAGAGGTAATGGTTACCTGCCTAACCCATGGGGACAGGGTTTGGGGACAGGGTTTGAGGGAGGGGAGGGGAGGGGTGGGGGTTTCGTGGAGCAAAACGTGTATAGCTGTAGGTGAGGGGAGGGTCTTGTGGTTTTGTATTCACAAGTTAGCTCATAGGAACCTTTGATTTTAGTTTAATTACTACTACTACTACTACCACTTCCTGTAGCAGAATTTCTTAGCCCTCATGTGTTTATTAATAAGTGTGTAATCCGTTTCACTCTAAACATATCGTTTTCAACGAAAGCTGCAGGGAAAAATCTAGCTTTCTTTCTGATTGAATGATTGAAGGTCATTTCACAGGTTATTTCACAGTGAAGGTTATTTCGCAGTGAAGGTCGCGTGTTTAGAAAACAATTCTTAATGTAATCAATTATTTCAATCACATATTTAGCATCAAAAGAAACGATTCATTTATATTTCTATGAATTATGGTCTTTATCCCGCATACAAAATAGTCTTCTTTTGATTTCAATGGGTACTTAAACCAGTCATGTCAACTGAACACCTCACCAAGATGACTAACTTTGAGATGAATGACTTGTGTGCCAAGTTTGAAAGACTTTGCATTGATCCATATAAATTGCACGATCAAAACATGGTTTTGGAGTTTGAGAGTTGATATAATGATCACCACTAAAGATGCCACTCTTAATTGGGGATTAAGTCCATGCATGCAATACTTGAAAATTCAAAACTTTCAAGCCGCATAATTTCACAATGGGAAGGATCTTTTCAACGAAACCACAAATTTAGATAAAGAAAGTAAAGCAATATCAAACCATGAAAAATTCTTTTTTACTTCATATGCACTTTAAGAAAAAGAAAATCACATAATCTCTTAAAAGAGATTGGACCCTTTGTCCAATGGATTCTTTGACCATTATTTTTATTTTTTATTTTTATTTCGACCATTATTTTTATGTTTCTTTATACATTACTGACCCTCTCTAGCTACTATTCATTAAATTAATCCTATCTTCTATATATTACTCAGTTCCAAACAGATTACCTCATGTTTACAAGGTTGAGTTATCCAAGGGCGACTTTGCAACATTTGCAAAAAGAAGGAAAGTGCGTGTCCCCCACAAAGCCTGAACACAAAGAAGAGGGCAATGGAGGAGAAGATGCCAGTGCACTTTTGCAGTGTCTGGTGGATGGGTACATATGCACTTACTAGAGGTTCTACAATCTGGAGCACCACTTGTTCTTTGGGAACTGCACGATTACAGCAGAAAAACACTCTTAGCTCATGCAAAATTTTTGTACTTGCAGAACTATCAGAGTACTGGAACAAAACCCACACTAGCTGCCCAACCATATCTGAAGTGAGCCCAGAGGAACCTTGATAAAAGGCTGAGCTCTTAAGGGAATGAAAAAGACAACGCGCTTCAACAAGAACCAGTGCTAATACTTAGACGACAAGTTTCAGATTGGACAGGAGTGGTCACAAAGCCGACCCTGAAAGGGTCATGAGATATGCACTATGCAAAAACTGAGAACAGCCTGCAATGCTTTAAAAATGGCTGTATCTGGTGGCACCAACATATGCCATTACTTGTCACAAGACACAGGGGCTGACCCTTCCTGCAGCTGTTGTCCACAACATCAAAGAATTTGTACCCAGTTTGACATGTATCTTTGTCACGTGTCAAGAATTCAGCGAATCTGCAGGTTGTTGGCTTTTCCCCATCACAGCTATTAAGGGACTTGTCATTTATTAGAGGGGGAGGACTGGTGCATTGTTTTTTTTTTACCAGGTTCTTTTGGCATACCCTCCACAAAATTTGCTGCGGAAAACTGCTTCCCTGCCCTTTGTGTGATACAGAAAATTTATGGCCCTGCCCCATGATGATATACATCTAAGAAAGTAAGCTTAACCTTCTTCATAACAGAAAGTGTATTGCTCTCCTTCCTGATCTTCGAAATGTAACAACGTGAGATGTGTTGTCATCACCATTCCTGTCACTTTCCCTTTCTTCTTCCTTAGGGCTCGGAAAGCAAATGTCTGCAAGAATGAAATGCACCTCCTCATTTTGATCTTCCTCTGATTAAAGTGTTGTTCGGACTAATTATCACTGTTATATTGTTCCAGTTGTGTCATCATTTTCCATAAAAAGGCTTGTCTTAGCACCTCAAACAATTTATCTTTTTTCAATGGATAGCAATTCAGATGATAGTATTTCATGTATCTGTCCAACACAGCCACTGTTGGCTTACCTAGTGTTTAGTCATTCAGCATACCAACCCAATCATGGAATAGAGCACTAGCTGCCACCTCCAAATGCACAATTTTCCTGAATTTCATGCCTGCCCAGAGCATTGAGTATGCAGATTGCTGGAACTGCCTCGTTGTATATGTAGAATGTGCGGGTGAGTGGTATCAAACCAGCAGCACATGTCCTCATTGCACAGACAACAGTCAAAGCAAGAGGAAACGGTAGCAGGGCTTCAAAAGCCTCATTGAACTCAGAAAATTAAATAGAACTTGTCACTTTCGTCTTTAAATGGAAGTTCCTTTTTACAAAAGGAGAAATTTTGGGCTCAACTTCCACAGAAGGTGAAGTCATTGAAGACCGTGAAGTAGAAAGTTTGGTAAGTTCTGTTTCTTTAGCAGATTTCAGAAGTTTGCAATTACTCATTTCATCGTGACTATATTCAGTGCCATCATCAACATGACGACAGAAATAAATGGTCAAATAAATAGCACAGTGAAGACAGCGAATAGACTGAATAGTCAACCTTTTCAAAGTAAATGCTGTATGTTGTTAAGGATGCAAAACATGCGTGAAATACAGAATTCCATGTCACTTCAATTGTAAACTTAAGACACAAGGCCAAAGAGTTTACCGATCCAATTTGAAGTGCGTAACTGTGCTAGAAAGCTAGCTTTCGCGATTTAAAAGTTTCCCATATATTTGTCTGTAAAATCCTTTCAATGTCCGTGTAAAGTTTCACTGACAAATGATTTAAACTTAAAAATGTAAAAGCTCGATTTCTAGATCAGCTATATCCCTAAAATTTGATTAGTAAACCCCATTGCTTGGTATCTTAAGTTGCCATCAATCAATACAAACACTGTATTTTGCACATGTTTTGCACCCCATGCAACTCTTTGGCCTCATACCTTTAGTTGTCTAAATTTACAATTAAAATTTTGTGGAAATTATGTCTTGTATGACACCCTCAGGAGCCGAGAAACGATGTGACAATTTGCCTGCAAAAACTCACTAAAATATCTAAAATCATGGATTACAAACGTAACTCTTTGTATATACCAGAAATACGTACAGCTAGGTCCAACTATGGCACTTGGAGAGGATATATAAAGTAAACCATTATAGAATAGAGAACCCGCTACACTGACATAACCACCCTCTATCATTTACCATTAGCCAATTTGGAGAGGTGCACCAAGTGGCTAAGAGCATTAGCGTTGGGAGTCACATAGAGGTCAAACTTGCCATGCTAGATAAGTCAAATTAAAAAGAACCACAGTGCTTTGCCATAAACACTGATGCTCAAGTGACACTAGAAATGCTGTGTATAAGGACCGGTAGAGAACCTTACAATGTAAGTAAAAATATAGTTACATTTTTTATCCCTTCATTCGCCTTTATTTATTTGAATCTTTTTTTTTAATAACAACAAGTGGTACAACTGTGAAGTATATTTTGTAACTTCATTGTTTAATTAAATCTCAGTTAGCATATATCCCATTGAACTGGCCTTTTCTACCAAGTCACCGAGAATTTTAGTGGAAGTCATTTCCAAAGACGGTGGTCAATCAATCACAAAAGTGGTCGGGCAAGTGAGCAACCCAGGCCTTGAGGAAGTAACTTTAAATCCTATAGAGGGGGAAACAATCAAGTAAGGTATGCAAATCAACTGTTTATGAACAGTAAAACTCATTCAAGGGCGTGGTTGCTTGGACACAGTTGGCAGCCCTTGGTCACGGAAGAGAGCACGGCATGGCCTCAAAGGATGTGAATGAAGGAAAACTGAGATATGAGGTCATCTTTCCAAAGCAGAAAAAAGAATGGATTGCCAAATCTATAATGGAGAAGACAACAAGGGACCATCTTAAATCTATGTTCAATGCAATTATTGAGAGAAAGATGCAAGATGCTGCTGAAAGAAGTGCTACACTCGCAGCACCTCACATCCCACACAACATAGCTTCAACTTCTCGACCAGCTAAAGCAGATTTCATTGCAAAACACACAACATTTTCTGACTCTTGAAACTACATTATACAATACTGTATTTTCTTGAATTATAGTCAGGAGCGTTACGCCGGTTTGTATTATTGTTTTGCAAGTTGAAAGCCACTTAACTTGTTCAACAGAAAATCAAAATAAAAGGAGGTCCCATAACTCTGGAGGATTGTAAGAGCAAAGTTCGTAAAAAAGTTGTGGAATCCACTGTTTCAAAGGAAACCAGCAAAAAGGTGCTCCAGCCACAACTAAGTCTGTAATGAAATAAGATGGCTTGGGGATCACCTTTCTTGGAACATGCCCGATCATTTGAAACCTTCCAATGCCTTAGCTGAGTTTCCAATCCACGAGGAGTTGGTGATCCCCATGAAAACTAAGGTGACATCTATTCTAGAAAAAAGACGTGACCATGTTGTTTATCTAAGTTTTTTAAAGGTTATTTGAGTTGACTTGATAATGCTTATACATTTAAATTATTGCTCTCAGTAAATGGAGTTTCTTTTTTGCTAGATGAGGTTCATTGTTTAGTTTCAAGTTGTGTAACTGTTTTCTATTCTTTTTTCAGTTGAAATTGTTATACAGTGTTGAAACAATGTTATTCTGGCTCTCTAGAATAATATTAAAATGTTGATTTGTAAACCATTGTTAACTTGTATTACTTCATTTCTCTCAAAGATCAAACTGAAATTTGCATCCAAGACCAACAAGAATGCTGATGATGATGTGAATGCTGCCACAGTGAGAAATGTAGTAACAAGCACCAATGACAGTCTGGTAATGCAGTTTGGTCATCAAAAGATTTACAGAGCTGTGTGATAGAGAATGTGGCAACGCAAATCCTGGGAGAATGCTCCAGCCTGTGTAGCAAGTACAGGTCCCAAGAGTACATCATAACTCTGAAGGATAGCAACATTGTGGGTGATCTGGAGAAAACAGCTCCGACGCTGCACAGATGCCTACTTAAGCTAAATCTTGCCGAGGTGCCGTAACTCCGCCATGGTAATCAATACCTATCGCCTCTCTGTTTTATTATGGCTTGGCAGTGCCAAAAAGCACGTAAATCGTAATCCAATGTGACAAATCATAACATGTTTAAATTACTGTAATGCATTATTGTAAAAGAATTGAAAACAAAATTCAACAGCTACCATATAAGAGTCCAGTGGGGGTTGGCATATCCTGGTAAGGTTAAAAGGAACAATTGTACTATAAGTAGTGTTGGGTCCGATGTGTCGGTCAACATATCGGTCAATAGTCAGTTGACATGTTGGTCGGAGCAATGTAAATCTTCCTTAAAACGGGGGAGGGGGATCTGCCTTTGCAGACTTTGAATGTTAACAACTGTTACAATATCAAAGCAAATGCCAACTAACTTCGCGACTTTTTCTCAAGATCATATAGCAATTACTTGCAAGTTGCGGTTGATTTTTAGCTTAGCTTCTAGACAACGGACCTCTGGAGCCAGGGGGTAACTCCCCAAATTCCCAACACGTTTTCTAGCTCTGAGAGGTAAGAGGCTCGTAACACCTCTGTTATAAATGCCGGGTCTGGTCGGATACCAACTATTAAAACAGCAAAAATTGTGAGGCAGATATTAAAATTCAGTTAAATGTCAATTTAACAAAGTTAACATGTAACGTTGCAGCTTCGTCTCAGCTAGGATCTGCAAGTTTTTTTCCAGCAGTTTTGGAGCCGTTGTCTTCAGCGTTCCTCCAACCCACCCCACCCTCTATTTTTTCCTTCCACTGATTCAATCAGTGTGATGGGTGCCTGGAATGGGGGCTCATGGCTGGGTTGTGGGGATTTGCCAGACATGGGGGCAGTATTTTATCTAGGGGCTGGCTGGCCATAGCGGAAGCCCCTGGATACGCCAGGCACCCACCTTCCATTTAAACGAGGCAGTCGGTTAACCAATAACTTTTTATAACTTCTAAAATAACAAGCTTAAACTTTCTTACTTGCATGCTTCAATAATGTACAATAATGTTTTGTTTGAACGGTCCTTATTGACAATTCAGGGAATCTCCCTTTAAAAAGAAACAGCCTTTATGTAGTTGAGAAATATCACTTTTATGTATTTTCTCTTTGATCTCTTAATGCTTAACAAAGCCTATCAGAATGATACATGCATACTGGCAATAATTTTTCAGTGCCCCTCCCTTATCACATATAACACGATCCCCGCTCACCTGAGAAAAGGAAGAAATAAACACCTGTTCTGCAAGGCATCAAAATTATCCTGAGAAAGCTTAGGGCTCAGCCAATCACATTATCCAAATCTTTTGCTTTTAAGTATCTTATTAAAGGGGATTCTGTTCAACAATGTTATCGAGCAGTCGTCGGAAGCATCCATTTGGGTGAGGCTCGCCATACCATCTCAGCAACATGAATTCCTGTAGGTATTTAAGGAGAAAGTCTGGGTTTGTGTTACCCTTCATTCTCTTAAACTTGTCCTTTGCCATACACAAGTGATGTAGAGATTGCCTTAAATGACAGGCCCCTTAGCTATGTGGAGGATGATGTGGCACTTCCAATCCTGACCCCAAACTCCATGATGTTTCCACACTGTAACATCTTACCTGACCTGGAACCTCATCACATTGACGATGTGGATTTGCGGCAGAGGGCGAAAGATCTTCGAAAGTGCAAGGATGCAATGTGGAAAAGGTGGTCAAGCGAATATATCTGTAGCCTAGAGAGAGAGAGAAACAACCTAAAGCATCCAGGAAAGCACTGTACATTGGCTGTTGGAGATGTAGTAATCTTAAAGTCTGAGGACAAGAACCAAGGAAAGTGGCCTCTCGGCATTATTCAGGAGCCATATCCTGGAAGAGACAAGGGTAGTAAGAGCTGTGAAGTTGCGATCAGGGAAGAATTTCCTTGAGAGAGCAGTGCAACACCTTTATCCACTGGAACTTTCTTCTGACCCAGTTGTCCAAGCACCTTCCAGAGTTCTTATAATGATGCGCCTGTATTCCGAACAAGGTGGCTGAGGAAAGAATCTGTGAAATTGCTGAAGCCAGGGAAAGTTCAGGATAGCTTAGACATTGAGAACTTTACCTAAGTAATTGACATTGAACAATGAATTGAAATCTTGTAGTATAGGGTTCTATTAGTGACTGACTTTAGCATTTTGCAAAATTCGTTGTCATGGGCCAGTCTCCCTTATTGAGGGCAACACATCTCTCCTTCGGAGTGATATGGGGGGAGAGTATCGGAGACTGGGTCCGAGTGTCAAGGTTTTTGATTGACAGATAGATACTTCCTAAGTTGCATGTTGTTATGCAAATCAGTGTGTGAAAAAACTCTGAAGCGATCTACTAAGTGGTGAAGAGTCGAGCAGCAAGCGATTAAATCTGTTGTTTGACAAGTGACACGAGTTTTGTTAGGTAAACAATTGGAGGCATTCCCAACAAGCTCAAGTACAAACCACTTATGAGATTTTTTCTCCCTGAATTTGGGTCAAATTGCATGTTGTGATAAATGCCCAAAATGGATAAACTTTGTATCCTTGATTTAATTATGGTAATTAGTGTTTATGATTACAATTAGAAGGCCGCATGGTCAAATAGTTAGGGTGCCGAACTTGACATCCGGAGGTCCCGAGTTCAAGTCCCATTGTGACCACTAAACTAAGAGTTGTTACACGTTGTTCATCTCCTCGGCCACACTTAAAATAACCAACTGGTCTACCTCCTGCCAGTTGGGATTTTTAACATGTGTTCAATTTGCAGTATTATGTTTTCATATTTGATTGGTGTGCCTGTAAATTAGCTAGATAGCTAAGTGCTCTCCACTAAATTTACATTTTGTCTGATTAATATAAGTAATGTATGGTGGCCGATGGCTGCTATTCGATTTTTTCAATTGTTTTCTGGCAAATCGAAAACAAAAAGAAATTGAAAAGAACTTTTAAACCAAACCAATTTAAAAGTTGAAAGGAAATTAAATGTAATTAGAAAGTAAAGTTAAAGTGGAATTAAAATATAAAAGTTGAAACGAAATACAATTAAATTAATAGGCGAAATAAAAAAAATACAACCACTATAATTTCAAAATCAAATGAGAAGTTAAACAAAATAAAAATACCCATGGCCTATCACTGCTGTAGTATCCCAGCATACTTTGCAAAGAGGAAGTGGCAGAAGGAGAGGGGACTTGTAACGGTAAGCTTAGTTTCAGATTGCCTGGAAGGACTTGGAACTAAAGAAAGATTTAAGGAAATACGTTCATCAATTGTTAAAAAGATAAGAAATTCTCAGCATTGTGTAAAAGGATTATTCCTGTTATTCTGGGAGTATTCGCTCGCTCAATCACAGGCTTCACCATTTTAAAATCCATTACAGTGACAGGAACATAACAGTTGATGAAGTGAGACAAGCCATTGCAAACGAACTTAATGGACCTGGGAAACTTCTTGGATACCAGGCCGGGCAGAAAAAGATTTGACAGGAGCATGGATTGAATGTCCTGAGAGACTTGGTCCACGCTATCATGTTTGAATTGGATCCTGAGGGTCTCGAAGTGTGTGTATTGGTGCAAAGAAAATTAAACTGACAGGACATTTCACTCCTAAATGGCTGAACTTTGTCCACTCAGTTGACAGTCATGATAAGCTCATGGGGTACCAGAATAACACCTATCCTCTCGCCCATATATGGTTGCATCGACATGGCAAGTCAAAAGCTTTTGTGGCTTTGCATATGGGTGTCCAACTCTGACCCACTATTAATTGGACGTTGGTACCTGGAGTACCTGTACGAGACTAGAACCATTGGGTCTTACATGAGAATGGACAGGGGCACTGACATAGGAACACTGGCAACTATGCATGCTTTCCTGAGACAACGTCATCATCAAACCATGTGAGTTTTAAATTAGAAGTATAAGTTGGTGTACTCGATTTCAATCCTGCCACTCAGAGAGGAACCCATATTGCATGGGATCACTTTATTATTGTTGAAAAAACTTACCTTTAATTAGTTTGTAATATTTTATTTGTTCTTTAAATTATATGCCCATTGGCATATATGAAATTGCTCTTTATTTTTCAAACAATTCCTCCTAGAACCCAGTCTGCAGAGTGTGGCAGAACTCGATGAGAACTTAAGCATGGAAAGCCAGATCACGACTTAACAACCAGTGGACTGACAAACTCTTCTTCAGAACGTCAATATTCCTTGTGTTAATCAGAAAAATGCTTAAAATGCTAAGATTGACACAAAAGACAAAAGAGAACTTGCCATACTCTGTAGACTGGACTAGAACTACTGTTTAAAAATCAAAATCAATTGTGAGCATTTTTGTTAGATTACAAGGTGGTGGAGAGAACTAGGCCACTATGATCCAAGAAATCCAATTGACAGGTGATGACGGTACCTAAAAAGTTTAACTTTGGAGCACTTATTTGCGGATTCTGCTGCTTTTTAGTTAACACTGTGCCAAATATTTGACCAAGTACCTATGCTCATACACAAAATGCTAACTGGTCAGAATGAATGAATAAAGAGGAATGAATGACGCTTATTACCTTTTAAATACTCCATCCCAAAGGCAGAAAAGGAACTCAACACTATTTGAACCCAGAAGACCAGAAGTTATATACAGCTCCATTTCAATTATTTAAGAAACCTTACTCAAGAACCTTTTCAATGCCACTAACTTTATTCTCAGTTGAGTTTTTGATTAATTTGCTTTTTTTTTTCTGGTGACCCACACGATGCTTCTTGCAGTCCCAATAAACATCCTAAATTTATTTACAAATACTTCCACTGTCCACTCCTATAATACACGATCCTCCACTTCTAATAACTTCTATATAAAAAACTCGAGACTTGAAATACAAAGAAAAGCCTTTTCTAGAATTGGAGCAAAATTATGGAATGAGATACCATGCTTTCTGAGAGAATTATCTAAGAGTTCATTTAAAAACAAAATTAAGAATATACTTTTGACTATACTTAAAGAAGCAGATTCCTATATTAATATTGACGAGATTATCTCTCAAGTTAAATCAATAAGTAATTAATATTTTCACAATTCTCTTTCTTTTATTTCAATCACTTCTTTTTTTAATATTGTTTGATCCTTTCTTTTTATTTCAACAAATTGGTGTGTGTAGCGATTTCTAATCATGTAATTAATTTCACTGGCCTGCCAAGATTAGCTTTTGCTACCTGCAGGCCAGTATTATAAATTCTATAATAACTATAACTAATAAAGATTTTTGTTGTTGTTGTTGTTGTTGTTGCATTTATCATGGTCCCCCTCATGTAAAGAGAACTTGATGCATTCAAAGAGACCATTTGGAATTGCCACAGAATTAGACCACAGAAGGATGCCGTGCTTGCTGGCAATCCTGATCATATTTACAGCTTCCCCAAGAACTAACGAGGAAGAGGAACTTTGCGTTGAGAGAAGTGTACCAAAGTCTATAAAATATAAAAATAAGCGGGCAGTAGGAATTTTTGAAGATTGGCAATGAGTACGAAGTGTCAAGTTTCAGCAATACTAGGTCCTAAGTTGGAATCATCAACAGTTACTGTGACAGGTAGTGTTGAGTCGAGCAGTGAGTCCATGTCAGGGGAGGTAGAAAAAGTTTCTCGCAACGTAGATATGAATGCTATGCCAGTTTCCTAACCCATTCTCAATAAAATTGTTGATTGCTCTAAGTGACAAATTGCCAGTGGAAAATAACACATCTTCACCATGCACCAATTCTTTAGAGGCAATTTCCGGATCAAACAAAATGTGCCCACTGCCTGCATATCTACCACCATGAGATTTTCACTTGAACGCTCATAAGAAAAGTGGGCCAGACTTTCACATTTCTGCCGAATATCAGTGTCCACGCCATAGAGTTCTCCCATGTTGTTTAGGTACTTTGTAAATTCCCCATCAATATTTCTTCAATGGTAACCCATTCATCACCAAACTGTCCATGGATTCTTCCCATGTATATTCTCTTGTAAGTGAGGGTTTTCCCATATAGTTCCAAGTTACCCACCTGTTTTAATTCTTGCTCCAGCTTTTGCAGGAAATTCCGGGCCAGCATGTGCATTTGCACCACCGTCTGTGTGCTCAATTGTTTTTTTTGTTTGATAATGTCAACTGCAGATGCTAAACACCTTTTTACTACCCACTGCTGATGATAAAACTCTGTCATTTTACTCATGGCCTTAAACGCTTCACTAAAGCCTCCTCTGCCAAAAGGCTCATTGGCAATACTGAATTCTACCGTCAAGGGTTGGCTGGACCACGTTATGTTGGCAAGATCAAACGTGAACAGCTCAATTCCTTCAGTGGACTTTTCGTTGATAACTCTGCCAAGCTTCATCATCTTCAGCACTGAAAGACTTTTTGGGAAGGCTTCACTAGGGCTTTGAGCTTTTGTAGCTGGCAACGACTGTGTATTTGCCCTCTTGAATAGTGGTTTCAGTTGTCCATCATGTTCCAAGCGGTTTCCTGTCATGCTTGCAACATCTCAGTCGACTGGCTCAATAAAACCTTCATGCACAACTTTAAGGTTGGTAATTTGATCTAAAGAATTACAGGATGGGCCTTGTTCTCCTGCCAGTACATCGCATACTATGCGTTCTCCTACTATTGAAGCAAAGTGCCTTCTGCATGCATTCTTGATATTGTTCAATGTTACTTCCTCATACTCAAAAGGGACAAATTCTCACGCACCAATGCAACTGTACTTCTGCTTAATCTTTGAACAACGATTTCCTCCTTCTGTAGGATGTTTCTTGAAATTTGTGAACGACAAAGCTAACTGTTACCAGTCTCCTCTCCTTCTGCAACGTCCTCTTTGCAAAGTATGCTGGGATAATATATATAGATAGGCTGAGCCTAACAGCGTTGCTCTTTGAACAGAAAGCCGATGATGAACTTAACTGAGGTGAAAGGTCGGAAGCACAAGAATACAATTATTGACGACCAGGCTATTTTTTAATTTTAGCACTTCTCAAAAGCAGACTTACGCGACCGTTTGCACAGTACATTTAGACTGTACAAAAGTTCACAAAAACAACTTTTTCTCCGTCTAGAATAACTAGTACAACTAATTTCCAAATAAAATACACCTGTTGTTCATAAAAAAAATTGTCCAAGAAACTGATTTGGAAATCAAAATTGCAAAAAAATACTAACATATTTGCATAAGACCACGCGAGTGAAGTTTAGAACTATAAAATCGAAGTCTTGTTTTGTTACATAAAATTGCTTTTCAACCTATGTAATGAATGAACAAACACATAAAAATGGACAACACAATCTTCTTTCGAAACATTTTATTCAAATCTCCATAAGTTTGTTTAAAAGCAAAAACGCAAACCATTTATAGCTCATCGAGTTCGAGATGTCTCCGATGAAAGAAATCAAAACAACAGAATTTAATTGAGCACGTTTTATAAACAATTCTCCAAAGCTAGCGAGAACACAAAGAAAAAGTCAATCACAGATTGATATCAACGTAAATTCCCATCGAAAAATGTATTTTGTTTACCTTGAAGCCCCTCCACTGCTTGGAAATTCTTTAAATCTCCGCTTCTCCAGTTCTGAAACCCGAAATGACAAATATCTCCTTGCATTGTTCCCATCCTCAAAGCAAGATTTTAATCCCTGAAAGCTCTTCTTTTTCCACTATTGCGGCTTCTGAGTATCCCTTAATTAGTATCCCTGTCTTGAGTAGCAAACTGCGAAAAATATGCAGAAGAATAACGACTTTAATTTAAACGGTTTTCTCCGCTAAACACAGCAAAACATCAAAAGTATTTTACCAGGTGACATGAAAATTGCAAAGATACGCGGATGTTTTGCAACGGTATACACGCCCGCAAGTTAGCCCTACGCATATGCCGGGCACACGATGCGCCCGCGAAACATTCCACTAGCCATGACCATGAAAAATGACGGGCATGGGTTCTATGGTTCTTTGGTTCTATGAGTATGGGGCTCCGCACAGCCTTCGGCTCGCAGAGCTCCGCTACTACGGCAGTGACAGGCCATGGGTATTTATATTTTTTACTTCTCATTTGATTTTGAAATGTATTGGATTTATTTTTCTTTTTAATTTCTCTTTTTAATTTAACTTTATTTCGTTTTCTTTTCAATTTTCTTTTTGATTTCTTTTTGTTCTCAATTTGCTAGAAAACAATTGATAAAATCAAATGGCAGCTATTGGACACCATAGTAATGATCCGCATAAGAAGGAAAATGCTAACCGCAATGCACGATGGAATATCAACTTTATTCAATGTTGCAGTCAGCGATTTCATTGGCCGAGACTCAAAGATTGCTAAAAAGTTATTGTGCAAGGTGCATTTTGTCTGTTTTTTAAAGGTTTCAAGTAATTTGAGACGCAATTGCACAACATATCATTTTTACAAGAAATTGTACTTGGGGAACTTCATAAAAGGCGAAAAATATTAACTGTTTTCTTCTGCTATTGTTATTGGTTAAGCAAGAACATTTCCTAAAATTTATATGTCGCAAATGGATTTTCTTTATTTTTATACTGGAATATAATTATGAACCATCTGCTTCTACCCTATTTTTGAAATCAGAGATATTCTATGTGGCATCTATGTGATGAGATCGTAGATTTTGCCAAAACTCTAACTATTCGCTCTGGAATTCAAATTTGCTTTAAATAGTGTCACATGTCTGAAGGTGGATTAAAAAAAATTAATAAAAACGGGCTTTTATCCGCGTAAACAAGCTCATTGATTGTAAGTTGTGTCATTTCAACTGTAGTGTTTTTCTATGGGTGTAAACGGACGTTTTGCATACATGTTGATCGCAAGTGTCCATCTTGCGTTTACACAAGATTCAACCAATTAGATCTCCAGATTCTATCATGTGATAGCTCGACCATTTGCATGGGTGCCATGTTAAAAAAATGGGAAAGTATTCAGACGTTGAATCCTTGTTGACAGATGCAGTTAGAAAATATCCTTCCCTTTGGAAAACTTTGGATGCAAACTATAAAAATCGTACGGTCAAAGAAAACACCTGAAGAGCAGTGGCTCAGGAAGTCAAATAACAAAAGTAGGAAAACGTACTCAGGTAAGCTTATCAGCTTATGAAAAAGAAGGCAAATAACTTTGGTCGATGTCCCTTTGTAGTTCTTCTAAACAAAGGTAGACTGGTTTTATGTCTTCATCGTCCAAGGCTTAAGAGGGAATGTGTCATCTACAGTAAACAAATACGGAGATCTTGTGTCTGTGGTGTTCTGAAGTAATTCCAGATAAGGGAGGCCTATTTGATTCGGCTCTAAAGCCTGTCCAAAATTTGAGTGGCTGAAAACTCTGCCAACATTATTACTGCCAGCAGTTCCAATGTCAACCATGGTAAATCGGTATCGGGCATCACAGCAAGCAAGTAAAACAATGCTATGGGTACCTTACTTACTGAAATAAAAACAAATAATTGAAGGGCTGAGAGCATAACCGACCCATGTCAAATTTTAGTCCTTAATTTTTTCTCGCTCAGATTTGCCTCATTTTTAGTCCAGTAATGTTAGACGAAAAATGGGCTCAAAATGAAACAAATTGCAACAGAAGATGTTTTAACGGTTTTAGACATAGAACTTTATTGTGAACAACATATCCAAATTCGCAAAAAATCACTTCAAGGGAAAGTGCTAAAATTTGCACTTTAAAAAGACAATTTTTTGCAGCATGAAAACGAGGCTTAGCCAGAAATGTCAAAGTTTTTTAAGGAAAACCTTTCTAAAGAATAAATATATTACATCTGTCTCTCTCAATACCCATTTTATACAATAACTGTGCGAATTCTTGCGTGCTGATTGGCTAATTTTATTATCAATAAGAGTAGACGGATAAAACTGATGCCATCAGCAAAGGTTTTTCCAAACAAAACCAACACTGAAAGGACGGATTTACTTGGTAATAGATGCTTTCTTGGATGGAATTCAAATAGCTTTTAACAAACGCAACAGAGTTTCTAGCAATACTTGATGATCACATGAAGGTTAGGCAGCTAGACAGACTAGACGTTTTTTGGCGCTTCAATTTCACTTCAAAGAAGGTGTGCAGTGTTGTCAGTGCAACTGCAATAGCTAAGACATATTTTCTTTCACCACTTGTAAAACGCTTAAGATCTTGAGAAGGTAAGTGCAGTTGTATGGAACTTTGCTATTCTTTCTTGTAATTTAGAATTCCCAAAGGCTAAAACCCAAGAGATAAAACTGCAATTTGTAGTAGGTTCATGTTGTTTGAGATAATTATAGAAAACACTGCAAATAAAATAATTTACATTTAGGTGATTCCAACAATGCTGGAAGATACCTTAGATAAAGCTTGGACATGGGAAGAGGCTGGTTAACAGATGACAAAAATGACAGCAAAGCCACAGAAGGTAGAGGGAGACAATGTAAATGCAGTCAAGATGGGGCAAGGAAACAGATGAGAAAGGTAGAAAGTGCTACAATTGTGGAAGAGAAGGGCATCTGGCCAGGAATAGGAATTGCCCAGCAAAAGGAAAGATTTGTGCAAAGTGTGGAAAGTATGGCATTTTGCTGTGTGTTGTCAAGGAGAGAGGGATGGTTATGCATCCAGGGATAACATAACCAGCGACAGAGGGCCTCTGGAAGACCTCCATGTGACAATGCTCACTTTGTGGGGGATTAAGAGATATCTGATAGTGCTTTTGCATTTACGGTGACCGAGGATCAGGAGGAAACATGTAATGTAATGAGTTGTAACCGATAGCAAACTTGGATTCATTTCAAAACCACATTTTGAAATATTTAAGCTTATTTATCTATTTATTTATTTGCATCCTACAAAGAGATAAGGTGCAGGAAACTTTAAATGAATCACAAACCCTACCATCGCAAAGAAGAACAACATTCAAAGTAACTCAGAATACTTCCACTTCCAGAAAGAGAAGTCCAACTCAACTCTCCAGTGAAGGAGTTATTGATTTGCCAAGGCGAAGTGCCCACCGGAGACAACAAGAGACTCTCCTTGCTGCAGCAGAGGTAAATAGTGGGTCAGTAGATAACAGAGGTCCTGCACTGAATGGCATGTTCTCTACTGTTGTTAAATATGGCCAGATGTCAGACATATCAAAATACATTTGCTCATCACGAAAGATGAGAAAGGCCACTGTGGCCAATGTAAAAAAGCAATGTGCAGAATATGAGAAAACTGATGAGAATTTTATTCGATCACTTTCCCTGCTTTATGCAGGTGGGGTCATTAGTAAAGTTAAATATCAGCAGACTAGATTATCTCTCGTAATGACCAACACAGGGAAACATACCAAAACGGGTTTTATGTCAAAGAAAAGAATTAGTTATGGGGTTGGTATCCCAATTCCTAAACCCCTTCCCTACAATATTCTAATTTTGCCAATGTCTCTCGATATGATAGTAATTCACTAACTGGGAAATTTGGGGTGTCTCAGGATTGTAAATGGAGGCCATAGCAGTATAAACAAAGAATTGCTACAGCAGGTTGCTAATTTCTAAACAAAAATCCCAAGTCATTTAGCTCAGAAAACAAAGAGCAGTATAGCCACACAGTTCATTGCTGGGAAAAAGGCAAGGCAAGAATTTACACCATTAATTGGAAAGCTTTGTGACAAAGAGGTGGTAGAACCACTTCACTTAAAGAACAATGATGTGCAGCATTTACATAGAATGCTCCTTGATGTTGCCATTTCTTTTAGTAACCTCCCCGCTACTCTAAACAGCCTTAGTGAACTGGCCCCAAACTGTGCAATTTACAGATATTTAAAGACTATGGAAAATGATGTTAAAGCAGGGAGAATGAGAATACAATTGGGCAAGTGGCTCCTTGAAGACAGGGGGTAAAGACAAGGATTTTACCTATCGGTTGAATGGTAAAGATTCACAGCTAATCCTGCATGGGTTTATGCATTTAGTTAAAGCAATTCAGTGTGACTCAAAGGATCCTAAGCTGCTAATTAAACTTTTGCCAATTGTCTTCATTAGTACTAAACTCAGAGATTGTGCTGCAATTTTTTCAATGTACCATCTTACTGAAGAAAATCTTGCAGAACTTCCTCAGTTATGCCACGATTATTTTACTGCAGTTGTTATGCTTGGTCCTTCAGAACATGTTTTAGGCACTGTATGGAGTATTGGGCATTTAATCTATGCTCACTCAAAGCAAATGTTTGACAAATATGGTACAGGGCTGGGCATCAACACAATGCAGGGCAGGGAAGCTAAACATGTACAAATTGCAAGCTTTGCTAGAAATAACCAGTACAAACAATGTTGGTTTCCGGTTAGCAAGCTGTGGCTCCCCATCGAGCAACCCTCACTCTTAGCATACCATCAGTCACATGATACTCTCATTCCTACCAGCATTCGTACAGATCCCCAACATTACTGCTACTGTGGCATGTCTAAAGAAGCTGACACTGAACACTGTTTCTTCTGTGGACATGAACTCATGCAAGAGATCCAGAAATCTGTATGTGATGGCAAACCAACCCAAGAATGTTTAAGATATTGACAATGAATTAATTAGCATGTAAGCTGGATGTATGTTATTCCTAGACATCTTTAGTAATCATGACCACAACCTTTTTATCATTAGTTGATATAATTTTGATGGCTGCCAGGTCTGTTTAAATACACAGTCAAAAAGTCAATAAGTTATTATACGAGTAGTAGATAGATAGAGGGTTTAAAATTGAAAATTACAAAACTTGCAGCCGAGACAGGCTGAAATACAGTAATCTTTACAATGTTGCTAAAAATAGTAATACTACATATTATACATGTATACGAAAAATTAATAACAATGTCATTTATAAACATGATTATCAAGATGCAAGATATATAGTTCTGTAATATTATAATATTGTATTAGAAAAGTTATATCTGGGCTATTCAGGAGACTGCATTGAGACCTTTGTCTCTCCAATCATTAAAGGAAAGCAGTTGGTATTTTCAAGTGTCGTTTATCTGCGTCCTCTATTCAATGTTGACTGACTCCAAAAGAATTCCAGTATCCATATTGAAATTTTGTTTTTAAAATCTCCTTTTTAGCCTTGTAGGTCATGGTTCCCTTCTTCTCTTCATTGACAATAAGCTTTGCTTGCCCTTTTCCTTCACCGAATTGCTTTATGAATCCACCAGTCTTCAAATTGATCAAACAGATGACATAATCTTCTCAAATTTGAAAATGTTACAGTCACTGATCCTGGTTTCTCATCATCAATCTCTATCCCATATCTTGTCCGACCAAGAATTTTTTTATGTAAAAGATCAAAAACTTCCTGTGGCATACAAAGTTCAAAACATACCATCCAGGGATGTAATTTACTCATCCTTGAACAAAGATGGCGATTAATAGCGGTTTTTGCATGGAACATGCTGCATTGTAGGACAGGATATATTTCGGTGAGTCTGTGTTTGGGTCGCTCACGAAGACCTCCAAACTTCGCTTTCACAACCAATTCAACCAGCTCATTTAGCTCTTGGAATGTATTATCTAAATCCCTTAGCTTATGGACATTCTGTCATCTCCGAATATTGATTGGTGTAGTTAATTGTGTGCATAGCCGTTGTTTTTCTCTTGTTTTTTTTTTGTTTATTCGCTTGTGTATTTGTTTATTAATTACAGTACAAATATATATAATTTTTGTGTGTGTTTTTTGTATCTGTCTATTTATAACAACTTTGATATCAAGTTACTCTTCCACATGGCCCAGCCACTCAGCGTGATTAGCTTTTGCTATTTCTGAGTGGCTGTGCTCTTTTTCTTTCAGTTATTTCCTTTCAATGATTTCTGTACTTTTGTATTAAGAGCACAATAAAGATTGTTGTTGTTAAAAAAAGAACTGTCAGAAACGGTTGTATGCATATGGCGGTAAGGAGTTGGAAGTGATTGGTCAGATTCAAGTTGAGATCTCAGTGGGTGACATAAATTCTCCTTTCTAAATGGGCATTAAGAATATTACAAGATTGCATCGATTAGTTCTCTGCTTAGACCATGAGCTTTTTCTCTGTGAGACTTTTGATGACACCTCCCATTGAAAATGTGTTGGAAATGTGAAGCCAACTCTTGACACAACACAACCTGTATCTTACAAAGACCTTATCAGGAGGAAGGACCTTCAAGCTTGCCTGGGCGAGTGACTCAACTTGCTGCCCATAGAACTAAGAAACCAAACCAAACTATTTTATTTTAAAATATCTGAAAAAATACATTATGAACCATAAATGCTTAGTATAATATTTTTAAAGTGACTTTTTAAAGTAATTTCTGCATACAGTATTTATAAACTTTTTAACTTTATTCTCTACTATACTACTGAACATCATGTTAAGACCAGCATTTTATAATGCTGACAGATTTATTTATTGCTGCAAGCAGTAGTCCCATTTAACTCAGATACCAGTTTGATTCTCAATGCATGTAGTGGATTTTGCCTCACTTTCGTGCAGTTCAACAGCACAGCTAACCATTGCAATGCTGGCTCAAACATGTGCTTTTCCTTTGGAAGCTCTTCCATGGGCCTTAAGGTATGGGGCGCCAAATGTAAAAATACTGTTTAATTATTATTATTCTATATTTTGTGTTACTAAAAGGCCCATTTGCATCCGGAATGCAATGCGGTCATTTGTTTTTGTTTTCAAATCGCGGCATTGTTAATGGCGTACTCTGAATGGTCAACTATTTTTATCCGGCTTTTTCCAAAGACAAGACATGCTTGCGAGAAATTCATTGAGCGGTGTTTTTGTGCTATTCACTCGGTATTCGTCTAGAAAGTACCTCATTTATCTATGGAAACAGACGAATCACTCGACAATGCTGAATCACCAGTAAGAATGTTTACGGGTCAATAGTCAATGCGGAGAATGGAGAGGACGAGAATTAGGAAGATGAACACATAGATGACAAATCCACATGCAAACATTCAATGTCGAATCAGTCAGCATTTGTTTGTGTAAAGATTTACTCTTTTATCTTCCCCTATCCTTTATGTTCATTTAGGTGGTGGTGACTTGTTAGTGTAAAGGACCTTGTGCCCGAAAGAATGGTCCGAGGTGCCTGTCTTTGTAAAGTAGCAAACAAAAATTGCTTGTCTGGTTGCCGCTGCATTCACTCAAAATGTAAAACAAGTTAAGTTGCATTCGTTTCCAACCATTCGTTTGTATCACACGGCCAAATTTTTACGCCGGTGAAAAGACGCGGGAAAATCAGTCTTGTCTTTAACTATGGCAGATAGCAACGACCTTGCAAGAAGGCTCTCTACAACCATCTCTGAGGCTCTTAATGCCCAGGATTCTTCACAGTCAAATCTGGTGAGAATAGATCTCATTTTTGCGTCCATTTATTTTCATTTATAGCGAATCATTTCATTTTCTGTCTCCTTTGAGTCACGTGCTTCGTTTAATGCCGGGCAAATCTGTTTACGATTTGCAGAGTGTTTCCACCCCCAGTGTGTCCACTGGTTCTATCCCACCAACCAGTCCATCTCAGGTTGGTACAATTTTCAATAATTATTTTACTGGTATCATTCCTTTAGCAGTCAATCTGTACAAATTGTATATTCCTTTAGATCATTAGCTCGCGATCAAGGATCAGATTTCAAAATTCCATGTCTTTCCATGACCTTTTCAAATTTTTCATGACCAAGAGTTCAACAGTTTTTATCAAAATTTTATTATCTTGCCTTATTTTTCCCACAACGTATGCTGCCTTAGCGATTTTGTACCATCAACATAATTTTCCACGACTTCCCATGACCCACACTTAAATTCCATGACTCTCCAGGCCTGGAAATCAAATTATACAATTCCATGACTTTCCAAGTTTTTCCATGACTGTACAAACCCTGTACCCGCTAGATATGAGATATGCATGACATGGGTCCATTTTCTGAGGTGCAGAA
The DNA here is from genome assembly GCA_022457155.1 of Cladopsammia gracilis. Taxonomy (NCBI): domain Eukaryota; kingdom Metazoa; phylum Cnidaria; class Anthozoa; order Scleractinia; family Dendrophylliidae; genus Cladopsammia; species Cladopsammia gracilis. The sequence goes on from JAJGOT010000207.1 coordinate 1,117,983, forward strand.
AAGATATATTTCATTGACCTGTCTAAATATATTTGTGAATAGTTCCTTCTTTTAAGTCTCCTATGAAAGAATTCTTGGCTCGACTGAATGAAGTTCCAGTTAAACGATTCATTCCATTCATTGACTTGCGTGTTTCTTATTAAATCCATAGAGGACCAGTGCTTCTGATGTCGATAATCAGCTGATAGTCCTTCTCCTATCACCCCCCCCCCCCCCCACTAAAGAAAAGAAATTATGAAACAATCAGTCCTTTTGCTGATTTGCGTGATGCATATGCACATAAATATATACGAGGGTGTGCAGGAGACACTAGAAGAGCATTACTTTCGTTGATGTATTTAAGCTAATGTCATCTTAGGTGACATAATGGAGTTTTATGCCATTTTCTGATAAGATCTGCACTTTCAGACAATTAGTTTCGCTGTCAACTTTGTCTGGCTGATGAGTTAGAATGTGTGAAGCTCTTTGTAGTAACCAAATTCGCCTGCAATCAATGTGTCTTACTTATTGGTAGCCAGCTCTGACATGACATGGAACATAGCCTCAAAAACCGCCATACTTTCCCTTTTCCCACGGCAGCAGGCAAGGTGCATGAAAATAATATGGGTGCAAGAAAGAACGGGGTGCACGAGGGAGACATGCGAGGAGTTGCGCCCATATTTATTTTCACGTAATGAGCCTGCTATGCAGGCTATTTCCTGTGCAGAGAGGGAAGGTGTGGTATTACAGTCAAACCTCAGTTGGCTAATTTTATTATATTTCACTTTTACTACAAAGGGATTAGCTAGTCGGATAACGTGATTTTTGGACAAGACGGTAGACGCAGCATGTCCACTTTCTTCAAACAGCTCATAAAACATTTGATAGTTGGACAACGAATGGTATGTCAGACAGATTTGAGCACATGGGTCCGACCCGGTTGGCAACCACAGCGTACGTTCAGACCATTTTTTATTGACCAGCTTTGATTGCAGCTAACCACGAGGAACACAGTAAACTTTTATTGTTGAAACCTTAGCTCTTAACCACATACTGTTTTTTTTTTAATTTGGTCCTTGAATTTTTGCCGTTAGATACTCACAACGAAATCCAAGACCAAACTAGTTGTTTCCCCTCGAGTGGAACTTTTCGCAGTCTATAGGCCTCTTAATAAAGGTCATGACTCGTAAATCAGTTCAGTTCTTTGGACAAACATCAACAGTTTTTGCTAGATTTTTTCTATCATATTTTCCGTTGCTGTTGTTGCTTTCAATAAATTGTATATCATCTGATCCACACAAATGTTTGGATTGTAGTTCTATATTTGCCAGATTGTATGCTGAATTTTAGAAGATCTCTGTTAAGCAGTCACAGTAATTTCCTGAGGGTGACTGCTAAATAGAAGTTTTTTTCCACAATTTTAATGCTTGTTTTACGATTAAGCTTCTGACGTCTCGTTTCCCTTTGCCATCTGTTGCCTGCAGTACGTTTCAACCTCCAGCCAAATGGAGAAGGGTGGCAGCCACGTCCAAAAGCAAAACGTATTTTAAAACTGTTGTTTGTCTCCTGCTATGTCGAAAAATCATGGAGCCGATACCGATTCCAAGTAGGAATTCCTCTATTGATCATTTTAAGATTTGCATAACTTATTAGTTCCATATGTAGTTAACTAATCCATGTTAGTAGATTATTTAGTTAATTAAATATTACAGTTAATTAGTTTTATTGTAGGAGGGCCATTATGAAAACTACTGGTTGGCCAGTAATAATGTACTCCCACCCTCATTAAATAAAGTGGTATTATTATCATAAGAGCCAAGTTGCAGGAAGTGGGACTTGTTGGCAAGGAGTGCATCAACTCTTTTTGGAAGGCGACAGAGATTGCAATGGAAATTACAAGTCTGTTCACCCCCTGTTTTGGACTAAGTAAAGATGACCTTTCGCCATTCATCTACCTCAGGTAAGGCAATGTATATGAATATCATAAATAACATATTAGTCTATGCATCTCATGGTCCCTTATTGCTTCCAGATGTTTTATGCTGATAAGAAAGGAATTATTTTAGGGAGGGTATTGATGATTGCCCCTCCCCCCCCAATATGCATGATGTCTTAAGATACTCTTAATCGTGTCTTTTTAAATTTAACAGCAGCAACATATAGGAAAAAGGGAACGATAGTGCGTTTCTCTATTCTTTTGTCATTGCTCGGGAACAAAGGAATGCATTATTACTTTATTAGTTTTGTATGCTAATCATTTGGTGGTATTATCGCTTTTCAAATAATTGTTGAAGTGGAAAGTAACATGTTCAAAAGTATTTGCTTCGCATTTTTATAGCACAATGCCAGGAACAAAGAAGCTATGTGTTCCAAAAGCGTCTTCCTCCTTTGTCTGGGATGCGGGATAAGTTCTCTCTGTGTTCCAGAGACAGTTTGTACATAATGGCAAAGATGGAACCATTAAGATCAGTAAAAAGGAATGATGAAGCAGTAAATGTGACCCTATTTGGGTAAACCAGGCTTAATGAAAATAGCATTCTACCGTTTTTTTCATTTCAACGCATTTTCAAACGTTGAGAATGCATTGGAGATCATTTTCAATGCGTTTTAAAACGTTGGCAATGTTCCCCAACGAAACCGAACTACGTTGAAAACCATTTCAAAATCGTTTCAAAACATTTGCAACGCGTTGTGAAACATTGAGAACGCAGTTCAATGAAACGGCCTTGCATTGAGAAGCATTCACCAAAACATAACCGACAGTTCCGACGGCAATTTAGTACATTCGCGCTGAAACACTTCCAAATCAAAAGAAAATAAATCTCTAACTTTGACAGAGCGTGTTTTTGTCGCTGTCATTGTCATGTTTATGTTATGTTTATTTATTACAATCTATGGATTAAAAATTAAAAATCCAAAGGATGAACTGTAAAGGAGTCCTAGACCCCATATAAAAACAGATCACCTAAAAATATATAGAAACACAATAAAATAATAAAATAGAATAATAGTTTCAGAAAATACAGAAATATAAAACTACTTAAAAATCACTAAAAAATTTCCTAACTCTAGACTTAAAAATATTTACATTATCAGAAACACGAATGTCTAACGGTAATCGATTCCACTGGTCAGTAATTCTATGGAAAAAACTATACTTCAAGACATTAGTTCTAGCATATTTCTTCTTTAAAGTTAAAGAGTCCATAGCCCTAAGTGAGAAGCGATCATCTTCTTCTTATCTTTATAGAGTTGAGTAGACAACTTGAAAAAGATCCATGTGGAGCAAACCGCTTGGCATATTTCTAAATGTGCCTGTCAGCCAAGAAGACCTGGGAGAAATGCAAGTGATTCATTATTTTGTTCATTTGAATCACACCTGAGATAGCCTGTTCCAGGCTCTCAGAAAGTGGGGCGAGCAGATAAAATAGACCTCTGTCACTTAAGAAAATAAAGAGATTGTTGCATTTATTATTATATTTGTTCAGTCTAGTAAGTGTCTTGGGTAAGCAGGTTCTTTGTATGGATACACGAAAACCCTCGCAACCACTTCATACATCCATTGATTGTTATGATTTTCACACCCCTATCTTTTGTCTAACTCTAGGGTGACTCCGAGGATGACGATGACAGTAGCTTATATTGGCCAGTCTAACGGGCAACACACGCATGGCCCACCATCTGTCAGTGAAGGCAGCCAACTGCCAAACAACCCTCCAATAATCAGAGATCAATTAGACAATGGTCCATCCGCTGTCATTCCTGATCAAGACGCGCAGCCAGAAACTAACCCCAACTTACTCAGGTATAAAATTTTGCTGTACGAAAGTGTAAAGTAACAATTAAGAACAGAAAAAGGTATGCAGAAACTAAAAAAATTGGTTGTAACACTGGCTCACAAGCCAGCAATTGCATCACTGTATTCTAAATCGTTTTCCCAAATAGATGGTTTTCCATGTTCTGTAAGAAAATAAATGCATGCTTGATGTCTCGTGGATGCCAAAGAAAAAGATCATAAAAAGTTCCAATCGAACATTTACAGTAGCTATAATAATTAATTCTTGTTCATAAGGAATTGAAGGGCCTGGGGCTTAACCAGCCTATGTTGCTTTTGAGGTCGTTTTTTTATTTTTCTTACTCAGATTTGTCCATTTTTGGCATGTGAACTAAAAATTAGTTGCAAAACATTGTTCAGATTTTTTGTTTTTTTCTGTCGCTTTCGAGAATAAACATATGCAAAAAAAAAATCTGCATGTCTCCCGCTGAATCCCGCTCGAAAAAATGAATCCCAAGGTTTACCCAAATTTCTCGATTTGACATTGATTTTTCACTTCAGATGGCCAAGTTTGGGCCCGTACCGCTAAATCCTGCTCAAGAAAAATAAATCCCGAAGTTCAATCCCTCAAAATCGCTTAATTTTAATCACCAATAGTCAGCCACTTAGATTCCCGCCATCTCCCTTATCCTTACGGACCTCCTTTAGGAAGCACTCCCGGTCCTCCGCTGCCGGCTCACAGTCTTTGCCCGCCTTGCTGAATTTCACCCGGCCGCAAGAACTCACTTTGAGCTGCCCAAAGCTGTTTCTCAATCTCCCGCGCGACCACGCAAAGCCGACCTATCCGCCACTGTCGCAAAGCATGTCGGGATATCAATGGCGAAAACAAAAACAGAATTCCGGCCAAACGAAATACGGAAAATATTAAGTTTCGAAGCACTTCGGATATCGGGCATTTTGACTACGGCACGGGATGGGAAATGGCCCACAACTCACAATGCTGCCCCTTTTCTGATCCCAAGTGATTCCAGACTTTCCCGCCAGCTTGTCTCGTCCACCAACGTCTATTTTCACCATGAGCATGAAATAGCAATTTAGACACAGGGTAAGACAAGAAACACGACTCGTTCTTTGAGGTGCTAGAGAGTTGCCGATTTCCAGACTTAATGATGTCCTTCAATAACCAGACGGGCCTTAAACATATTGGCTTATACGCACGTTACAGACGATGTGTTTGCCGTAGTGAGCTTGCGATAGATAAGCGAACAAGGCGCGCGTAAATAACGGTATTTTCGTTCATGTTGTTGGCGCGGGTCAATTTTTAAGAATAAACAGCCACGCAAGTGGCCAAAATATGGCAAACTTTCAGTGTCAGTTTGGTTCTCTTTCCAGCAAACAGAGCTCAGCCTTGGCAATGTACATTATTAGGGAGAATTCTTATTTGGGTAGGCGAGCATGAATCAAAGGCTGGTTATGCCCTCAGCCCTTCAATTATTTTTTCCCTATGACCTAAAACTAAGGAAAAATCTCTTTAAATGAATTTCTGTTATGTTGTCACAGGTCGTATGTCTCCCTGTATAATATTTATACAGGATAACCCCGTCAGTGTAAAAACACTGGTATCAAAGGAGGTCCTATTAATTACTAAGGCCTCGTTACACGGGTCCGGACAAATTTTTGCATGGACAAATTTAGTTCCTAGACCACGTGTTTACATGGATCCGTGCAAATTCTGTTACAGATTGCAGTGGTGTTTACACAAACTTGCACACTTAGCTGTTCAAAAATTCGTCCAATTCCGCCTATCCAGTGTAAACGCAAGGTGGAACTGTGCAAGTTTTTGTCCGTGCAAAAATTCGTGTAAACGGGGCCTAAAATACAATAATGCCAGAATAAAAAGTCCCTACAAGATATAAAAATATTTAAAACTACTAGAATAAAAAGTTTCACAATTTATTGAACATGTGAAATAAATTTCAGTTAATCAACAACCCTTGTTTCTATTTTGAGCTAGGGGCTTTGCTAAATCATCCAATCATTGACCTTGGATGACCGCACGTGAAAATCCTGGAAACCATCCAATCAGAGCGAACTTCGGTATTGTGATACGTGCTCGCTAAATTCGATCATTGTCTTTTGCTCTCACACGAGACGAGATAAACAATAGTGCGACATTTTGTCAAGAATATTTTTTGTTTTTCTGCTCTTCCTCGTATCGTCCATCATCCGAAGGCAGTAACCTTCACCAGACTCTTTGCCCACGCAACCACGGGGCTTAAACTGACTTTGCATTCCATGTGGTGATCAACAAAAGCATGCCGCCGACTCGCCGAGCGAGAAACTCTTCAAGGTTAGCCGATCCCGGTCCAGCTATACCTGCAGACCTTGAGCTTGGCAGGCTTTACGTTAAAGACTTAAAATCCCTGTGTAACAGGCTTTAACTCCCAACGAACGGCGGGCGCACTGCCCTTAACAAATGTATCGGCACAGCGAACAACAGAAAGCCTCCCTGGCACTCTGCCCCCCATTCAAGATGGCGGTAACCACGTGGAACATCAAAACGACCAAAATGCCCTAGAGCTCCAATTCCAGCGGCTCCAGCAGCAAGTCCAGGAGCTCCTGGACAGGGATTCGCCACAAGATGGACTTCTTTCAGCCACCCAATTGACTCAAGTACAATCTATTATACAAGGGTCACTGAATGAGGCGATCGAGAAAGCCGCATCGGCCGCTGCTCAAGCAGCAGTTAGTGCTTTCAGTGGCTCATCTCCACCAGCTACCACTCCAGCCACCCCCGCAAGAGAATCCTCTGGGACTGATACACTGCAACCATCTTCAGCAGGGACAATCGGTGCATCCACAAGCAATGGCATAACTGCATCGCCAATATCCAGTTCAAGTTCTGCTACAGACACAGCAATGGATTCTGTGCATGAGCGCTGCCGGCCAAACTGGTCAAAGAGATCCTAACTGGTGAGTTCATGGAACTATCTAAATTGCTTCCCAAGAACTTTAACATATTAAATCCGTCCCAGGATGAGCCGCTTACCCTAACCGTCGAAAATTCAGTCATCAAAGTAAATAAGGCCAAAGCTACATCAATAACTGACATATCAGAGTGGACGACGGCCTTTAGTGCCTACATGGGTGTTCTCATAAGCAAGTTCCCACACAGTGCTTCTGAGCTATTAGAATACAGGTCTCTCATTCGCTATGCTGCTAGATACCATAAGGGGTTAGGTTGGTGTGTGTACGACGTAAAGTTTCGGCAGAAGGCTGCCACTAACAAGTCATTGAAGTGGTCCACCATTGACAATCAACTATGGCTGAAAACCTTTACAGTTGCCCCTTCACTTCTAAAGGAAGACATTGGGGTTTTCCAGTCAGGACCCTCATCGTCAAGTACCTCTAGGGGGACCGAAAACCGTACTTGCTTCAACTTTAATAGGGAGGCTCCCTGTGCCAGAACCCCTTGTCCCTATGCCCACAAATGTAACAGGTCTGGGTGTGGGAAAGATCATCCCGGGAACAAGTGCCCCAATTCCTATGGGACAGAAAAAGAACCTTCCCCAAGGGTGGAAAGGTCAACCCTCCAGCACCAGAGCACCCGCCACCGAGAAAAGTAGCTTTGGTGGTGTAGCTTCTCCTGTCAATGTACCCAACTTATCCCAAGCCTTATCTAATCATCCTGAAAGGGAATTTGTCAACAAACTGTGTTCAGAGCTGAGGGAGGGGGCTAGGATTGGTTATTCTGGTCCTCGATCCCCACGCTTTTCAAATAATTTACCAACTGCTCATTTAAATCCTGAGATTGTCACAGCAAATTTAGCTGATGAGGTTTCAAAAGGGCGAACAATGGGCCCTTTTCCCACACCCCCCTTTAAAAATTTTCAGGTCTCGCCAATTGGCCTTGTCCCAAAAAAACATTCTGGCAAATTTCCTTTGTGTGCCACATCCTGGATGATTTCCTCATAGTAGAACCTCCTTGTCCCCCCCCCCCCCCCGCTGGACTCCCTTTGCCGGGCAAGTTTGTCAAGTATGATCTTCACCTTAAAAAATTTGAACATTCCCATCTCCGCAGCCAAAACCGAGGGGCCTTTTCAAATTATTCAGTTCATGGGTATCATACTAGACTCTGAAAAAATGGAGGCAAGGCTACCTGACGACAAGGTAGAGAGGATCAAATCTGCTCTCTCCGCTTTCCAATCTCAGAGGTCAACAACACTGAGAGAACTTCAATCACTGCTAGGCACTCTTAATTTTGCTTGCAAGGTAATCCCCCCAGGGCGTCCCTTCCTACAACGAATAATCCATCTTACCAGAAGCATTAAGAAACCCCACCATCATATAAAGCTAACCACAGGTTTCTACAAGGATATTGAAATGTGGAAGATCTTTATTGACCAGTGGAATGGTATAGGAATATTCCTATCTCCTCTGTGGGAAAACTCTGACACACTTTCCTTGTTTACAGATGCCTCTGGCTCCCTGGGTTATGGGTTTTTTTCCATTAAAGATGGTTTCAGGGAAAATGGCTCCCATCTCAATAACTAGACCAGCCAGGGATAAGCATCCTTTGGCAAGAACTATATGCAATTAATATTGCGTGCCACTTGTGGGGGGCCCTTTGGACATCCAAACGCATTCAGTTCTATTGTGACAATCAGGGTGTAGTCGAGGTCATCAATTTCTGTCGATCCAAAGTCCCCCGTGTAATGGACTTGGTGAGGGACCTAACACTCTGTACCCTGCAGCATAACTTTTGATTTTGAGCAAAGCATGTCCCTGGGATCAATAACAACATTGCGGACTCTCTTTCTCGTTTGCAGATGGAACGCTTCCACCAGCTAGCACCCCAGGCCAACGCGATGCCAGACCCCATCCCAGCCTATCTGTACAATCTCTAAGAAAGGCAGCTGAGCATTACCTGGGGATGGCACTTGCCCAGAGCACCAAAAAGACCTATGGCTCTGGTATGCGGCAATTTTTCTCTTTCTGTTCACAAATTAACATCAATCCGCGACTCCCCTTTAACGAGGAAGTTTTGATCAATTTCTCCATAGCCATGGCTCGTTCTGTGCAATATACCACTATTAAGAACTATTTGTTGGCAGTCAAAAATTATCACTCCAGCCATGACTATGAGCTTCAGCTATCTAATTTCGTCTCCACCTTATTCTTCGCAGCATCAAGCGCTCACAAGGGTAACAGTCCAAAGTACGCAGACGATTAACTTTACAACTGTTGAACTTATTTTACTACCTCCTCAATACTAACAATAGGGATTCCTTGATGCTCTGGGCAGCAATGACACTTGCATTTTTCGGCTTCTTGCAAATAGGCGAACTCACCTGCAACTCAACTTTCGATACAAAGCACTATCTCATGAACAGGGACATAACCTTCATGCCAAAAAGTTCACCCAAGTGTATGTTAGTGAACTTGAAGGTGTCGAAAACAGACCCTTTTCGACAGAGACAGACCATCGTCATTGGAAAGACAAATTCACCCTTGTGCACCATCGCAGCAATGGTGGCATACCTGAACTCCGGGCCCTTCTATTTGTTTTGGGAGGTTTGTACCTTCACTTGTCACCAGCAGTCAAATGTACTCTTCAGTTTAATTCCCCCTCCTCACGTACATGTACCAGTCCCCTAAATCTATTTATCTCACCACGTTAACTTTATCAATCCTCGCAGGATAAAAGGCATTTGTTTTTAATGAAATACAGACTATTATATCTGCATACTGTTATTCCTGGCCTAACTAGATTTTCCTAGTGGCTCGTCAATGGGGGAATGCTATGCATTTTGTGGGGATGAAGTGCTCCTCTTGTCACACTCTTGCCCCCATAGACTCAATTTTCGGAGGCCCAACTCCCTCCAATTTTTACTCCCTGGAGTTACGTTAGTGGAGGTCCATTCCCTCCAGTCAGAGGAGGCCAACTCACTCCTCTCTACCCAGAAATGTTTACAGTGGCCCTGAGAGAAGGCCCACTCCCTTCTCTCCATCCACTGTGTACATCCCCTTGGGCTGTAGGTTTTGTTTTCTTGACACTTCAGGGGTTCATGGGGCTAAAACATTAACTGAGCACTTTGTCACCCACTTCCCCATTTTCAGCCACACAAAGTTGTTGTTGTTTTTATCTTAATAAAGCAAGGGGATGTTAATTAAATCACAATTTATTGAACATGTGAAATAAATTTCAGTTAATCAACAACCCTTGTTTCTATTTTGAGCTAGGGGCTTTGCTCAATCATCCAATCATTGACCTTGGATGACCGCACGTGAAAATCCTGGAAACCATCCAATCAGAGCAAACTTCGGTATTGTGATACGTGCTCACTAAATTCGATCATTGTCTTTTGCTCTCACACGAGACGAGATAAACAATAGTGCGACATTTTGTCAAGAATATTTTTGGTTTCCTCCCACCCACCCAAAGCTCTTGCCCACTTATTTCTTTATAATAATACATTGTAGCGCGACTCAGTGCCACATTTGAGGTGGTTTAGATATGTTAATTTATTGAAGGATCTTTACTATTATCAGAGACACTAAGTATGTGACCATTTATATACTTTAGAGCAATTATATACCACATTTTAGGTGGTTTAGATATGTTAATTTATTGAAGGATCATTACGATTATCAGAGACACTAAGAATCTTAGAGAACCCAAGTACCTCGCTTAGTTTTGTTTATGTAGATCAAGCTACTTTGCTAGTTCAGTAATATATACTTTAGATCATAATTCGCAATTCATACCTTTTTATATTGTTACCTTTCCAAGTTCTGTTTAGGTTGGTCAAATAAACACGGGAATGGGGATGAAGTGCTCCTCTCGTCACACTCTTGCCCCCATAGACTCGATTTTCGGAGGCCCAACTCCCTCCAATTTTTACCCCCTGGAGTTAGGTTAGTGGAGGTCCACTCCCTCCAGTCAGAGAGGAGGCCAACTCACTCCTCTCTACCCAGGAATGTTTACAGTGGCCCTGAGAGAAAGCCCACTCCTTCTCTCCATCCACTGTGTACATCCCCTTGGGCTGTAGGTTTTGTTTTTTTGACACTCCAGTGGTTCATGGGGCTAAAACATTAACTGAGCACTTTGTCACCCACTTCCCCATTTTCAGCCACAAAGTTGTTGTTTTTATCTTAAGAAAGCAAGGGGAGGTTGATTAACCCTAAAAGTCCTTAAAAAGTATAAAAATATGAGAAGACTATTTACATCGTAACATAATTGCAGATAGTGTGAACATTCAGTATTAAGAAAAATGTGTTTGGAACCTTCTAAGAACTCAATACGTGGTACATTGATATTTCAGAATGCCATTCATCTATATAAGTCAAAAAATCACTAGTATCTCAGTGCTACCCTCCCTGATATGAATGATGGATTCATTCTCTGAGTAATAAAGGATATCTGATCCATTCTCCTAAACTACATTACTTTTCAAAAAATTATCTTAGAAGATCTGCTGGTGATGTATATCAATTAACTAGGGTTTCCTACAATTTTCACGTCTCTGTTTTTAGCAGCAACAGAACGTTGGCTTAAATTATCTGCCAAATTGAAGCCAGAATCTTTACCTTTCTTACCACCAGTGAATTTTTCTCCTATCAAGTTTAGTGTTTGAGTCAGGGTAGCTTTCCACATAAATCCAGTTTCGTCATCATTGAAGCGATCTTTCATACTGTAGCTGCGGGAAATATCCGGGAGACAGTCACTCAAGTTTCAATACCAGGATCTACGCTCTTCTCTTCACCACATACAGCCTGGCCTGTAATTCCATGTCTTTCCTTGAACTTATCTAGAAAGCCGTTACTTGCCTTGAAGTTCTCATGCCCCAACTGTTCTGCAAAATACTGGGTTTTTTCTTGTAAGAGTGGTCCACTAACTGGGACATTCATGGCTCAAACCTTGCGGAACCATTCAGAGAGTGCATTGTCCAGATCTGGAAAAGTCGACTGTTTCATCTTCTTTCGTTTGTTTTTGCACAATCCTCCTTCAAAGGCACTAACAATGTCATCCTTCTTCTTCAAAATGGTCGAGATAGAACATTGTGACAAAGGCGGGTCAAAACTTTAGCCACAACAGTGTGTTTCTCCCCATTCTTAATTGCTTTGACCATTTTATATTTCTCTTCCAAAGTCAGAACTCGTCTCTTCTGTCTCTTTGTTTCTTGGACTTCGTCGACTCTGATGTAGAAGCAGTAGAACTGGAAACTGCCCCACTTTCTCGTGCTGCACTCTCTAGGCTTGTCATAGGAAAATTGGTTATCTATCATATGCGATTATTGCTTGGGGGAGTGCCTATGCATCTCACCTGAGGAAAATTCAAGTCAAACAAAATCATATTGTTTGCCTAATGTTTTTTGCTTCTCTGTATGGCAAAAATACAGGCAGTGCTCTTCCGCTACTTAACTTATTAGACCTACTTACAGTAGAAAATATTTTTACATTACAATTACTCAAGTTCTCCCACCAGTGGCATAAAAAGCAACTTCCCAATATCTTCGACAACCACCTTCGCTACGCCTGTGACGTCCGCACATATAACACTAGATATGCTGCAAGAGGTAACTTCTATAAAGCACACTTCAGGACTAAAATAGGGAAACATCAGCTTTAGCAGTTGATTTTTGGGAAAAACTACCAACAGAAATCAAAGATCTTAGTCATTTTGATTTCAAAAAAAAAAGAAAAAAAAGTTAAATGGTATTTATTGTCGAAACAGATATACTGTCCAACCCCAGTTGCTTCCAATTTTCTGCTATTTTTTGCTATTTCTGCTATTTGTGTGCAGTGTGTGTTTATGCTTCTGTAATAGATGTCTACATGTGAATTGTTACAACAGACTAGTGTCTAACTAGAAAACTGTATGGTTTACTTTGATGTACATCAGTGTTTTTTTAGTAATCAGAACTGTTTCCCTTATGCCTCCCTGTATCAACATGTAAAAAGCTCTTACTAACAGTTAGAATGAAAAGGAAGATTATTTGTCATGTCAGTGTTCATTTTAATTCATTATTTTGCCCTCCACTGCTTCAGTACAGTGGTAAAGTAAAACCTTTATCTAGCATACCTTGTTGGGTTGTAGATCAACAATTTTTTAGAATACTAACTAATTTCAAAACCACTTGATTTAAAAATATGTACAATGTAGTAATAAATTGATTGTTGTAACTTTTCTGCTTTTAGAATTCATCGCAGTCTGAATATGAAGATGCTTCCGATTCAGAGAGTGATAATGATGGGGTAGATTTTTTTTTTATATATATATCTTCATAAAAGATTATAACTTAAGTTGGTTGTTAGCTAATCAACCAGAAACAATTTATGTTTTGAATTCAAAAGTAAGTGATTCAACTTGGAGTACTTCCATAACAAAGAATGTACATACAGTGTCGTTTACAGTATATTGTTGGTTTCACTGTATGTATTCTTGTTTGTTTGTCAAAGTTCATGAAGACATTTGTTTTTCATTAAGAAATTTGCTTTTATATGTCTGGGGACTTTTGTACAAGCAGGCCAGAGAAATGTGCCAAGTTATTTTGACTATTTAAGGAAGGTACACCAACATGCCAGGCAATACAGATTTAGCAAGGATGACCTGGACACACAATGCCTTGTGGACTTAGAATGTACCAATGCTCAATTCTTCAGATGTCGTTTATTGAAATAGCTGTATATATGTATATGTACATATTTCACTAAACGAGTGTCTTTGCTATTCAATTCAATTTCTGGCATACAGGTTCTGAGTAGCCTTAATCACATTCCTAATTCTGTTTTCAATTCTGTCCACAGCTTGGGTCTGGACATGTTCTGCATTGATCATGCCTTTTTACTTTTATATCTGCTTGAAACACCGAACCAATCATTGATATCATTGATATATTGTCTTTGCTACTAGACAGAGAATGTATTTTGATTCTACTTTGCTTCTGATCATGTTCACAAGATAGTGAGTTCATGGAATTTATCTCACAGCTAAGGGACTCAACAAGGGTTGGAGAAATTCTCATTGGTGATGGCCATCTCTCAGCTACAAGCATTGTTAAAGATTATGAAGCACTTGTTGTGGCAACAGCAGTCACTGAAACCAGTAGTGGCAGGCCTACATCATTCCGGCCTCTCCTGAAACTCCTGATGGAACTGTCTGCAATTCAGCACTGAATGCTGCCCGACAAATTGCACATTGGTCTTCTCTTTTTATTTCAGCAATGGATGCAAGCAATCCAGTGCATTTTACATGTACAACGACATCATCCATATTAACATCAACATCGACATTATCCAGTCATCACCCACCTGTCACCTCTTGTACATTGTCATCAAATTTCGCAGCACCATCAGTACAAAAGGAAATGCACCCTTCATACTCATTTCATCAGCAGCCGTTCAGTTCAGCAATAAATCCTCAGCCTCCCACTTCAGATTCTCAGTCATTTGGTCCTCCAGTTTCTTTTGCTCCTTCTATTACAGTATCTCCATCATTTTACCAGCAACTATCATTATCAACTCCACTCCTACCTTCTACATTATCTGGACAACCTATACCTGTGCAGCAACTTACACCATCTTCAAGCCTGGCATATCCAACATGTAGTCAGCCTCCCTCGCTGTCATGCATGCGATCTATCTACAGATCTTCAACCCCACCTTCATCTCAGTGTTCTTTGCTTCATCAAGCTCCCTCAAGCTCATCCTCACCAGTGGAAGTCACGCCATCATCTTTCCAGAAATTGCATCTTCAAGCCTGGCACATCCAACATATAGTCAGCCTCTGTCCTCATTGTCATACAGCTCTTCAACTCTGTCTTCATCTCAGTGTCCTTTACTTCCTCAAGATCCCCCAAGCTCATCCTTATCAATTGAAGTCACACCATCATTGTTTCAGCAAATTGCATCATCTTCTGCAAGCCTGGCACATCCAACACATGTGTGTGTATTTTTACAAAGCAGGAGTGTGATAACCCACATGACACCCATGCTGTTGCTGTTAAATGGGTTCAAGATCAAGAAGGGACGTCCCAGATCGTGGGTCATGTGTATTTCACTTGTTTTAAAACACGGAGGACAAATCTCAGTGGAAGGGACCGGCAAACAGAGAAACAAGGGCATTGGACTAGAAATTCCGGCTACGAATTCGTTTTATCACAAGAAGCCTTCAAAAGTTAATAGAACTAATAAGAGACAAAGATAAAGCAGAAGTTAATTTATGTCAAAATACTATAGTGCCAAGAGGTTGTCTAATCTGCGAGTTGCGAGTTTGCAAGTTGCAAGTCTCATACAAATAAAGTAAAAATTGTTTTATAACGTTCTTTAATGTCACTTATTCAAATGCGTAAGAGGTAACATAACACAACAGTGCAATGAAAACTTGGCACTGATAATAGGGACAACATAAAGGAGCCATGTCATGATAATTCAAGTCATATTGTTCTGATGCACAAAATTGATTCCATCAATTAATAGCAGAAATGTACTGCAGATCAAAATGTGCCATAAAATGCAGAAATCAAAGAACATTTTTCGATTACAACAGGGGTGTAAGACAAGGATGTATCCTCTCCCCCTTGCTATTTAATTTATATCTAAATGACATTCCTTTTCTTTTAGACAACTCATGTGATACTGACTCAATTATTCTGCCAAATGGGCTTCCGCTAAATTGTTTGTTCTATGCAGATGATTTAGTTTTAATATCCCGAAGTGCTTCCAGCCTTAAAAAGCAAATCGACATCCTCCAAAACTATGTCAACAAATGGCTCTTGAAAATAAATCCTCATAAAACAAAGATATTAATTTTTCAAAAACAGAACCGCAAAGCCACCCGGGAAAAATGTTCTTTCTTTTTAAATGGTAACCAAATTGTCAATACTCCTGAATACACCTACTTAGGGACAACTTTCAATTCGAATGCGAGCTTTGCAACCTCCAAAAAGAATTTAGTAGAAAAGTCCAGACGTTCCATATTTGCTTGTAAAAGATATATTCAATTCAACAAACTTTCTATATCCAAATGTAATTTCTTGTTTGATGCCTTATTTGCCCCCGTTCTTCTATACAGCTCGGAAGTATGGGGAGCATATGATAGCCTCAATCTCAAAAAATGGGAGCAAGACCCCATTGAGTGTTTTCACTCACAGTTTTACAAATCATACCTTGGTCTAAACAGAAGAGCACCAAACGTTGCTGCACAAAATGAAACTGGAAGACTCCCTCTCAAATTAAAAATCTTCTCTAATATAATAAAGTTTTGGCTTCACCTACTAAAGCTTCCGAGCTCAAGCGTTGCTGGACAATGCCTTCAAATATCAACCCAATTGGCAGACTCTGAAAAAAAATCCTTCATGCTTACAATGTATGATATGCTGAAACAATAAAGTAATAGTTTTCACTCCGACTTCCAAGCTATGATTGATGCTAATGGGGATGAACTAAGAACTAAACAGTACCAATCCAAAGTAATTAAAAACTTTAAAAATGACTTAAAAATTCATCAATATGAGATGATCAAATGTAACAAGAAACTTCGTTTTACTCTATTCAAAACAGATGTAATTACCTCCAACTCACTTGAACTCATTACAAACCAGAAACATCGGCAGGCAATAGCAAAACTTAGGGCAGGTAATCATAACCTAAGAATTGAAACTGGAAGACATTCCATCCCTAAACTCCCTGAGCATCTGAGAATCTGTCAATACTGCAGCTCAAATGAAGTTGAAAACGAGGCACACTTCATCTTATTTTGCAATAAATATAACACAATTAGAAATTCTCTGGTGGAGGATATCATTAGCAAGTATCCCGAATTCGATTATTTAAATGCTAATAACAAAATTGTTTTTCTCTTTTATAGCACTGATGCTTTCATTTGAAAAAGATCAGGTCACTTCATTTACGAGAAGCTTTTTCATTAAGAAATGAACCATTAGTTACAATAATTTTAAATTAACCGATTTTGCTACTTTAATTTTATACTTTTGTTTTTGTTTTTATATGCAATACCATTTGTAATTGGGAATGCAAATAAACTGTTGTTGCTGTTGTTGATTTCAAATAAAAAGAATGATATTTTAAGGAGTGGGAAACACCAACTGCGAGTAATAATAACCCGAACAGAACCAAGGATGGTTTCGGCTGAGTTACGAATTGATCGAGAAAATTACTGTCTTTAATGCTAACTAAAAGCGACCCAATAAACAACACATGGGCTACAAATGCACATTAGCTTTCAGTTTTAGTTTTTAGCACGTGTACGGAAAGCCAAGAAGTCCGAATGACAACCAGTTTTGAGATCCGAGACATGTAAAGCCCATGTCAATCTTAGTTGGAAACCCTCTACAGAAGCAGGGCCGTAGCCAGAAAAAAATAAGGACTGAGGCAATATCCATGGTTAAATTCCTTGCCTAGCTATTTAGGGTCTTTATATAATGACTACGTTTAAACAAAACACTGAGATCATGACTGAGGCAAGTGCCTCGGTTTGCCTCATACTGGCTACGGCCCTAAGAAGTAAGTTTTTAGGTTCAGTATCCTCGTGCAGATTCTTTTCAAATGGTTCATTTCATTTTCCATTGACTATGATCTCAAAATGAAGGAAAAGGCATCTTACAGGCCTTAATTTTTAAATTTTTTTCCGGGGGGGGGGGCATGCTCCCGGACCCCCCTAGCAGCTCACGCCTTCGGTGCTCGTAGTCGCAAATTCGCCACACCAAAAACCTTTTTTTTTCATTGCCAAGGGTTGTAATCGCTGTCTTTGATTTGATGCACACAAAATACCACACAAAGTACACACCAAGAGTGTAGCTAGAGTGCCTAAATGGAAACATGATGAGGCAAGGACAATTTTCACTTTTATTAGCATACTAAAATATCTACTTGATAAGTGACACTATCATCATGATGACAATAATATTAGCAAATTTGTCATGTATTTTTAACTCTACAAGTGTTTCTTCCCGTTCACATTAAAATGTTTTGGTTATTTAAGCTTATATTCATTGCTTCTGAAATAAAGTACAGTGTAGTGCATTGTATTTCGTTGGTTTTTGTCTATTAACTGATGCCAAAGGCAAAGTCAAGAAAGAAGCAAGAATTGGAGATAACTTGGATGGTCTGCTAGTATGCCACCGGTCATTTGTAAACACGTGACAAAATGTTACACAAGACAATTGTTAATTTAACTCATCCAGATGGAAGACATCACAATATCGCTTTTGTCAAGTTTGAGTTCGTTGGTACTCCAGTGCATAAGTGAAGATCAAAGAACATGGAAATGCCAACAAATCATGCAGCATCCCTGCTCCTGTGCAGTTAAGGGTCAGTACACATCTTGTGGCCAATTACCGCGATAACTCTCAAGGTAAAGGCACTCTTTTTACCCTTGACCATTTTGGATGGGCGGACAAAATCCTCCAGTTGAAATTTGTAAGGTGCTAAGGCAGGGGTGGGTTTATACAACCGCCTCCAGACCACAGAGGCATTGTTGTCAGTGATGTTAGCTGGGGCCATGTAAAAATTTGTTGTGAACAGCTTGTAAATCGTTGCAAATTATACGTTCAGAGATGAAAATCATGTTAGAATCTAAAAGGAAAGGAATCTTACAATTGTGTTAGAGGAAAAAATCCAGAGTTCCATCTGAGTAAATTACTTATTCAGGACACTTTAGCAACTGAAGACATGAACACTTTGATGAACAGGCTATGTTAACTATCTTGAGTTACCTGAATAGAGTACACTACTCAGAGCATGCAAATGCTATACAGTCCAAGTGTGATCACAGGTGTATGGTGGCCCATTGCTGCCATAGACATTTTTTCCTTTTGATGTATATTTTTTACATTGATCTACCTTTTCTTTTCACTTTCGGCTTAGATTCATAGAAATTTAAGTTGTTTCAATAATTCAATAATTCAACTTTTTAAGCTTTACACCCCTTTGTTACAAAATGGGCCTGGTTAAAACGCTCATTGACAGGACCTTTAAGATCAATAATATGTGGGTGGGTTTTCACAATGATATTCAGAATTTGTTTACTATTTTGCGTAAGAATCTCTATCCCGAGCATGTATTAGACATGTTACTCCACCGTTATGTCACAAGGGCAGTAGTAGGGAATGACACACAACCTTCAACAGGTGTTGAGCAACAGAATTTGCCCAAACACTACTTCAAGATCCCCTACATCGGGCACTTTTGGAGTGTTGCACAACAAAGGGTGCGCAAACTAATCAATCGATTCTGTAAACCCATTGACATAAAATTTGTTTTTTCCACCTACAAAATTAAGAACTTGTTCAACGTGAAAGATCATACGTAAGTACGCGCATCGTTTACAAATTTTCTTGTGCAAGCTCTAATGCTTGTTACATTGGCGAAACAAGCCGACATTTCTCCACGTACGTGCATGAGCACTTGTCATCGGACAGATCTTCTCACGTTTTTAAGCATTTGCAGGCTTCAGAGTTGTGCCGTACTTCTTGTAACTTAAAGCTGCGTTCACATTAAAGCCGAAACATGTTTAGAGTAAACATGTTTCAACGAAACATGTTTCGCGTAAACATGTTTCTTCTTGCATTGTTCACATCAGATGTCGGTTTCAAACACGTTTCATGCATGGTTGAATCATTTATGCTGTTTTGCGATGCGGTACGCTTAAAACCATTCTCATTCAGTTTTGCGGCAATGTTCTCCCATATGGTTTGTTTCCTTCCCATTGCTGCTAATTGTCGTTGTATTTCCTCATCTGCCCATACTTCGACTAGACATTTGGCTTCATAAAAGCTCCAATTTTGGTTCTTTTGCACACTCGTGTGTTCTTCGCATCCATCCGCCATTTTGAATGTGTTCAGTCTGATCATGATTGAAACTACCTCGTGAGGTAGTTTCAATCATGATCAGACTAATCATGTTTCAATCATGATTCGCGCAATGCACTGCCTGATGTGAACACTTTTTATGATGAAACATGTTTCATTTGTGATCAGACTAATCATGTTTCGGCCTAGTGTGAACACAGCTTTAGACTGTTTCAAGATCTTAGACTCTGCGCCGACCAAATACCAAGTTAAGCTTAAGGAGTCTATGTACATCAAGTGGGAAAAGCCCGACCTTAATCAACAGGTCAAACATATCAATTTGACGCTTTCCCTATAGTTGCACGCACATTCTTTTAATTCCGTTAACTTCAAAATTTATCTAGCGTATTGTTTAGTGGCGTATTGTTTTCAAACGCAATTCAACGTATGATTTGCAACAGGCACGTTTTAAATCACTGTAAACTTTCATAACCGTCACACTGACGATGACTGATGTACCGTCGAAATGATTAAAAAAAGTCGTATTATTTTGCAAATTACTACGTTTCAATAATTATTTTTAAAAACATTAACATTTGCAATACAAAATCATTTGCAAACGAAAATGATTTCCAAAAAGATTTACATTTGCAAACGAAAATGATTTCCATAAAGATTTATATTTCCAATGCAAAATCATTTGCAAACAAAAATGATTAAAAAAGATTTTCATTTGCAATGTAAAATCATTTGCATAAGAAAACGAGTTTAAAAATGTAGCAGCCCATTGCTGCCATAGCCCATGGTGCATTGCGATTCCTGCTCTATGGGTACATTTCCCCCGGTGTGCTGCCTGTCTACAAAATGGCGGCTCATGCACCTTGGAAGAATTATCAAAAAAATATGGCTCAAAAAACGGTGTGGAAAAGCTAAAAATATGGTTTTAGTAAGGAGCTCCATGATAGTGGAGTGCAGTAGGCAGAGGCAAGGCTAGGGCTTGTGAGTGAGTTGTAAGTTTCGGGTAAGTGAGTTTGTACCATACAAGTGCAAAGATTTCACTCTGAACAACGTGAAAACCGCATGCAGGCAGCATTTTATCAGAGACCAAACCAATGAGAATGTTGATGATTGCGACATATTGGTTGGCGAGCTTGGACCATCCTGTAGCTCAGTCAATCAACTTCCTGATACAATAGTGATATACGTCCAGTTCATTGATGAAACAGAAGATGATGGAAGTGAGCGAAGCCGAAGGTCCGGGCGAAACGAAAGCGGCCAGTAAAAGCAACAGCCAGACACAAAACGATTTGTAAGAATCCCCCCAAGAAAACTTATCCTTTGAGTCTCTCAGTAATTGATTCAGTGGAGAGTAGTGGCAAGTTTAGGTTCCATAGCACTGTCTTTAAACAGTGAAAATACTGGTAGACCATCCTGGCATACAAAGTTTGCAAATAGCCAGTGGGATGGGAGTACATAGAGTGGATTTCACATGACCGTTGTGAGTAATTCGCAATTACTCTGCAATTACTCCTATTCAGAAATAGTGTAATTAATGTGGTTTCAGTACAGTCACATGAAAACTGCTCTAACATTGTTAATAAAACAACTTTTCCAAGAAATTGTGAAAAATAATACTTGGAGGCAGAAAGTTTACCACATATAGTTTTTTTTCCTGTTTTCGTTTATAACATTTTCTGTAATACAGTTGTAGTTTGAACAAGAATATCCATGGCTTTCTTTAGAGTTGTGAACTCTAGATATTTTTTCAGACCAATATTTGTACCGGTATCCTGTTGCATGAAACAATTAGCCAAGAACTGCTACTTTCCAAATGTTGGCCTAACAAACATTTCACTGATTTGCTTAATTAAGGCTTTCCTGTCACAAAAATGAAATTTGTGGGGACAACTTGCAATACAGTGGAACCTTTATATAACAGACAGCCTCACCCTTGTATAGAGATGTCCACTTAAGGACGTTCGCGCCCAAAATGTTCCCACATACAGATTTTTTTAAAACTTGCCATACAGTAAGGTGAAGATCAACTATTGCCAAAATGACCAAAAAATGGGGAGTCACCGTGCTCGTTTTCAAGATAAGGCACATTGAAGACCATGCGTTTTAAGAAGCTTTCGTTATTTAAAGACGATCTTAGCTTACAACTGTTAGCAATAAAAGAAGCTACTTTAGTGAAATTTAGATCAGGTAAACGTACTCAATTCAACACAACTAAGTCTATTACGTAAACTTTTGCATCTGATGTCGTTCCTTAAGGTAGAATAGGCCTTGAAAAAGAAAACATATTAGTCTTGCCCATCTACATTCGAAGAAAAACTTTGGTCGCACAAGAGCAGAAAAGGCGAAACATTTGTAACTTCTCACATACACGTATTTGTCACCTTCAAACACGTACTCGCATGGAATCTCGAGCCCAAAACCACCACCTCTGATTACTCTTTTGCCTTTGATGACTACCTTTCCACTGTTCGTCGGTCTTTTTAGAAACTTGCCTACCCATGTAGCCATTAGTTTTGGAATATGACCAATAACTTCGTGTTTGTCAGTGTAGAAGAGTTGTCGTGCATTACTCGAATTAGGTCACGCAATTAGGGTATCGCTGTATTGCCCTAGAATTGAACCCTATAGGGATATTGTAACTCGTGGTCAAGCAGCGGCGTGTAGTGTTTTTCCAGGAGATTGTAAGGACTGTGAGCAGAGTTGCGGAGCCTTTTCGCACTCTTTTGCTGAATTAAAAGACAAGTGAATCGTTTAAACCGTGTACTGTGGTTCCTTTGGATCCCACCGCTACATAATTGGCACCCGATATTTGGGACAGCTTTGTTCCCATGGAAAGAAGTACGAGCTTTGCTTGTTTGATCGTCAAAATCATGGATCTGTCAAGTGAAGAAAAACTTGCTATCGAGAGGGACCGTGTTGTCAGAATCGTAAGAGAAGCGGGAGAGACACTCTCACTCGACGACTTGTCGAAGCCTACGTGGAGAAGTTCAAAAGTGATCTAGTACAGTGGAAAAAAGAGTTCACAAACTTCGGGGCCTTCCTGAAGTACAGCGCGGGCTCGGACCATGTTGTTGTTGAGGAGTCTGTTTCGCTGCATTCATCGGCGGTTTCAAAGCCGGGTTCGAGTCAACTGCCCGTTCAGTATCTGTCTAAACCGAGGGCGAACATAAGAACAAAGAAATGGCGATACGAAGTTGAAAGCGCCGTTTCTGCTGGCTTGCACTCCGAAGCTGTAATTGTTGAGCAAATTCACCGTTCGCTTCAGGGAGAGGCAAAATCAAAGATGGTTGGCTTCGGTTCGGGAGCCTCTGTTTCCTCCATTCTTAAGCTATTAGATCAGTTTTATAGCGAGGAAGGTGCTGCGACTGGAGGCGAAATTCTTTCCCGCGCGTACGCGATGAAGCAGGGTGAGAACGAAGAAGTTTCGGCCTTTGCGTCACGACTGGATAATCAGCTGAGGAAGGCAAAAGATAAAGGTACGGAGCTTCTCCCTGACGACACTGTGTTGGATCAACACCTACGACTACTGTTCTGGGAGGGTTTAAAATCATCAATTGAAGACAAGGCGAGACACAAGAAGGACGAATGCAAGTCGTTCGGCGAACTCATTTCCACCGCCCGATACGGAGAGCGTTTTAACGGATAACAAACGGATATCTAACGCTTTCTGCTGTTTTAACGGATAGCCATTAGTGTACGTTTTCCTGTGTGAGGTCACATGTTATCAATGAAGACAATTTTCATGCCATAGAGTGGATTTCACTCGCTTTGCAAATTCGTCCAAACCCTCAAACGTGATGTTCTTTTGTAACACTTGCCTTCTAAGCTCACGTTTGACTAAATGAAAGACATTTTCAATCTGCTGGACATCAAGCTTCTTGATGGTATGGCAAATAATCAAGATAATAATCGTAGATAATGCTTTTCACGCCTTTTCACAGTTTAGAACAAGACAGTTGTCTTGAACAAACAGTTTCGAGTGCTGTTTGCCGCTCTTTCTAAACATGTATCGGAAATTGTTTTCAATAAACTGGACATAACGATCACCATCCAACTTGTTGACTGTTCGCAGAATTTAACTCCTTTTCCGAAGGTAACTGTCATTAGCATTTTTACCACTCTCCCGCTAGACCCAACATGCGACCCTTTAGCAGTACATCCGGGAGCTAATCCTTCCCCTATCTTGCGCCAAATTTTCCCCTTGGGTGCATGTGCTTGATCTTGCGGGTTATATTTGTGCCAGAAGCTAACACCGTGCAAATAGAAGCAAATGTCCCGCTTCCAGAACTCGCTATCATAATCCCTATGCACGGAATGTGCAAACTTAAAGCGCGCGGAACGATCTTGTTTCAGTAAAATACCTTTCTTCGCGCCTCTCTGTACTTATATCCCATCCAGTTGAGAGCCCGTCTAACTGTGCTTGAGGACACATCATGTACTCCAGACTCCATTATTCTAGATGAAGAGAATTTACCTTTTGTGTCCCGAAGTTTTGATAGCCCTATGTAGAAGCTGTTCTTCCTGTAGTGTGATTTTTCGAGGTGTCCCAGGTTGCTTTGTTTTGTTTTTTTTCCTCGGCATTCGAGCATCTGTACACTGTCGCACGAGACACGGAGCATTTTTGTGTGATTTCTTAAAAATTTGATATATGTGAAAAACTTACATTAACGGAAAACCGTTCGAACGGCAAAAATGCACGGATGACGAACGGATAACAAACGGTTCTCAAAGCGTTCGAACGGTTTGATTAACCGTTCGAACGGATGAATTAATTATTTGAACGGTTTGGTTATCCGTTCGAACGGGTAAGACAATAATGTCGAACGGATGAATCAATGAGTCGAACGGTTTGGTTTTCCATTCGAATGGGTCAATAAAATATTATTAATTGCTTACAGAACAGTTTGCGAAGCCATTCACAACGGAATCGCTGAACGGGTGAGTCAAAATGTCAAACGGATTGGCAAACCGTTCGAGCGGATGAATTAATTATTCGAACGATTTGGTTATCTATTCGAACGGGTAAGACAATAATGTCGAACGGATGAATCAATGAGTCGAACGGTTTGGTTTTCCATTCGAATGGGTCAATAAAATATTATTAATTGCTTACAGAACAGTTTGCGAAGCCATTCACAACGGAATCGCTGAACGCAAAATAGCTGAACAGAAGTAAATTACTGTACCGCTTTTAATAGTGCTGAATTCAGGCTCATGGCAACACTACATGAACAAACTTTATACGACGTAAAAAAATAAACGAACAGAATATATTTTCGAGAAATATGCTGTAGTTTCCCTCCTTAGAACGGCAAGGATGGTCGATCATGCTGTTTTCTTTCAAAATGCTGACGATTGACAAACGTACGTGACCCGGGGCTTGACCTTTGACGATATGCAAATTCACGGCGGTCTAACATCCCAGCAATACTCGTTGAAAGCGGAGCGCAGTTTCGTCCAATAATCCATAATTATAAACAGTCTACGAAGAGTCGCTTTCACTTATACGTTAATTATCGAACCGCAAAATAATTCTTTCGAACGGCTCGCGGTGAATGGCTGAACGACAGGCTGGCGGTAATTCGTAGACGAAGCCAGCAGTCTGCCAGAAGACAAAGTAATAGTACTGGTCACGCTTGTTTTACCATTTATTTGAATCGAGCAAGGTTTCGACTTCAAGGCCAGGAATGATAAACGTGATTTCTTTTATGAGACTGCAAAACATGAATTCTTTATTGCTGCTTGCTCGAGGAATGTAAACAAGCGGCCCGGAGTCCCAAGTGCAGTAGTCACGCAAAATTCATGTGTAAAATTATTTCTGCACTTCATGTTTACTTATTGTTAAAATAAATCTTGAATGGAACTAAAAATTATAATCGAAATTAAAGACGGTAGGGAAAAGTTTGGTAGCAGAAAATGAAAATGAAACCCTTCAAAGTTTGTTGTAGTTGTCGGTAAAAAAGTGCTTGGTCCTGTGGGAAAAGTGCACCAAATTTGCATATGTCAAAACGGTAATTTGAAACCTGAAAACACGCTGGCACAAGCGAAAGTCGCAAGTATTTATATAAACTTCTACAAATTCTCTGTTTTCTTTCTTCATTTTCAAGTATTCCACCGCGCTAAAACATCACAAAGTTTGGAGTGTCTTCGGGCTGGGAATAAACATAAGCCGTGTTTGGTTTCGCGAGCGTTCCATCGATCCATCCGCGTGATCTCCATCTAAGTGAGAATTCACGCCATTGTTTGATTAATTATAAACCTCCAATATTTTTTATGATTCATACTTTACTACTTTAAAATCTACGCCACTGCTGTGAAAACATTTGTTTTTCTTCGTGTAGTTTAGCCAAGATGTCACTGAAATAACGGGAATGCGTCCGGCAAACTAAAAATTTCGCATACACAAATCAATCATGTTGACAACCGCTCGTCCGCTTGGCGGCTGAAACAGAAGCCTGTTCACATGCTACAAGAATCATGAACTCATCCAACTTCATTCGCTGCCACGAACAGTTCGGATTGTCCGCTAGCTAGGAAAGTAGCAAGAACGGATCTCGAAACCGTTCAAACAGATGTGATAATTCCTCAAACGAACTTCTAGTTTGCGAACGGATGCAAAATGTCGCAATCAGTCGAACGGATGTTAATATTTTTTGAACGGGTAGACAAACCGTTCGAACGGATAGGCAAACCGTTCGAACGGATAGGCAAACCGTTCGAACGGATAGGAAAACCGTTCGAACGGGTTGTTGAACACTTCGAACGGATTTTTTGAAACGTTCGAACGGATAACGAACGGAAAACGAACGCTTTAGCTCTTGGAACGGATAACCGTTAGTGTCCGTTTTGCCTTTCACGGTCACATATGCCCTCATAGTGGCATCTAGTCAATTCAATTCATTGTATGTTTTCTTTCTTTCTTATTGTATTTTACTAATTTTTTTTTAATGTGTAGTTATTACCTTAGTCATTAAGTTATTTATTTATTTCAGCAATTTTTATAATTTTGTAACTGAAAAACCCTTGCAGGGAGTTACAATAGAATATGTATGTATGTATTTACGTCAATGGACTAGCAACGCATACCAGCTCTACATCCGCACTCCAGCAGAAGCCCTAGCTAGTCTGTCTACACAACTCACGCGTAGGCCAGCTCCAGATCAGTTTATAGTACCGTCCTGACTCTTGCGCTCGCTAAAAGAAGTGATTTTGGCCTTCGGCATTGCTGGAGATCTGTCTCAGCCGTCAGGTATGCTGTTTTTATTGTTTATTGTCCATGGTGGTGCTTGGGGTGGTTTGGGTCTCCTCGGTCCCATGGCAGCCATGCTTGCGGTCACTCTGATCTTCCAAGTACCGGGAACGGAGGTTCTTTTACCTTAATTGCTCTCTTGCCTGCTCGCTCCAGGCTCCTATCACCTTTAAGACACCAGCTCCCAATGCTCACCTTGTTGACGAGTTTAAAGAAAAGCAGTGCTAAAACATCGACTGCCTGGTTTGCTGAACAGGCTGGGATCTTACTGTAGTACTGGTGTTACTTACGAGCTGGTATGTCAAGTTTGCCAACATATGTTGGAGAAACATCAAGAAGTGCTTACACTCGCGGTAAGGAACACTTTAGTGCTGTGGAACAGGGAGAGGAAAGTTCATTAAGGTGGCGACATTCATGTGATAAACATGGAGGTGATATTCTGGAATTTGCCATGAATGTTACAGGAACATTTCATGATGATGCAATGTTGAGGCAAATCAGAGGCAGTCATGATCAATAAGGTTAAGGAAAGTGAACAATCAACTCCAAAAGTGAATGGAATTATGCCACATACCAAGGACTGTTATCACGGAGTAGAGAACAGATTCTCCTAAACTAAAGCTATGGACAAAGTGACTCCGTGTAACAATTGCGAAATGTTTACAATATGGTCGTATACTTTGTTATTGCATTACATTGTTTTGTTGTGTTATTTCATTTCATTTTTAGTTACCTGGTTACGGGGATTAGGTTTCATGCATTGCTACATGAAGTCGTTTCATATTCAAAACAAATATGGCTGCCAACTGACAAGGTCTTTTGATGAAACTAGTTTTGTAGTCGCATAGGTAAATGTGTGTTGAAAGTATATGCAAATAACGTTTTTTTTTCTTATCAATATGTTGAGTTAATTTTCAAATCACTTTTTCTTATTTGGTACTTATTTAGACAGCTGTATGTTGGCCAACTCCAGGATTACCTTTACGTTCACAAAATAGCAATCATGTGTTACACTGTACTACAGTATGTGACCGTCCTTAGGGCGAAAATAAAATGCATTATGTTTTTACCACCATTTCAATTTCCATTTTAATAGGGTACAAGCAGGTTGTAAGCCATGGAAACTCAAAATAATGGGAATGCTATGGAACGAAAATATTAGCAACTTACTGTGTGCAGAGCCCCACTTCATGCAATTTCTGCTGGCAGAACTATCACAAAAAGATGCTGGACAAGGTCAAAGCTATAAAGGATGGGATATCTATTGCAGGAGATGGTTGCCATGACAGTATGGGTCATTGTGCAAAATATGGTGCCTACACAACATTTTGCTGCACAGTACCATTGATTTTACACCTTTACCTTGTCCAGGTTGGTTTGCAAATCACTGATTATGCTGTAAGGTACCTTCTTTTCTATGTTTTCATCTTTCCACTTTCCAACTGTAAAAAAGATGTTCAAAATAGACTGTAACTAAATTTGTTTTTGTTTCACTTGCATATTAATTACATAAAAGTGAACCATATTCATGTAATGCATAGCACTACAAAGGTCATTGTAACTGGAAGGCAGTCATTTCTTTATTTTTTGTTATCTTTCCCTTTATCTCATACAGAACTGTATTTAATAACGATCATTAGGATCTTTGACTTATTGATTAATGATAATAATAAATTATTGTTCTCGTGTCAATTTTATAATCAACAGAGAAATCAAGCAGGAAGCAGCCCTCCCAAGGAATTTATGGGTTTCAAACATTGCATGGAATTTTTGATTGGTTATGGAATTCTCCTTACAACATATGTTTCAGACCGACACATTTCCATTGATGCATACATGAGAAAGTCCTTACCCAACATCATCCACTACTTCGACATTTGGCATCTCAAAAAAGGAAAGATATAATTATTCTCTGTCATTTACCTGTCTCTCTCTAGTTACATTTCTATTCAGTGAATTAGCATTGAAATACATTTATTTCGTTTTTGTGACTAAGTCTGTTGCAGTAAAACCCACTAGAGGCAGGGTTTCACTTTTTATATTTTTTGTTTTGTTTAGAGTAGCTGTGTAAACAATACAGTTTCAATGATCTAATCAAATATTCCTTTCTCTTTGGTTTTCTAGAAATATGAAAGCTCCTGTCAAAGTTGTCAAAAGAGAAAGGCTGTGAAGCACTCACAGGGTGGAAAATGGGAAATGTAATTAATGTAATGAGTAAATGTTTCCTGCTGCCAAAGATCGAAAATATCATTGTGGTACCTCCACCATAACATAGGCTTTAATGAACCACAAATTGTAGCTTTATGATCAATTTCTATTTAGCTTCTTGCAAAAAATGCCAACTGCAATATGTTGGCTCAACTACCACCAAATTTAAAGGAAGATTCAGAAACCACAAAATTAATCATCCATGATGACAAACAACAAAACCTGGGAAGTTGCAATACACTTTAATAGCATCCACACACATTACAAGACTTATCATTTCAGTGTATTGACCAGATTAATTCTGTCAATCCATCTGGTAATCTTGAAAACATACTCATCACAATGGAAGCTTACTGGTGCGCACAACTTTTCACATTATCACCTCATGGCCTCAACAAAATACAAGAATTCCACTCGAAAAACACAATTCACTTCAATTAATTTACATTGTTTAAACTTTCATTATTGATCTGACAATTCAAAAACCCCATTCTGGGAATTTGTTATTTTTTCCTGTGATTCTGTACATTCAAGGGCTTTGAATAGGGAGCTTATTACAATTGTTTAGGTGTCCTATTCTTGGAACTTATTAAGTGTCTAACTGCTGAAACTATTCAAGGACTCAATGGGGAGCTTGTTAGGTTTAGATCTGTTTGTTCAATTTAACATTATAGTTACATGATACGTTTTGAAAAATCTACTTTTATCTTGTAATTAGTTCATTTGTGTACATTAGGTAATACTCTTAGGAATTGTAGAATTGTATTTACGATAACCTTCCCAATAGCTGTACAACTGATGAAGGTCACAAGACCAAAACGTTCATTAATTTTTACTTTTTAAACTTCCAAGAAGTTGTCCATCCTTAGCCTTTTTTAACTTTATATAAATTATATATAAAATAAAATAATAAATGTTTAATGATAATGCCAAAACGCCTTACCAAGAAACTCTCAACAAGAGTGGATGCAAGTACAAATTGTCTTACAACGAAGGAACCAGAGAAGTACCAAGAGCCAGTCAAAACCGCCAAAGAAACATCACATGGTTCAACCCACCATACAGTAAGAATGTCCAAACGAATGTAGGCAAATGCTTCCTCTCCCTCACTGATCAACACTTTCCTAAATCAAACCCGCTCCACATAATCTTCAACCGCAACACTATAAAATTGAGCTACAGCTACATCAAAAGCATTATCTCCAACCATAACAAAGTTGAAATTAATAAATCCTTAAAGCCCTCAGATGAAACCGAAACCGCCTGTAATTGCCGAAACAAGAACTCTTGCCACATGAGCGGAAATTGTAACGTGAGAAACATCTATCAAGCCGAGGTCAAATCACCAGACACAAGAGCAACATATATCGGCCTTTGCAACACTCAATTTAAGGAACGTTATAGAAACCACACATGCTCTTTCAGGAATGAACGTTACAAAAATGCAACTGAATTAAGTAAATATATATGGAGCCTGAAGAACAGAAAAGTCAGTTATGAAATTAAGTGGCCAATTGTGAAACAAGCAAGATCGTATTCAAACATTAACAAAAAATGTAATTTGTGTTTATGGGAGAACTTTATAATTTGGAAGTCGGAAATGTCAACTCTCAACAATAGAAATGAACTGACACCGTCCTGTAGACATTCTAAAAAATTTCTATTGACAATTGTATTTGTTTAAGCTGTTCAATTTTATCTTGACACGTCACGCTAGAAGGTATTGTTCCTAATTTTCAAATTTGTATATCTTGAATGTATCCATTATTTTTGGGCAGTTGCCTGATAATTGCTTTGAGAGAAGAAACTCAAAGTTGCAAATACATGTGTTTGAACTAGTCCATATTCTTTCTTTAAATAAATAAAAAAATAAACAAAAAACAATCATCAAGCATGGCAAAAGAAGGGCGACACAATGTTCGATGTCACTATGGGAAGCTTCGACGGTGCTGAAACATGTGAACTAGTGGGAAGTTTCCTGCTTTTGCAATTACAACACCTTGACGTAAACTTAGGCCTCTACCGGGACAACGGTCTAGCCGTTTCCAACGCTACACCAAGAGACATTGGTAGTCTTTACTGTTTATTTTATTCTGTTTTACACTGATCTTTATTATGGATTTAAACACCAAACGATGCATTGTTGTCATCCTTGATCCAAAATTAAAAAAGTAAGGAGGCGTTTCCATAGTAACCATAGTTAAAGAGGCTTTTTTGTAGTACTTTCAAATTTCACTTTCTACCTTTTATCGCATATTTTTTATTTTTGTTTTTTACTCTTTGCTTGATTTAAATGTTAATCTTTTAATTTTGAGTGATTTTGGGTAATTTTAGCGCATATTCCGTGCTCAGGATACGATATTCCAAATCCAAGATGGCGGATCCAAGATGGCGGATCCAAGATGGCCGATCCAAGATGGCCGATCCAAGATGAAAAAATATTCGAAATTTATTTTCTTTTTTTTAATGTTGTTTTTTCTTCATTTTTTGTTATTTTAGCTTTATTTATTTTTTTATATTTTTTTAGAAATACAATTAATAATTAAATAGATACTTTATAATTCTTTTTCTTTATTAGCTTAACTATTTTTATCCAGATTTGCCCAAAATATATATATGTATAAACGTTTTTGAAGAAAATATTGCGATTAGCAAGGTTTAGCAGTTGAAATACATCAGTTGCATTGTGGGAAATAACAGTTGTAGCACTGAAGCATTGTGGGCCACAAAATGGCTGCGCCCATGTTTCGTTGATTTAGTTTTAGCTTTAGTCATGGCTAGGCAGTATTTTAGTACCGAAGAAGCACTCAGAAAAGTTCTAGAAGATTCTGACGATAAAGATAATGACCTAAACGAGTTTAATTGTTCAGATTCAAGCTCCGTAACAGAAACAGATTCAGATTCGGACGAGATATCCCCTTCAACTCTTCCTGAGGTGGATGACAATGCTGAAAACAATGAATTAAATCGAAGCTTCGAGGAATCATGCAAGAAAAGAAAGCTTCTGACATCCAAGAAACTTGTGAAAAGCATAGATTCCTCTCTAGATGAAACGAATTATAATCCTGTTGAGCTACCACAAGATGAAGAAATCCTAACAGCTTATCTCAAGAAGCCTAAAAGAAAGAACAATCCTGGTAAAGTAATTATGTGGACAAACATGCAACCATGTTCTACTGGGAGACAAGGCCACGCTGACGTAATTCGAGGAAGTGTTGGTGTGAAAGGAGCAGCAAGGCGAGCTCACAAACCGAGAGAGTGCTGGGAGTTATTCTTCACTAAAGAGATGATAACAATCATTGTGAACAAGACCAACAAGAGGATAATAAAGGTCAGAGAGTCTTCCGCAGAACGTGCTCGACGACAGTAGGAATTGTTACCTGGGTGAGACAACGGCTCAAGAAATCACAGCCCTCATTGGTCTGATGTACATCAGAGGCTTACTATCTCAAAACAATAACAAGACAGAAGCACTATTCAACGATAAGACTGGCCATCCCATCTTTAGCGCCACCATGGGGAAGAACAGATTCAAATTTCTGTTAGCAAACATTCGTTTTGATGACGAAGAAAGCCAGCCATTAAGATGGAAAAATGACCGTTTTTGCTGCTTTTCGAGAAATTTTTGAGTTGTTCAATGCTCGCTGCGCCAGTTCCATCATTCCAGGTGACTATTTGTCCTTGGATGAAACTCTTTATCCAATGAGAAATCAGGTGAGCTTCAAGCAGTATAATCCAAGCAAGCCGGCCAAGTATGGGTTACTTTTCAAATCACTAAATGCTGCACGGTACCCCTACTCATTCATGATCACTGCTTACAGTGGAAAGCCACAAGAGGGAGCTGGCGAATACTACATTCCTGGGACTGATGAAATTGTAAAGTCAATGGTCACAAGGTTGCAAGCCTCGTCAAATCTAAGAGGAAGAAATATATCTTACGACCGTCTTTTCACATCAATTCCATTAGCTACATGGTTGTTGGAACGTGGTATTACCTCAGTTGGCACCCTCAAGTCCAACAGAAGGGGAATTCCGGATGCAGTTAAAAAGCTTGAAGGAAGAGAAGAGTTTTCATACAAGATATGGTGGGAAGAGTCCGAAAAGAAGATCGTTCTTCACTCTTACATTGTAAAGAACAAAGGGTCAGGTTTACGCAACGTCCTTATGCTCTCAACAGTACAGCCGCTTTTAGGAGTTACAAAGGACGATAAGAAGTCCAAGCCAGCCCTCTATAAGTTGTCAACTTCACTAAAGGTGGGACAGATATAGTGGATCAACGAGCTGGTTTCTTTACAAGCAGACGTCAAGGTGGACCATGGCTGCTCTCGCATTTGTTCTCGACACCGCGAGAATTAACACTGGCACTGTTCTAGCAATGAACGAAAAGAGAGATCCGAGAAAGCAAGACTCCTTCAACTTCGGTTGGAACATGGCCATGGAACTTGTGGTCCCGCAAATTCGCTCGCGTAAATTGAACGGCCTCTCTTCAGTGGTTCAACAAAAGATCAAATTAATCCTGGGAACACCGGTAGCAGAGCCAACACCACCTGAAGACGATGAAATTTTGTCGCCTAAATCAAAGGTGCCACAAAGGTGCGAGAAATGCAAAGAGGAATCAGTTGGGAAAGGGCACAAGAAAATGAAAGATGCTATTGCAAAGGTCAAGAGCCAGTGTCAGAGTTGTGGTTTGGCTGTCTGCTCAAAGCATATGTTTCTTTGTTGTCAAAATTACAAAGAGAAGCTTTGACTATTGGCTCCATAGTTAAGGCTATTCATCATTTTAAAAGATGATGTAGCGTTACAAGCGTTAGAACATTGAACTGCTTTCGGCGTCGCTGAAAATTTCTAGCTTAATGAAATAGAAAATTTTGTCACGGGACATTTTCTAAAGTTAAATGCAAGAGACAGAGCGACGAATAATTTAAAAACAGATTAAATGTGTATCTACTATTCAATCTACAAAAGATAACCCTAACCCTGGCACAAACAGACACTGATGTAGCCAGTGGTGCATCGTTACCTTTAATTTTCTGGTATTAGGGTTAGGGTTTGGCTTACAGCCGACTGAATACTGGGTACTTTTTTAACCTACATGGACTACTGATTCAAACTGAGAACGGTTACATGCAACTGAAATATAAATTTCAAAATTAATAATATATATAGTTAGGCTTAGCCTAACAGCGTTGCCCTCTGAAGACCCTCTGAACAAGCTTAACTAAGATGAAACTTAACTTAGGTGAAAGGTCGGAATTAAGATTGACGATCGGGCTATTTTTCAATTTTAGCAATTCTCAAAAACAGTTAGCTTAAGCTTATTACCCGACTGTCTGCACAGTACATTTAGACCATACAAAAGTTCACAAAAAGAACTTTTTCTCTGTCTAATAGAATAACTATTAACACTATTTTCCAAATAAAATTACAGATTGTACCAGGCTACATAGTAGCTGCTGAACAATCAGAATTCTATTAAGGTTGCACGAAGAATTCACTAATTGGTCTGGCCAAGATAATAAAGTAGAACAAAGCATTTTTAAAGCATTTCCTAAAAAGGAGAATTACTATTCCAAATATGGAATACGATCCCATAAGGCCATTGGGCACCACAACCACATCGGCCATATTGAGCTTTGCATTAATCAGTAACATTGTAAATGAGGCAACCATAAGATCAGAAAATAAACATGCTTTATTTCGACAGAATAAACATAAAAGCCAGTATCTGTGGCATGCATCCGTCTACACCATGTTCAGAATTAACGCTGGCACTGTTCTAGCAATGAACGAAAAGAGAGATCCGAGAAAGCAAGACTCCTTCAATTTCGGTTGGAACATGGCCATGGAACTTGTGGTCCCGCAAATTCGCTCGCGTAAATTGAACGGCCTCTCTTCAGTGGTTCAACAAAAGATCAAATTAATCCTGGGAACACCGGTAGCAGAGCCAACACCACCTGAAGACGATGAAATTTTGTCGCCTAAATCAAAGGTGCCACGAAGGTGCGAGAAATGCAAAGAGGAATCGGTTGGGAAAGGGCACAAGAAAATGAAAGATGCTATTGCAAAGGTCAAGAGCCAGTGTCAGAGTTGTGGTTTGGCTGTCTGCTCAAAGCATATGTTTCTTTGTTGTCAAAATTACAAAGAGAAGCTTTGACTATTGGCTCCATAGTTAAGGCTATTCATCATTTTAAAAGATGATGTAGCGTTACAAGCGTTAGAACATTGAACTGCTTTCGGCGTCGCTGAAAATTTCTAGCTTAATGAAATAGAAAATTTTGTCACGGGACATTTTCTAAAGTTAAATGCAAGAGACAGAGCGACGAATAATTTAAAAACAGTCAAAAATGTTTAAAACAGTTTTCTGAATACAATTAATGTACTTGTTTACATTCTATTTTAAGGTGACATTTTCTTGCACATCTGACGTCACATTGACGTCATGATGACGTCACATTAACTGTCATGGTAACATAAAAAGTTGTTGTTATACAAATTTTTAAACAATTACAGAGTAAGAAAAATTTATACTTCCGTTAGATTGTGGTTTAATTACAAAAATTAAAACATCAAAACAAATATATTTTTATGATGTCATGATGACGTCATCATGTTGCTACAAGTTACAAGTACCAATATATACATTGAAAATGTTTTCCAACATCATCAGAGAAAACATTGTCATTATTCAAAACAATTTAGAGATAGGTACGGCAAACACTTTCTGTGAATGAACTGTCAATATATGACGTAATTATGACGTCATAGAAGTTGTCATGACAACATAATTATGTGGATCGATAGAATTTCGGACATACAATGTCTCCTGAAAATTTGGTGTCCATACCTACTTTCCTGTAGAAGTTACGAAGGGGGATCCACCCCCCCCCCCCCCCCGGTCTCAGAAGATCCAAAACAGCCCGGTCTGAATAGGGTTAAGTCTTACTTAAGTGCCCAGTATAAAGAGGCCCATTGAGAACACTAAGAAGGAAATATGCCGAGTTTTCAACCTGAACGGGCTGCGAATAACAATTGAAGCCAACAAACAGATCGTTAACTTCTTAGATGTCACCTTCAACCTAAACAACAGCACCTTTCAACCCTTCACAAAACCTAATACCGCACTTCTTTATGTCCACTGTGAGAGTAATCATCCACCCACAACCACAAAGAACATTCCCAACAACATCAACAGACGGCTGTCATCCCTTTCATCGGACAAGGCATCATTCGACCAAGCTGCGTCGCCATACCAAAAAGCACTAGACTAAAGTGGATACAACTACACTCTACACTACGAACCAATCATGACCCCTAATCGCAGAAACAGACAACGTAACAACATCCTTTGGTATAACCCCCATTCAGCAAAAACGTCAGCACAAACATCGGTCACAGATTCCTTGCTTTAATAGACAAACACTTTCCTAAAGCCAACGATCTCAGAAAAATCTTCAATCGAAACACCGTCAAGATCAGTTACAGCTGCATCAATAACACCAAACAAATTATTGACAATCACAACAAACGTGTTCTAAATTCATCCAAAGTCACTGATAATACCACAAATAACACTACTCACACCATATCATGCAACTGCCGTCAAAAGAGCTCATGCCCCCTAAACAGAAACTGCCTTCAATCATCTGTCATCTATCAAGCTAACGTCACGTGAACCGACAACAACACCAAATATTCAAGCACATCTGGTCACTTAAAGACAACAACATTGAACATTCTATCTCATGGCGTGTAATTTCTAATAGCTCCTCATATGGCAGCTCAAGCAAAAGATGTAATCTCTGTCTTAAGGAAAAATTCTTAATCATTTGCCGCCCTGACCTGTCATCACTTAATAAACGTAACAAACTTGTATCTTCTTGCCGTCACCATAACAAAGCGTTGCTATGTAACAACTAAACATCCGAGCATTCAAATTTTGTATATAAGCGATGGTTATGTTTATTCTTTAATAAAATCCCCTGAAGAGTGAGCAATCACGAAACAGGCTTGTAGGAATACAAGTGTAGTCTTTTTCCTGTTTTAAATAAATATTTATATATATACTGAATCAGTGGATAATGTTGTTGGCGCAGTCAGATTGGCTACTGAAACTTGGGATAGCGAGTGCTATTCACCTTCACACAATATGCGTGCGAAAATTGTAATCATTGGTTAAATTAGTTAAATATCATCATTTTCGTGATGTATTGTTTATCTTACTGTTTTGGTAAATACTAAAAAAACTATACCTTAGTGTCAGTGACCAGTGGTGGATATTTACTTTTTCGCGGCTCTGTAAACATCCACTACTGGCCACCTCCACTTCGGTGAATAGTTGTTAAATATATGTAAGCAAGCATCAACTCTTGCTGTCTTTCATAAAAATCATGAATATAAAATTGACACATGAAGACAAAAACATTACATTTGTTCTCTGTTTGCATAATTACACAAGTTTGAGTAAAAATTTTTGTGTGGTTAAAAGATGTGCATTCTGCCTTGGAAGCCACCAACTGGAGGACTGCAAGAAAGTCATGAACATTGATGAAATTAATTGTTATTTAGGTTTGGTAGATGTTTGAAGTCTATTGAGAAACGTCATCGCACCAGAGATTGTAGAGTAACTGTTAAATGTAAGATTTGTAAGGGTTTTCACAACACATATCTGTGTGACATGAAATCGCAGCAGTCTTCAGGGGGGGATGGCAGTCAACCCACAGTAAATAGCCCAAGTTGTATGCTTGTGGGTATGGAAAGTAGAATTGCCCTCCAGACTGCCCAAGCCTTGATTAAGGGGAGTACACAGGGAAGGGTGAGAGTTTTGTTTGACTCAGGGAGTCATAAATCGTTCCTAACAGCTAAGGCCACAAGTAATCATGGTTTAGAAAATGGAAGAAAGGAGTGGGTAACCATAAATATGTTCAGGCAGAAAGCCAAAGAATCTGGATTGAGGGATGTCGTTCTGTTTGATGTAATGCCTCTACAGGCTGACCAGGCTCTTAGGCTTGAAGCTTATGTTGTGCAGGAAATGTCTAACATTAGCAATGAGCACGCAGAGGTCATCAAATATGATTACCCACGCTTGCGTCGCCTGTGGTTTTCAGACGTTTGTCAAGCTAAGGAAAGCTCATAATTGATTTGATAGGATCGGATTACTTGAGGGAATTTCAGAAGGGGAGAACAATACGGGGGTGCCAGATCTGAATTGTCAGACCCCCTAAAAAGGAAAGAATCAGACAGCAAACAGGAAGTGTCAGTAAATTTTGTAGCACAGAACAGTGTAGCGATTCACAGAGCCACTTCAGAGAGTGCAGTTAGAAAGTTGTGGGATTTAGAGAGTGATGGATTAAAGAAAGCGATGAGTTGGACAAATCATTCAAAAGTCATATTCAAAAGTTGCCATGGAAACAAAGTCACGATCCTCTTCCCAGTAATTATGCAAACAGTTTGTCATGTATGAAGGGCCAAATTAAGAGATTGAAAAAGGAACCGGAAGTACTTGAGGAGTACGATTCTATCATCAAAAAGCAATCAAGTTCAGTGTCTGTCTGTCTATCTGTCTGTCTGTGTCATTGAAAGGGTAATGGAATTGGAGGGGGTGGGCAAAGTCCATTATTTGCTTCATCAAGCTGTCACTTGCAAGGATGTGGAGACCACAAAATTGAGAATAGTTTACGATGCCTCAGCAAAGGAAAGCAAGAACGGGACTTCCCTGAACGGCTGTCTACACCACATCGGGCCATCTTTAAACCCTTTACTTTTTGAAAAACTTGTGAGCTTCAGGGAAAATAGGGTCGCGCTTGTCGGGACATCAAAAAAGCGTTTTGGAATATATCAGTAGATGTAAATGATCGTGATTGTTTGAGGTTCTTGTGGGTGGATGGTGTTTGTGACAGCAATTTGAGTGTTGTTGTCTATCGGTTTAAAGAGGATAATGCATGATTTAAAAAAATTAATGTGCAACAATTTAGTCTCAGGTGATGAACATGGGCAAACAACTGATGTCATTGCAGAATCCCCGATCAACCAACTGGTAGGAAAGCAGACTAGTCAGGCTGATGATTTCACCCCTTCAGTGAGTTCATCCATTCAAGAGACACCTACATCATCACGTTCTTCTTCCTCTAGTGCAGCTCTCGTGAGTGCTAAAGAATGTGAAGACCTCATTGGTCAGTACTTTGTGTCTGACACAAAAGTGCACAACTACCATATGTGCCCTTCCAAACAGTGTTATAGCTTGTGGCTTGAAGAGATAGCTAGACTAAAGCAACAGAAGAAAAAATATACAACTGGCACCAAGAAAAGGAGAATTGGTGGCTTTGCTACGTAGAAGGTGAAGGAATGTTCTGCTTGTTATGCAAGAAGCATTCTGTCAAAACAGCACAAAACAAAGAAGAATCTGCTTTCACTTAAACACCAAGTTTAAGATTAAAGTATGATGCCCTTAAGGCACATTGTAATTCTGATCGACATCGGAAAGCAGCCAGCCAAGAGCTTTTGCAGCACACGTCTGTCTTCCACAAAGAAGTGGTTGGAAGAAAAGAAGTTGCCAAAGATGTTTTGGAAAAAGCCTTTGCAGTTGCTTACTTTCTGGGAAAGGAGCATGTTGCAAACAGAAAGTTTCTTCACTTGATCAAGTTTGCTGAAGATACCCTTGAAGTGAATCAACTCAAGTACTTCCACCACAGGTCTGAAGGATCAATTGGTGTAATCTTCCTAGTGTTGGGAGAAACAATCAAGCAGGAAATAGTCAACAGCAAGCAAATGGTTCAAAGTTTTAATTTAATGGTGGATGAGGCAACTGACATCGCTGTTCAATCTTAGATGCTGACATTCATCCAGTTTGTAAGCCCTGTCACCTTGTGCGTCAAAATCACATTTATTTCAGTGCAAAATGTTCTCGAGGAATTTGCAAGTGCTAGCTCTGATGCCTTGACATCCCTTATCAAAGGAGAGCTGCAGCAGTGTGGTTTACACATTGAAAATCTAAAAGGTCTTGCAACAGATGGGACTGCTGTGATGATGGGGCAGAACAATGGTGTGGCAACATAGCTTAAAAGGCTTAACCCAGTCATCATTAATGTTCACTGTATTTGCCACAAATTGGCCTTAGCTTGCACTGATACCAACAAGGAGATTGCGTATATAAAGCGTGTGGAGGACACACTGCAGCAGTTTTTTTAAGGGGCATAAGTACTCAAGATCAACAAGGTGGTTTCAAATGATGGAGAAAAAAGAGGACTGGCCATCATCTTTTCCACGAGTATGTGACTGACCGGGAGAGACTGGGGAGTATTACACATGCACCCTTTGATTCCTTATGCATGGGCACATCTTCACTCTTCCCGCCATTTTTCAACCACGATCTGCCATTTGCACACAGTAACTTGGTGAAAGAAAACGTAACTGCCAGCATATTCATATAAGCTATATAAGCCCAATGGATGTAAAATCCTGACCATAGGATTCTCCCATTCAACATCAAAGGTTAGTTAAGTTTTATGAAAGCAGTTACTATATGTTTGTTGTTGTTATGATCACTCATGAAGTTCCATGTACTTATGTGTTTGGCTAGTTTGGAGTCCATCTTAATTAAGAAGCTGGATGGTAGAGCAAGGGTTACTCTTCAAAGAAGAGATTTCACTGTTCAAAGGTTTGCGCTCTCTCAATCATATTTCTGGTTTATTTTGCCTTGTGAAGCCAAGACATCATGTCAAATAACCTTACACATGTACATGCACTGAGCAAAACCGCAAAGACAAAAAGACATTTAAAAGAACCGAAGCCTAACACCACCACATATGGCCTTAAGTCACGGTGCTATCAGGCTACCAAGTTATGGAATGCCCTTCGTAATACATTGCGAAAGGCAACTGACCACAATGCATTTAGAAAAGGCCTACATGATATTACATTGAAGTGTAGAAATTAATGATAGTATTGATATTGTAATATATTTTAGCATTTTTATAGATTTATATTGTACACATACTCCCTTATTTTTATCTATTTAGTTATTTCATTGTACTAATTTAGTTCGTAGCATTACCTGTAAACTAGCTGGTGTGTCTCTTAGGTACACTTCTTATAGCGAAGCGTAATTGTACACATTAAATGAAGTTATTGTATTATTGTATCGTATTGTATCCTTGGAGGAGAGATTTGATGCAAGTTTTAATAAAGCCAAAGTTTCCTTTAGGGATAAGAGCAAACTCCTTGCAACCATAGCTTACCACTATGTGATTAGTACATGTCATGATGAAATAGCACAATTTAAGGAGAGGCTATAATTTGGAGGGATATTGGATGTTCTTCAAAGATTTCCTGAAGAGGCTTTCATGGAACTGACAGATAGTTCTGATTCTGTTATTACTACAGAGGACCTTGAAGGCATTTTTGAGGCAGACCTTTCCAGCCAGGATTCAAATCAATGAATGTTAGAAGATATTTTGTTCAATTAGCAGAATTTCTCTCCAATGTTTTCAAGGGAATGGTGTCCCAAACAACTATAACAATTGCTGATGACACATTTGAAGAGATTGAGGGAACCATACTCGTTTCTCTTAATGATGTGTTGATGTTTACAACAGGATGTTATCATTTACCAGCTATATGATCCGATGAGGACATTCGAAGATGTTGCTTCATGCATGCCTAGTGCCACAATATTGTCCACCCTTGATGCAAGAAGCAATCTGCACGCATGGCTGAGCTCAAAAGGCACACTGCCACCGATCCTGTTATACAAAAAATGGCACATTTCATTACTCACGGGTGGCCAGAGAAGTCCAAGAGTGTACCCCCGGAAGTCAAACCTTACTTTCCTGTAAGGGATGAGCTGATCGTGGATGATGGCATTATTTTGAAAGGCCTGAGAGTCATGGTCCCGCAATCCCTACGCAAGGGATATGTCCAACAACTGCACAAGGGACACCCTGGAGCTGACGCTTCAAAGAGAAGAGCATGGGACACTGTGCATTGGCCCTCCATGGCATCCGACATAGTCTGTGGTGACCTCTGTCAGCCGTGCAACAGTGCCAAACCGCTCGTCATTCACCCAGTCCCAGACATTCCATGGTCATTTGTGAGTGCAGACATATTTGATTGGAATGGCTTGCAGTACCTGGTACTTGCTGACTCTTACTCTGGTTGGTTTGAGATGGACACTTCGTGATTTGTCTTCAAAAGTTGTGATTGGGAAGATGAAGCATCACTTTGCTGTCCATGGCATTCCTTGCAAAGTGCTTACTGACAATGGTCCACACGTAAAACTGCTGTAAGCAATTTCATGCTGGGTGATAAACTGATCCTAGACTAGATTGTGATAGATCGTAGACTGATAAGGCCTGATAAAGCATTTTGAAACATTTCAGAGACAAGTTACCTCACATACTGAAATTGTGACTTGAAAGCTAAGACCACAAGATGGATTGTGTTAAGTGTGAACGTAAAGGCATCAAGTACCGTTGCATTGGCTGTAAAATGCCCATTTGCAACGTACAGTGGAACCCCGTTAATACGGTCACCAACGGGCCATGAAAATTTGGCTGTATTAACGGGGTGGCCACATTAACAGGGTTTCATTGTAAGAAAATGTATGGGCGCGCATTTCGCCGGAACAAGAAAAAGTGACTGTAATAACAAGGTGACCGTATTAACGAGGTGACCGCAAGGCGGGGTTCCACTGTATGCTCAACACCTTGTACAGAGGAAATGCCAGGGTATTCTGAGAAAACCTAGTGTGTTGGAAAATGTGACGAGTGTCAGCATGGCCGTAAGCGCCGAAAGCTCCCTGACCTTCCCACGGCAGCAAAATCTCAACAATGCAACCTCTCCTTTTTTAACAAAATAAAAACACCTGTAACAACGGAGACACCCCTAACTTCACAGCAGCAGCTCCACCATGATTTCAATACGTCAAGAGCCTCAGCAAAAACAAGAGATCGCCCGTCAATAGTTATGCCATCCACTCCATTTGCTAAGAAAACAAGGGCCCTAACTGTAGCAGCAGAAAATCGTCGGAAAACAACATCCTTGGATGTTTACTTAGCAAGTGAGTGGCTTGTGATAAATGCTGACAAGGGAGACCATGTCGTCAGTTTAAATTGTTCTGTGTGCAAAACTCATGCTGACAAGTTAAAAGGTATGAAGAACTTTTCAACAGCCTGGGCTTTCACTGGATCAACCAACCCTCACTTAAGTAATGCCGAAGATCATGCATGGGGTGAGCCTCACAAAAAGGGCATTACACTTGCACTTAATAGACAAAAAAGGGCAGAGTGCTTTTGAAAGGGCTGAGGCAATGAAAGCTGTCAACGATGTAAGGTACAAAGTCATCACATCTGACATCAAAAACATGCAATCAGCCGATTTAGCAAAGGCTAAATCAAAATTTGAAACTGCATATTTTATAGCAAGAGAAGAAATGCCGCTTTCAAAATACACATAAATTTTAAAGCTGGAAGAAAAGCATGGTGCTGACATTGGGACAGCATATCGGAATTGGCAAAGTTGCACCAATTTCATCAACTGCATTGGAGAGGAACTGGGTAAAAGATTACAGAAGATATCTGGTGTCAATTTCTTCAGTGTTCTGATGGACGGCTCTGAGGATACTTCAGTTTCAGAGAAAGAAGCCATTTTAGTCCAGTACCTGGAGAAAATGCCCCCTGGAAAAGATACAGTTGAAGTTGTTACTGCATTTCTCAGGTTGGTAATTAAACATGCATTCTTTATTTACGAAAGTCAAACTGTCATTGATTTGAGTATTCCTATTTGGTATTTCTATGGCTGTGTAATTATGTTTATTTTACATGTTTTAATTGAGGAAAGGTAGAAGCTCTTAACTTTAGCTGACTAAAATTATTTAAGTTCATTTGCATTTTAAGGTATAGTGAAAAACAGCTACCCACCAAGCGTTTTCAGTCTGGATTATTATTTTGAAGGTCATCATGAAATTTTGCACTTTTGACATCATGATCAAAAATATCAAACAAAGCTTGCCACCTTTTCAGTAAAATCCATACCAATGTATAACAGTGCAACATCAAGAGGTTTTTTAACAATATTCCTCATGGGGGCTTAAAAATCATTTTGCATGTAGAAATCTACATATATGTTCTTTTAGCCTGAAAGTGGTGTATAAAGCAAAGCGATTTGTTTAAACAGAAAGAACAAAATGTATTCATGCACAGGAGTG
Source organism: Cladopsammia gracilis (assembly GCA_022457155.1). Lineage (NCBI taxonomy): Eukaryota > Metazoa > Cnidaria > Anthozoa > Scleractinia > Dendrophylliidae > Cladopsammia > Cladopsammia gracilis. The sequence goes on from JAJGOT010000207.1 coordinate 1,162,223, forward strand.
GATTTCTCAGACATCTCTTGCGTGGACAACCAGTAGTGGAGATGCGAAAGATCATTGTTTTCTCGGGCTAGTACACGTTTAACGAGCTAAACTTTATTTCACTGACACACCCCCAGGTTGGCGGCTTAGACGAAGAAGATGAATATGCCAAAACATTGGAAGAGGGAAGCAAGCGAGACTGTACGGAAATTCTGTGCTACTCGTTGCAGTGCAAAAGTTAATACCCTCTCTGCTCTTCTTGCTAAATATGGCTGTGTACTTCTAGCTCTGGATGAAATTTGATCATCAAGCAGTGGCGATGCCAAACATGATGCTTCAGCTTATTCACATCTTCTCCAAGACTCTGAATTCATAGTCGCTTTGACAGTATCTCAGTTTGTTCTGTCATTTTAAGCACAAGTAACAGAGTCCCTACAAGCTAAGAGATGTAACCTTGGCGATGCTTACCAAAGCGCAACTCTGGCCAGAATGCATTAATTCAGCAAGAGGAGATGAATCCTGGCAGGTGTGGAGTCGAATCAGCCAGGTAGCTGACTCTATCAACGTCACCCTGGTAAAGCCTCGTACAACGACTGTTCAACGTCATTGAGCAAACGCCGCACACAACAATCAGCCATCAGACTACTACAAGATTAATGTGTTCCATCCATTTATAGATCATGTTGTCGGTGAACTTGAAACGAAGGCCTGATTACCGCTCAAAACCTGTTCCCTTTGTACTTGCCCAAGTTAACTGACAGGCATATCGTGAAGATCAAGAACTACTTCAGCAAGCATCTAGATTTCTCGGAGAAGTCTAATTTTGACGCAGAGCTGGCAAGGTGGAGGATGAAACATGCGTTGGAGCCAGAGTCAGAACAAGAGGGAGCAATGCCTGATTGCAGTCCACAAGAATTTCCCACCATTCACAAGGTGCTGTCGATCTTTCTAATGACGCCTGTCGGAAGCGTCAGTTGCGAATGCTCCTTCTCAGCCCTACACCATCTAAAGCTGTGGACTCGGTCATCAATGACAGAAGATGGATTAAGTGGCCTTTCTATGCTGTTAATTCATCGCAGAACGGACTTCATTCCCACTCCAAAAGAAATCTATGACATCAAGTCAAATTGGAGAAGAATCTAAAACAACCTAATATAGACTCGTTTTTGAGACTTGGTATTCTGATACCGAAATCTGCAATTTTAGCTCAGTTCGTTGAAGCCAATCTCTGTTCAAACTAACGAAGGCTTTCAACCCATTTTTTAAACCATCCATACAAAGTGTTAAACTGCTGTTCACAGTATAGCTTGAGTTAAAGATGGTATAAAATTATAATTTCAAACTAAACAAGATGTTTATGTCATAATAAATCATGACAATTTCATTTTAAAACAAAAAGCATCAGTGTGGTTTGTTTCCTTAAGGGTCTCAGAGGCAACCTTCTGTGTAGGGGTGAAAACAAAATGTCCAACTAGAAACCCCTGTTAAGGTGTGCGGAGTTTGCCCCTGCAGACAAAAAATCCTAGGTACGGCCCTGAAGGCAGGCTTGGATGTTTCTCTTAACACTTTACAGGAGCAGTGGCGTGACCTAGTGGAATACACCACACGATGCCTAGATCCTTCCAGAACACACCACCTGCGTGTCTGGAAAAGAATCCTCGACTCCAGCTGGAAAGACAGGTGGGACATGGTGCTACTGTTGGCCAAACTTCTCCTTTCCATTCCTATCTCTAATGCAAAAGTTGAATTAGGATAGATTACTTAGGTGTCCCCAATTAGCAAACTATATCTTAAAAGCAAAAATGATGACTCTATAATGAAACAAATTTTCTTAATATCATTAGATCTCCATTCAATTAAAAAAACTAATTTTTACTCTAATTTATTAAACATGGTTGAATACTATGATCTACAAAATTTTAATCTTGACACACTGGATGAAAATAAGATCATGCATTACGTCAATCTTATGAAGCAAAAGTATATTTCCTACTGGAAAAATGCTTTACAGAACTCAAGGAAATTGGAATTTTACAATAGTTTTAAGGATCAATACATAATCTCCCATTATCTAGATCACACAAGGAAATCAAATGAAAGGAAAACTCTAGTCAAATTTAGGACAGGTAATCCAAAACTCATGATCGAGCTTGGTCGATATAATCAAATCCCTAGAGAAAATAGATTATGCCCTTTATGCGAATCAAATAATATCGAAAACGAAATTCATTTTCTCTTTCAATGCCCAAGATATTCAACTTTAAGAGATAAATACTTTAATCAAATCTACCAACACTTGCCGAATATTCAAAATACATTCTCAACAGAAAGTATCAAAGAATTGATGAACTCTTCCAATTATTTTGTTAATTTACTTTTAATGAAAATGATATCTGCATGCTTTGAATTACGTGATAGCTTAATATTGTCAAATCAAAATGAAGTTTTGTAATTATTTAATATTCTTTTACTGTCTTTTGTTATTGTTAAAAGTATGCTTTTGCAATACTGTAACTCAATATAGTCATGCAAATAAAGCTATTATTTACGTTACTACAGCAAGCTAGAATGTTTTGACACAATATTAAAGTTCTTATTATATTATTATTATTATGTTCTCGCTAAAGAACTGTGTGAAGACAAATGCCTGGGCATGGCTCAGAGAGAACACCCTTAACAACCTCATCAGAATCCGAATGGAAGGCCCACCACTTGAAGAGTTTGATCCCACTCCTGCCATCCTGCTTCCCAAACCAAAGGGAAAGGAAGCATTACAATGCCAGGGAACCAACAAAAAGGCAGAAGGTGTTAATCGATGCTTCTTAGATTGAAGAAAATTCCAGTACTGACAGTGAGGAAGATCTCGAAAGAGAAGACAAAGACGAAGGGGGGAAAGTGTTAATTGCAGAGCTTGATGAACTTGAGTAGCAAAAACCAAGTACTTTGTTTTTCAAGCCCTGTAAATTGTCATGATTGAGCATCCAAACATGAAAAGCTTGACCGCAACGTAATAGAATTATTCAAGTTTTTGATTTGCTGTAATCTCTAATTACATCCAGAGCAGAGCAGTACCATTTGGCATTTGACTAAAAATAATTTTTAACCTTTGCTTGTCTTGCAGTGCAGCTTGCCAGAACACTTTGCTATTAGTTAAATAGTTTTGTTACGTGAAAAGGTAGCGTACAGAAATTTACGGAAGCCTCAAGGTTCACATTATTTTATTTTCTATATACTATTGTAAAATTCATTAATAATTCATAAGGGTACTAAAGAATAGAAATGAGCCATTCCAATCACATGGTTACCCTGTAATCCAGATACAACGCACTAGTGAGTTGTATCTGATATGTAAATTAGATACAACCACTAGTGAGTTGTATCTGGAACGTGAATTTCGCAAGTTGTTTACTACATTCACGTCCGTGTTGTATTGGCACTATACATTCACTCAGCTGCGCCTCGTGATTGTATAGGCCGATACAACACTCCCGCTCATGTAGTAAACATTACATATCAAATTATTTTTTTGTGTCATCTTTTAGGGGTTAGCTTTCTGCTTAAAACTAAAGAAAGCAAACTCCCGAAGTGCTCTCTTAAGGTCCATAACGTTTGTAAAAAAAATTAAAAAGAACAAACCAGATGTCACTTCTGGCACACCCTACAAAACATGCTTGGTTACTAAGCTTTCTAGTGATCGCATCACTCGATGCAACTCAAAAATGGAGCACAAAACACAAAAAGTGGAAGAATAAGGTTGTCTTTCAAGTATTCTAAGTGGAAGAAAGACGGTGAGCGCAACAATTGTACTTGGAATAAGACGCCATGCATTTAATACGTACAGTGCTGCGGAATTTTGAAACCCTAAGACGATATGAATTTAACTTGTAAGTTAAGTGTTTCTTGTTTATGTTTACATTTTAGTTAGCTTCTTTTTTCATATTAATTAAGAGATCGATTGAACCCTTTGGCTTTCATATATTTTGCACGTTTTACTTTAAATTCAGTTGTAGAAACAATGTGGCGATTGCCAAAATGTAATATTGTAATAATTATAAGCGATTTTCCCAGATGTAAACAAATGGTTGTGGTTGTATCTTGCATAACCGTACCATGTATGCAAAGCTGCTTGCAATAAAGAGTAGAAAAACTATTAACTTGATTTCTATTGCCAAACCGACTGGGATTCAGTTGGTTTTTAGTTTAAAAAAGGTCTACTGTGCAATCTGGGTTCAATATTGCAAGAGTTACGACTGTTCCAATTTGACCGGCCAAAAACAGGTCATGTCCGAGCAAAAACATGTTTGGCTGGACAACATGACCGATGCCTGCCCAGCCATTATTTGCAGCCCTGGAAATCCACCAATTCACTGACCACATCCCTCTTCTTACACACCTTGAATTTATAACCAACTCCTCTTTTTACTCCTTCAATGTCATTGATTCGTTTTTCTGTGTATGTAGATCGCACACATTACCTCTATATTCTAGGTGGGGTCTTACCAAAACATACACATGTAATAGGCAATTTTTTAACTCGTTGGCACACTGACACAAATTCCTTATGATGAGGCCTAAGGAGCGGATAGTTTTGCTGGTAATGCTACCCTGTTTAAATATTTGTTGTTATTATTATTATTGTTGTTAATATAATTTTGTAGCTTGATTGACCTGCCACACTGTCACGCCCTTTGAAATTGAACACAACTGTGTGCTACATGTAGTTCACAACATCTTGTCTTTTTGCAACGTTTTGCAACTTTACCCAAGCAGAAAATAAAGACTTGTGATAAGATAAATATTCAGCAGTAAGCTACTTTTCATATCCCATTTTCTATAAAGCGGCAAGCATCAATGAATAATTGAATCCCAAAACCATCAGCTTCTTGAAGTGGGTCTATGTTTTCCTTAAGTTCATCCAATTTCTCATCTGAGAGTGCACAAGAAATGTCTTCTAGCCAAACATCACCTTCTAGCTCTGGATCAGTAATTTCTTCACTGTACTCTATCCCATATTGACTCCAGTCCTGGTGCAAGGGGGTGGCTTAGTGGGAACCAATTTAGTTTTTTTTTTTTTTAAATGTTCCTTAACTCATTTCCCCCGGATCCCAGAACCATCGATCACTAGAGATCAAAATACAATCATGTTAAAAAAAATCAAGAAAAAGTTGTATTTCTTCCTTGTAGTGCCTACTGAGAATTTAGACTATTCACTAGTTCTTTTAAAATACATGTAGGTTCATTTTTTCTGAAATGGAAAAGGTGCTTGCTGCTGGTCCAAATGGGTGTGGTCCATTTCATTTGTCTGACAAACATATTAAAAGTAAGACATGTACATTCTAAGGAATACACACCCTGCTCTTTATCTAGGACAGGCAATTATCTGCGTAAAACAAAACAAATGAATTCAAAAAATTGAATTCCCAAGGATGCGTGACACTTATAAACAAGAATTTGAAATAGAAATAAACATATTGGAAAAATAAAATAAAAATAATGTTTTGAGAAAGTGTCAAGTTAATTTAAAACAACGACGTTTCGGGCTTGGCCCTTCATCAGGTTGATCATTATTTCTTCATCATTATATCTTCATCATTATTTGTGTATGTTGTAGGTTAAAATTATTTTAGGTTTAAGTACAATCTTCGACATTTCAAATGAAAAATTAATACCCCCCTCCCCCCCGCCCCCCCAGTTCAGTGACGAGATTTGTTCCATTGTTTTTGGAACAAAGGAAAAACAAAAATTACCTGAAATAAAAAATTACATGTAACTACAACATACATGTGTATGTGTAAAACGTATAATGCGTTTGTGTCTGCGATGTTTGCTTAATTCTCACCTGCACTGTAGGCTTGCCATTGTAAATATCCATTAACAGTTCTTTCACTCACATTTTATCTATTACTTATATAATAATGTGTAATAATATTGCTGATACTCACCATAACCTTTTTGTGGGCCAGCTTAAAACTTGCTGACTGAAATCAAACATACATGTATTATTATTAATACTTTTAATGGACGATGAAGTACCGTAATCACCAGTCTACAAGTCGCACGTTTTTGCTCAAACTTTTTGCTCAAAATAGAGGGTGCCACTTATCTGCGGGAACATCTGCAAAAGGTTATTGTACTTTCCAGTGATATAAGTTGACCAGACTTTTTGAGCCTCAAAGGATTGAGCAATCCACATCAAACACATAACACACCAACATGAGCATTGTGTTTATAAAATAATTGTAAAATTATTTTAGCCTGAAATTGCAAAATATCTGTGTTAAAACAGTGCTCACTATTTGAGGAATGAAAGGAGCCAAAGAAAAAAGTCTGCAAACAAGTGGCCATCTTTTTTTTTTTTTTTTTTTTTTTATTATTATTATTATAATGAACACCAACAACAAAAATTACAATAAAATAAAAAGGAAAGGAAAAAAGGAAAAAAATTAACAAGTGTGACAATAAATTAACTAATTACAATATGATAACTATTTTCACATACTAATACTTATGTGGCCGCAGCTGAAAGGTATGACAATTAGTGCCACCAAGGCGTATGTAGATATGTAAATCGAAAACGAGGAGAAAAGAGACTTGTTCAATTATCAGGAAGGTTCCATTTTCGCATTAAGGAGTTTTCAGCTTTAGATTCTAGTTCATAATTAAATTTAAGGTGACACAAGAAGGCGTCCAATTCAGGTCTAGTTTCTTTGTATTTACATAACCAAATATAGTGGCCATCTTGGTTAACCTTAGTAACCAGGCTAAATGAACATATGCTCAAGAAATTTGCATGGTTACCAAGCTTGTTTTGGCATGAATAAACAGCAGGCAAACAAACATAGCTGCGATAAAAACTGTGGTTTTCTTTTTCAATTAATAAACAATGATTCAATGGATAGAAGCAAAGTCAAGCTCATGTTTTGTGGAGCCAATTCTCTGATTTTATTTCTTCTGTTTTTATTTTACAAAACTTATTTTTTCAAAATTTGAGCTTCAAACTCTGCGGCTTATCTGTGAGTGCGGCTTATACACCGGTGTTTACGGTAATACTCTGGGTTCATTTCAAGAAATTGAGAAATTGACCAAATTTGCCCAGTCATGCTGCCGACTGCTTTAAAATATTCATACTGTTCAGCTGTTCAAATATTTTATCTGACTTCTAAAAGAACAATAGCAATGTATGAAGCCTAAAGCTCATAACAGAGAAGCGATTAACTCGTTTCCGATGCTGGGGATTTTTAGAAAACGTGGGGAGCCAATCAGAATTTACTTCCTAATATGGAGTTCTAAAAGAAGCCTACTTCTACGCTCCCACAACACTTACTTGCGAATTGCGCATGTTGAATTGCGGGAAAACCTTGTATCTTGTTTCATACAAGCTGCTACAAAGGTCAATAACTGCACTTTGTAGTTCTGAGACTCGACCAAAATGTCAACTTTATACTATTCAAACGGCCATTGACTCCCATTGTTTCCTAGGCTGAAAAGAAGGCCGATTATGCCGAACTGGAGGAAGCAGAGAAAAGGAGAAATTCTATGCACCGTGGAAAAACATTACTGGCAGAGCGAAAAAATTCCTATTTAGATTGCTTGCCGTCTCAGGTTTTATACTCCACAGCGATTTGTGTCAACAGCAACATACCAGCAATCAAAATCAGTTAATGAATGAAATACGGCGAAATGATAAAAACACAGAGTTCAAAACTTTAGGACACCTGCATCAAAGAAAGATGAAAATGAAATAAAGATGCACACAACATGTAGGGTTCTCCAAATCACTTTTATTTAAAAACAAAGACAAGTGGACTCAAAAACAATGTTGTTGAATGAATAAATAACTTGTTCGTATTTGAAAGGTCATTTCCGATCTTCAACGGCCAGTTTATCAAAGTTAAAATTACTCATAACAAATCGTAACTCGAAACAGCTCATGATGGCTTCTGCTCAAAAACAATTAATGATACGAAAATTTCAAAATTCCTCAAGACAACCGCAATTTAGTTTTGTCAAGATGATGAAAACGTACTCCGTAAGTTCAGAACCTAAGCGATGCCACATTTACAAACAAAAAATTAATGCAACTCAGTTTTAAAAATAAGCATAGTACGTTAAATTATTTCTCAAGATACAAATGATCAGAACTTTCTCGTACGAAATCATAAATTCGGAAAACAAGTGGGCTCGAGAGCTAAATAAACATGTTTGAAACTTACTGATTTGGTATGCTCATTTCCTCTCAAAAATCGCTTTGAAAAACAATTATAGTATATACAAAGAAAAACCATGGTAAGGATGGGTTGACAAAGTCGGCGAAAGTTTTAAAAAGTGTTGGCTGTTTAAAATACAGCAAACTGAATATTTATAAACACTGCCCCGCCGTTCATATTTCAAAATCTATACAACAAAATTTAATTTTTAAATATTCCAACCGATTTGGGAAGAAAAACCCTAAGCTCAAGTCAGACACTAAATATTGCATGTTTGAGTGATAAATTATAAGCGAATAGGAGAGTAAAAACACTTTTGTTTTCAAAATAAAACAGAAAAACACATGGCATTGCATACTGAATCATGAGAATTTCCTTCACTTCTTCCGTACGCTTCAATCTCTTTGTGAAGTTAAAAACAATTCATATTTTGTTACTACCATAAAAACGTGACTTAGACAATCTTTCTAATTTGAAACTACATTTGAATGAGTAAAATACATTACCATATTGCACATGAAATTCTTTAAAAAGCCATTTTTGTGGTGATTTGGTGGAGATGAAACAAGGCTTGAAAAACCTGAGTTGTCCAGATTTCGCGGTGTTGAGCTTTTTTCGTTCCTTACTCTGTCGGCATCTTCTTAGAACTACTAAAATATTCGATACTTTTTCCTCTTCAGTTTTGAACCTCAAAATGTGATTTGGTAGCGACGAAAATAGCCGTGACATTAAGCTGTCCATATTTCTCAAAGCGCATGTAGTTTCCTCGAAGTTTTCTTGCCGATTTGAGCAACCGCGCGTACGCGCATGAAACTGAAAACCTCCTTCTATATAAGGGCAAAATTCAATCTGCGATTCTGATTGGTCGGTTGGGAATTCTAATAATCCCCAGCATAGTTCTGAACATATAAGGGGAAGTTGCACGCTTCTACGTGATGAGCTTCTGATGAAGCTTATTAGCATTCCTATTAGTATTCTGTGACAGTGATACAGTATACATCCCCAATGTAGGTATTTTGCATCAAAATTTATAAACCTTTACATTCATTAAACTGAATTTTAAAAAAAGTTATTCAGGTTGCAGTCAAGTACACATGTAAAAATATTTTTTTAAACTAAATAGTTTGGTATATGTAAGTATTAGATTTAAGCTTGACACACTAGACATGTAACAGATGCATTGGACTTACTTATGATCCAGAGATTTTCTGATTTATCACGCAGCACTGTTCAAGATCCATTTGATCAGTTAATCATCTGAAATGATAGAAGTTTTGTCCATGCTGCTATTTATGATCATCCAACTGTTTCCTAGGCTGCTTATGTTGACTCAATCATGCTACTTGCAGCTATAAAACCAAGTGAATGGATAATGAAAAACAGTCTCAACTGAAACATATGGGATGTTAACTCTCTATGGCATGTTGCATACAGCTATTTCAAATGAAGGGCTGAGAGCATAACTGACCTATATGGAATTTAAGGCCTTTTTTATTTTTTCTCACTCAGATTTGTCCATTTTTGGCATGTGAACTACAAATTAGTTGCAAAACATTGTTCAGAATCTTTTTCTGTTGTTTTCTCCGTTTTTTTCCCGAAATTCCATACGCCAAAAAAAAATCAAAGGCTCCTATTGTTACACAATATTGCGGTAAGCTTCTGTTTTCACAATGACACCGTTCGATATTTTTTTAAATTAAACGTAAGGTTTTTGACGAACGCAAAAAAAGTGAATCACTTTCATAATGTCCAGTTCGAAAAAAAAAGGATGCTGAGCATGAATCGAACCCGGGGCCATCCGAGTGCAAATCCTGGACCCAACCCATTAGACCACCGAGGAACACATGCTCAGTTCAGACTAAGTTTTATTATTTAAAGGTAGATATGCATCAAAACATGTATATCGATTTGAAAATCCTTTTAGATAGATCCTTCACGATAGATAAGCAAGCCAGGCGTGTGTAAATAACGGCATTTTTGTTCAGGTTGTTGGCACTGGCCAAGCGTATCGCAGTTGCATATTCTCACAGCCAAACTGCTTTGACATGGCGTCGAAATTGCGCTCTGAATTTACAGTCAAAGCACTGGAGGGCCAGAACTCTGCTTTTTTCAGGTGAAATTAGTCAAATTCCTAAGGGTTAGTGCAAATTTGACAAGGGTTTGTAATATTATTCGTTGTACGATAAAATGAGGCAAATCTGAGCGAGAAAAAATAAAAAAAGGTCTTCCATATAGGTCGGTTATGCTCTCAGCCCTTCAATTATTAACATTTTCAGATTAATACATGTACATGTACTTAAAGCCTAAAACACATGACCCTAAGATAGTATGGGATTTTTTATGCATAAGTACACCAAAATCAATAATAGGGAGCTTAAGTAACAGCAACAGCAAGACCAAGGAAAAGTCACTTGAAAAAAAGATTTGTGCTATTTTAAACTATTTTGCTTTAGTTTGTCTAACATGACAGGATTGTCCAGGAGCTTAATTTATAGGAATGGCTTTCAAGTTCAAATAGAGAAGGCAAATTAACAGTCTTGTACTCTATTCTCCACAAAACCTATAATTTGATCATTTGACGCTGTTGTTTTGCAAGGAATGGCAAAGAAATGCCCAAAATCCAAAACCTACATTCAGGGCATTGTTTTCACTTAAGCTACCTGATGCTTTAATCTCCCGATACTGTCAAATAAAGAAATGCTCCATTCTTCATACAACTCAAAGGTAATTTGTTTGTAAATGCTCTTGGGAGGACTGCATATTCCCAAGAGTATTTCAAAACAATAGTTTATGCAAAATTTGGGGGGCAAACAAAGTGTATTATGGGCAATTCGAAAATAGAGAATAGAGTTGTCTCGATAGTTTCATTCCAAAATTGTCTAGAAAGCGATATATCTCCGACAAAACTGATTACAAAATTATCAATGCCTTGATAGATTATCAGACACGCTGATTGATTATCGGACATGCAAATCCTATTGAAAATTTCCATCAACAATGTGCGTACGCAAATCTTTATCACATCAGTATATAGGCCGTCCAATAATCGATCACAGGAATACCCGAAAAGAAATACCCCTAAACAGCGGTAAACTGCTCAGAAACGGTAGGTACATCATGTATGGGAAACAAAATGGAGGGGAAGTTTCCCATTCGATGGATTTCAGAACAATCCTTGCAGTTTTGCGTTCATCTTTTGGAGTTTTTGTCCTTGCGTAAGGAAAAAATGATTGGAAAATCAGAGCGCCATTATCGCTGCAGGTACGAGGAATACTGTTATTTCCAAGATATTCAGATTTATGACACAAGACTCCGTAGTTGAACAGATTAAACTTTATTCGGCTGATAGCACAGGCATTCCAACGTCTTTCTTTTTATTTTTGTGGGATTTTGCATTAATTTTCGTTAGCGTCCGATAATCAATTGCATCCGATAATACATGCGAATACCTTAAATCTTACAATTAGTTTGAAAAAAAGGCAAATAAACCATTGATTGATTGATTGAAAAACAAAAGCCGAAACAAAAGAACACATAAGGAAAAATAATAGTGCATACATGCATATATTATTAACGTATGGGTTTATATGAAACCTTACCAACTGTAATACAGTATTCTCACCAGGATTTTGCATCTTGCGGTCCAAGGGCCCATTAAGACCAAAAAAGTGGGCCATTTGAGAGACAGTTTGGTTACTGACAAACAATACCCTCAGGGTTATTCACTGGGTTATTACACATGATTAAATGGCTGTAATTCGCGTAAGCCTACCTTCGAAATAGTGCTATTATTTTGTGCTACTATAACACTTGTTTTTATTGTAAGCAAGCTTTAATAATACGACTTAGCTTACCAATAACTGGGATATTTATGCGGTGCCCGACTATTCCATATTTTGCCCGACCCAAACCACGGCTGAATTGAGCACTCTCCCGTTCCAAGCTGTCGAATCTTACTCTTGTAAACAAAAGAGAAAGCGGTTGTTAAAATATAACATTCAAGAAAGCCAGCAAACAAAACTGCCAGGGTTTTAAAATGAAGAAGTTTACAATCCTATATAAGCTCCCTTTCTCAATACAGTACATGAAATTGAAATTACTGTACAACGTTTACTCACCAGTTTATAGCGTGGAGTTCTCCCAGCTTTCTGTTTGTGTTGCCAATTATCGGCCATTCACTAAGACGATATTTACCGTACGAGAAACAGTTAGTTTAAATACATTAATACGGCATTTAACTGCCCTTTGCACGGATAGAAATGTTCTGGAAAGGACGAAACAAGCGAACACCGGCCTTCGCTTCACAGATTCAAACCTGTCACAAACGACGCACATGGATACAACTGAACCAACCAATCATATTCCTTGAATTTGATCCGTTATTGGATACTGGGTATCCTGTGAACCTGTTCCCAGGCTACGCACTGGGTATTTCAGTAAACGCATTCACCGGAAGCGCGGGAACGGAAAAAATAAATTTTACACAATAGAGAACTCGGGGTATATAAAAAAAGTAACTGCTTTTTAAATTTAACAGGAAGTTAATGCACAGCGTGAAGGGAAAAATCCAGTCAGTTTACATGGAGGGTGATCCGGTTAGCTGGACCTATACCCACGTAACCGGGCTAACAACATAGCTCGCCTTAAATTTTTTTTTTTTTTTTTTTTTTTTTATTTGTCCATTATATTACATTGGTTTCATTTTACAGTTAAATCTCTGCTGGTATAAAACATATAATGGCAGGAGATCTTAGCAAGCTCTATTGAGCTTTTCTAGGAAGATCCCCATCATACATTTATATACTAATTACAACAGCAGATGGATAATCATTCTAAATGTAAAAGTTATACGGGTTTGTTTTAGCAATAAGATGACTACATTCTTAATCTAACATAACAAAGTATTTTGATTTTTTACATAAGTTTTTGTGCTTATCTTAAAAGAATTATATGTTTTGGATATTTTTAGATTTTTAGGCAAATTATTCCAAATTTGTGCCCCCCTATATTTTAATGAAAATTTTCCGTAGTTTGTCCTTTTGTAATCTATAAAAATATTTGATGCTGATCGAGTATCATGACAATGTATACTTTTATTTAATCTAAAATAATTATTAAAATATTCTGGTAAATTATTGTTAAAGTAAGAGTACATAAAAAGTGCTATCAAATACATATTCAGCTCATATATATTAAGAATATCAAGAGATAGAAATAGTGGCTTTGATTCATCTCGGTAATTTGCAAAAGTCATTATTCTTACTATTTTTTTCTGTATTGTGAATATTGATTTAAGCCTGGTAGGGTACGTGCTTGTCCATATAGTGCTACAATATGTCAAGTATGGATATATCGTAGTATTATAAATTGTTTTTAAAGTTTTAATTGATAAATAATGTCTAGCCTTAGCCATTATTCCCGTCATCTTTGATATTTTTGTTGTAATGTGGTCAATATGATATTTCCATGATAGTTCATCATCTATATATAATCCTAAAAATTTTGTACAATTTACTTTTTCAATCTCCTGATCATTAATTTTAATTGAAATAGATTGGTTAAGTTTCTTTATTTTAGGTTTAAAAATTATAAAATGTGTTTTCTTCACATTTAAAGATAGCTTATTCATAGAGAGCCAAGATGTAATTTTCCGTAGTTCCTGATTCATGGTGTTACATAAAACAACAACATTTTTATGACTGTAAAACAAATTTGTGTCGTCAGCAAAGAGAATGAATGATAAGGTCTTTGAACATTTAGAAATATCATTCATGTAAATTAGAAACAATAGAGGCCCAAGAACAGAACCTTGTGGCACTCCACATTTGATTGTCATACTATTTGATTTATGCGACTTGTATTTAACTATCTGTTTCCTATTTGTCAAATAATTTTTGAACCATTCATTTACAATTCCTCTTATTCCATAATGGTTGAGTTTTGTTAATAGTATCTCGTGATTTACGGTATCAAATGCCTTTGCAAGGTCTAAAAATACTCCCAGTGTGTATTCATTGTTGTCTATTGCTTGGGATATTTTTGTCATAAGCTCAATAGTTGCTAAGTTAGTTGAGTGTTTTTTCCTAAAACCATATTGACTAGAGAATAATATGTTTTCCTTTTCAAGATAATTAAGTAGTCTTTTGTACATTAATTTCTCTAATATTTTACTAAAACACGGGAGAACTGAGATCGGTCTATAATTAGAAAATTCTTCCTTGTTGTTTGCTTTAAATACTGGAGTAACAAGTGCAACTTTCAGATCATTAGGAATTATACCAGTAAGAAACGACTGGTTATATATATAAGCTAATGGTTTGATTATATACTTAGAAATTTTCTTAACTAATTTAGGTGGTATCTCATCATGACCACAAGACTTGTTTCCATTTAGATGCCATATCTCAAAATCGACTTCATTTTCTGTCACTGCGTCCAAAAACATCGAACTTATAAGTCTTTCACCTAGAAAGGTTGACACCTCATCATTATTTCCTGGTATTTTGGTGGCCAAATTTGGTCCAACATTAATAAAATATTCATTAAATTTATTGCTTATCTCTGTGGGATCAATTATTGATGTCTCCTCATCTCCTATAAAACAATCCGGTAGTTCAGGTTTACATTTGCTTTTGTTAATGACTTCATTTATTAGTTTCCATAGATATCTTAAATTATTTTTCTGCTCATTGAACTCCTTATTATAGTAGCACTTCTTGGCTACATTTTTGACTTTATTGAATTTATTACGATACGTCTTATAAGCTAATTCATTTTGTTTATTTGGATTCTTTATAAATTTCTTATATAACTTATTTTTAGTTTTCCTTGATTTTAAGATTCCTTTTGTTATCCATGGTATTTTCTTACCGTTGTCACATACTTTTTTTCTAGGTTTTACTAGAGGTATATTCTTATGAAATAAATGATATAATTTAGTATAAAAGTAGTCATAAGCATCTTGAACATCAGTTTCACTGTAGATTTCGTTCCAGTCTTCACATTCTAAATCTTGACAGAGTTGATTTATCGTTTTATCATTAATTAGCCTATGTTTAACATTTATTTCACTTCGAAGTTTGAGCCGTTGTGAGTTATTCGTTGATAAGAACACTGGTAAATGGTCTGAAAGATCTGTAAATAAGATACCACATTTATAATTCTCTTCTATTCTGTTAACAAATATATTATCAATTAGTGTTGCACTCGTATTAGATATTCTTGTCGGTCTAGTAATAAGTGGATAAAATGCTGAAGAAAACATCATATTAGTAAAATCTTTGATGTGCTGATTCTCTTCAATTTTCAATAGATCAAGGTTAAAATCTCCCATTAAGAAACATTTTTTGTTTTGGCCAAATCTAATTTTTGCAATAGGTCAGCTAGGCACTCCTTGAATTCTTCAAGCTTACCATTTGGAGGTCTATAAATGATACCAATCACGATGTTATTTGGCTTAGCAGTTATTTCAATGACTTGTGATTCTATTACATCGTTTACATTCTTTGTTAGGTCTAATCGTTCCCTAAACTGGTAGGATTTGTTTATGTATAAACAAACACCCCCTCCTTGTTTATTCTTCCTAGTTATTCCTATGTTTTGATAATTTAGTAACGGAAAATCGTTTTCATTTTAATCCTTTTATCCGGATTACTACAACGTCATTGAGGTAATCGCGGTGTAACAAATGCCAACTGACAACCAAGCGGTCTGGAATCATTATTTCATTTCTTTTATTTTTTTCATTTTCTTTTATTTCTTTCATTTCCCACCGAGCCTTGCAATAAAGCGGGAAAGACGTTTATATGACTAATTTCAAATTGTGTGTAAATAACTAAAATAAGGAGGTCAACCGCTTAGGGTTAGGGTCTCCTATTGACACTTAATAAACTGAAACTGACAAGAAAATGGGAAAAAGTGGCTCCTAGCAACCAACTTGATTGATCTTCAATTCTATTTAATCATTACCGGCTTAATAAAGGACTGTTTTCCTTAAATTTTGTAATTATGATAATTATTAATAAGTAATCATACAGTTTTCTCGTGCAATTTGAGCTTGTTGAAAAACTCACTCGTGCAAATTAATCCCAAATTGAACTCGAAACCGTATGATTACCTATACAAACATAGCTTTTCGGGCTCCGAAACGTTTTCGGGACTTTTCGTTGAATCTACGGCGCACGCGTGTCTTGCGCTAGCATTATTAAATGGCGCGTACATTACTTTTAACGTTCAAATTAGCTGAAGAAACTTAAATAAGGCCGCTTAGATTTTACCAAACTACAACAACAAAAATGAGTAAATAGACTCCCGCTCATTTCAACAACTAACTTGCTGTCGTGGGATTTTAAAACTTTATCTACGCACAGCATGCCACAAGTGAAAAAGTAAACGTTTCCACGGAGGACACATTTTTCAAGAATTAAAACCAAGGTAAGATTGAATTTTTAAATTAATTAACTTGCCTTGGAAAATACAAACAGAGTGTCTTGTTTTCATTTGTTCAACTGACTATCAAGTAACAATTAGACATGTTGTCTCACTAGCGTCTGAAACTTGTTATCAAGGGTCTTAATTACAGACATTATCAAACAGGATTTTTTTTTTCAAAATAGTGTTTAGAGGGACCTAAAATTTGACTTGATATTTGCCGCTTTTCATCTTAATTAGCAGAACCAAAACTTAACACTTTTCAAAAATTTTTTAAAGAAATCATCTTTATCACCGTAAACTGATCGTTCTTGGAACTTTTAATTTTTTTCGCGCAAAGTTTTTCTTCCCAGGCTTCGCGCGTCTTCTCCGCGTTCGAAGTGATGACACAGTCAGTTACCATGGGCGTTGCCAAGGGCGTTGTCATAACAAATGTTCACAGTGAAAATTTTTCACATTCGGTGTTGAGCGCTTGTTGTAGCACATGCAATCATGGACACCACGTGGATATCGAGCGCTACAAGTGGCATGTTTAACTACGTATATAATTCACTTACAGGCGAAGATGAGAGTACGGAAACCGGTTATCGTTCACGGAATTTACAACTTTGTAAAGGAATGCAGGTTACAGACCTTCCCACAAATAACTACGAACCTCTTGAGGCTTCGCATGGCGCACGGGCCATGGCAAAAAAGGTAGGCGTTTCTTTTTCATTTATTTTCTTTCCTATCTGTCGCCAAACGTACCGCCAGGTCACAAAAATATGTCACCAAAGTTTCCGCAAGTGAAAAGATATTTTCTCCGCCAGCAAAAGCGCGCAATTCTCACTTGAGTTCATGATATTTTTCTCATGAAATTCTTAATTTTTGAGCATGTATATCACGTAACTCTTTTTACTTGGTACTTAAATAACTGAAAATGAAGGAATCTGTTAATATTTGTCAAACTTGAAATTTCTATGATTTAAAATGAGTTGTTTTTTAATCAATCGGCTACAAGAACAGAACAAAAAAGAAGCGCGCGCGCCACCGTGGGCTGGATTATGACGTAACTTGCTTCAAATATTCTTCTGACATAAACTTATTTTGCGCAACAAAAGAACGACAGTTCTATAGTTGCGAGTACTCTGCATGCACAAGCGTCGCAAGTTTAAAGTGTGGTACGGCGCGATGAAAATTACATCTGTAGCTTAACCTAGCACAGGTGATGTGACGGCTTATAAATCAATCAATAAAATGTGCGAGCTCGTATCTCGTGAGAATTTTACTGCGTGTTTCATCACCAGCCAAGGTTGTTAAGTGTGAATTCATAATAACTGCGCTCGGAATTTAAATAACGTCATTCTTAAGTATTATCTTAGGCGGCTGCCCAGGCGAACTGCACGAATGACACTCGTGAGCTAAAAAGAAAAGTTTGCACAAGTCAGGCAAAAAAGACATGCAATAAGAAAAAAAAACGTTTCTGTAACAAAGAGGAGACAAAAATAAAACCAGAAGAAAAGCTAAAGAAGAACTGTTGATGAAGTTGAAGATTTTTGAAGTCATCAAAAGAAAAAACGAGTACACATTAATAAGGTCATAGCGACAGCGTTTCTCTTTATTAATTTATGTTTTCGTTCCAATCACTGACATATATAAGTTCTTGTAGTTCCCCTTATATTTCTAACGGAAGACAATACTATATTTTTTCCAGTACAACAGAGAGAGAGAACTAGAAGAAAAGATTGCTGTATTGAAGGAACAGTTCAATGGTGAGTTTTGTATAGCATTTCAATGTATTTGAAACGGCTGGGGCATTTTTTATTGCGGTTTAACGAAATCCATAAAGGTGGACAAATGTGAAAATGTACGACTATTACATGAAGATTCTACCTGAGCTGAACGAAAATCGCGAGAGAACCTTTCGTAACCTTTCTTCTAAGGTTGGAGAACCATTGGTTTGTTTGTTATAAATTAAAATCAAAAATCCGATAAACTGTAGCAGCATGTAACCCTTCAGTCGCGCGCTTTTCAGTATGACCCAACATAAAAAGGTTATAACTGCTAGTTGTAAAATTGTAACTATAATGAGTTATAGAATTATAACTGTAGTGACATTGAATTTCTGGAAGGCTCCGTTGTCACGGCCAGAGCACTTATCGTCTCACTGATGTCATATTGGATGGTGCTGACTCTTTTTACTATCTTTTAACTCAGCCAAAAGCAAGGAGAATGTTTGTCTTCAAGACAAGGTATCCGAGTTACAACAGAATGGCGAGAAAAAGGCCAATGATTTGGCAAAGAAATTGGAAGGAAAAGACCAGCTGATGAAGAAAGCGAAGAAGTTTGTTTCTGTGTACAAAGACAAATTGTTTAAAAAGGAAGGAGAAGTGGAAGAACTCAACAAGGAGCTCCTATCAATGAAAGGTAAAAGCCCACAACTATGACAAGAATTCAATTTTGAAAAGATAAGCGGCCTGAAAAAAACGAAAAAGTTCCACATCATAATTTGTAAAGAGGAGTATTATCGGAAACGTTACAATTAAACTCTTTTCTTTTACTGATTGACTGACTGTGTGATTGTTTCACTGTTAAAATGAAACGAATGAACGAACTGACTGACTGACCGACAGACAGACAGACAGACACTAACGACGGAAAAATCCAACTGACTGACTGACTTCACTGATAACTGAATGACTGTCCGCCCAGCAGACGACACTGCTAAAGGAATGACACTGATTGACTCAACTAAACGGACTGTAACAGTGACGTGTTAACTTCAGTACTGGTTCACTGACTCCATGACTTTATCTGTCTCTCTGACTGACTAAATGACTGACTGATTGATTAAAAAAATGAATCACAAACTGGTAGCCTGACTTTCTTGACTTATGGAATGGTATAAAGGTTTTTAATTATTGCCTTTTTAGACGTCTTTGGAAACCTTAGTAAGTCAAAGGAATCCCTAAGCAGCCAAGTTGCAGAACTTAAGATGATCTTAGCTAAAAGAGACGAAATTCAGAAACAACAACAACAATTAATCAGAGCGTTAGCTGAGGACACTAAGAACAAGCTGGAAAAGGCCTCGGCCAACATCTCTTACCTCACCAAGGACCTTAACGTCTGCAAAGGTACGAATTTGGCAACAGAACCGTTGTTAAGATGAAAATACATCATGAAATGCCTATTGAACTGATAAACGAAGCTATTAAGTATAAATATTCCTTCATCACCGGAGCTGGACATGCGACAAACAAACACAAGAATTAAAGGAAGATGTACATGTGACAAGGAAGTATGCACATGAAAGAAGAACTAAGAAACACAAATTTGGAACATATTTTGTGCAAGTATCCTAGCACACATGGAAAATCTTTCTTAACGAACGTTTTCTCCGTCTTTCACTTTTTGTAGCAAACAATTCGGAGCTCTGCAAGCTCAATACTGCCCTTGAAGAGCAACTAAAAGAAGCTTCGTGTGATAACAAGGCGACGAATGATGAACTGAAATCCTTAAAAGGTGCGTTATATCAAATGATGTGAGATAACTGTTTATAAAACTCGTGGATAATTCATGACGAGAACACAAAGGAAATCACTTCCGTGAAGGAGGTTTGGATACCCGGTCTTAATTAGCATAGATTTTAGCGATTTTATTCCTTTGGTTTCGCCGCATTTATTAATCAGTTTGAGAAGCTGTATCAAACACTCGAAAGAGTGTTTTGTCAGGGATCCAAACACTTCGAAGTGGGTTAAAAAAATAGTCGGCTGCGCCTCGTTTTTCAAGCTACCTTTCGGTGTCTGGATATGATATGTAACGTCAAACATTCGTTTGGAAACGCAAATGGAATTTTCAGTGAACCTTCATTTACCCGGTGTTTTACGTAATTTAGAGTTGCGCTAACACAAAAGTTTACTTCTTTTAGTTGTTCATGCAAATCATACTCCTGTATCATATATTTCCCGGATGGGAGATTGATACGATTATCAATTTAGATTTTTACTCATGCGCGAAGCGGCATGTGGTAAGGTTTCGGCTCGGTTTTTCTTGTTATTACTCATGCGCGTAGCGGTATGAGTTATAAAATGGGCTCTGTTTTTCTTTTTTTATTATTTTTTTTGGTGTCACGATTTTGCATGCAAATTTATGCACGCATATTTTAAATTGGCACTTCCGGTTCATAGACTTCCTGTTTAGTGACTTCCGGCTACTCCCACTTCCGGTAAAACAGCGTCACTGAAGTGTCACGACAGCATCTCCTACAACCCTACTTACATTACTAATGTTCACGTTAGGTATATATAAGACGTAGAACAATCACTGGCTTCATTGTGGTACAGCCTTCAATTACAAAACATTCAATAGTAAAGAACGCAGTTTGCAGGAACGATGACTGAATGAAAGGAGTAACTCTTCTTCATATCGGACATCTTCTTATCATGTTTAAAATACATCATAAAACTTTCGTACGCATGCGCATGAGTATAGGCTGCTTGCAGCCTCTTGTTATTTTTATTTTTTGTGTCACGATTTTCCATGCAAATTTATGCACGCATATTTTAAATTGTGCACTTCCGGTTCATGTCTTCTCCATTTACACTTCCTGTTTAGTGACTTCCGGCTGCTGCTACTTCCGGTAAAAGAGCGTTACTTAGGTGTCACGACAGCATCTCCTACAACCGTACATACATTACTATGTTCACGTTTGGTATATATAAGACTAAGAAGAACCACTGGCTTCATTGTGGTACAGCCTTCATTTCCAAAACATTCAATGATAAACAACGTGGTTTGCAGGAACGATGACTGAATGAAAGGAGTAACTTATCTCCATGTCGGGCATCTTCTTATCATGTTTAAAATATATCATAAAATTTTCTTACGCATGCGCATGAGTAAAGGCTGCTTGGAGCCTCTTGTTAGATTTTAGATCAAAGGGCAGACTTTCAGGAACACCTAAACGAAGGTTTGTCTTATAACATTGTTATCACAGAATTTTCTGAGAGGGTTCCACTTCATTCTTCGTCTTCATCATGAAGATGAATAATGAACTGGAATCCTCTATGGAATCCTCTATACGTTAAGAGAAAAGGACAACTGTTATCCTCTAAATTAAATAAATCTTCCTGAAACATGAGCGCAACACTTTATTCTTCAAAATATGGATCATCTATGTACATTCATTCTGTACTACGTTACATAAGCTCCCTCCCGCCTTTATATTAAACCCTTTCCCCCTCAAACAACCCTCCCCCGGGTAAGCTTAATCAAGGACTAACGTTATCTTAATGCACACATCAGAGTAATTTTGTTGGGTGAGCAATCCTCTCTTGCTAATATTTATCATGATCCATTAAAAGATCATCATTCGTGAAAAGACAGTTATCAGAGTTCTTCATAAGGTGACAGTTTTTATTTATCAGTAATATTACTCTAGTATTAGTCTTTTAGTCTTCATTAAAAACACTACAATGGTAATGTGATGATGTATTCGTTTTATTAACGAAGCCGTTGTTTTTCTCTTCATTTTCAGAACATGAAAACAAGATTGAAAATATCAACACGTCGCTGAAGGAACGTCTTACTGAGGCACAAGACAGGTTAGAGGAGATGGCTAAACAATATCAACATAAGGAGCAAGTCAATCGGGAGAATGAAGAACTCGTTCAGCAGGTTGCAACACTAAAGAGTCAATTAAATTCCTGCAATGCTTCATTGAAAGACGTCCTCCAAGCCAAAACTCAAATGACGGTTTTCCTGGATAGCTGTAAAGGTAGGAATTTAGGCACACAGATATAAAATTCAATCCACGTTATGAGAAACACAAATGGAGTTTTTTACGTTTATGACTTGGTGTTTTACTTTCTGTAGCGGAGAATTCGGAGCTGCGCAAACTCAATAAAGCCCTTGAAGGTCAAGGTAAAGTGTTACAGGAAAAACTTAAAGAAGCTTTACACAATGCCACAAAGGCAAAGAGGGAAGTAGAATCCTCTGAAGGTACTGTTACGTCACTGAGAGAACGTCTTACTGAGGCACAAGACAGGTTGGAGGAGATGGCAAAACGACTTCAACACAAGGAGCAGGACAATCGGGAGAAGGACGAACTCGATCAACAGGTTGCAACACTAAAGTGTCAATTGAATTCCAGCAACGCTTCGTTGAAAGAGGTCCTCCAAGCCAAAACTCAAATGACAGCTTTCCTGGATTGCTGCAAAGGTAGAAATTTAGCCCTACAGATTTAAAATTCAGTCCACGTTATGAGAAGCAAAAATGGCGATTTTAACATTTACTCGGTGTTTACTTTCTGTAGCAGAGAATTCGGAGCTGCGCAAACTCAATAAAGCTCTTGAAGATCAAGGGAAAGCGTTACAGAAAGAACTAAAAGAAACTTTATACAATGCCACGAAGCTGAAGAACGAAGTGCAATCCTCTAAAGGTACGTTATGTCAAAAGATATGTGATAATAGAGTCATACAACTGCTTTGATGAGCTGTTTATTACCTGCTGAACCTTACGGCAATCTTGAAAAACACTTTTTTTGCCACACCTTACTACTTGCCCTCAAGTAATAAATCATAATCAGCCGCAGTTGAGCAGAATGCGGTTTGTTCTTCCGTTAAAAAGTCGCCACTCTATTTAGCCTTGACCTCTCCCATCCCCTCCCGCCTCAATCATGCTTGAAATAGATAAGCCGCCGGAGGCGTAAGAGAGGATTTCGATATCCTAATACATAGAATATAGTTGGTATGTTAGATCATCGTACCTGAGTTATCCTCTCCTGTATGTCTTTGTCATGATCATGGATAAGGTCGCGTTAACGTTCTGCAAGCAAGGCTACACAAGATGGCTAACCAACTGCAGAAAACAGAACATTGATCAGGAGAACTAAAACCTATGCCATCAGTAAGCTGGTTGGATAAAAAACAAATAAAGTTTCACCAAAACTGTGCTGCAGAACGTAATTAGTGAAAAGACCGAACTCTGTCATAACATCGAAGTCTATGTTTCTTAGTAACTAGTCAAAAAAGTAAAATAAATCAGTGTTCATGGTCTCTTAATCCTAATTTTCAAACAAACTGAAATGGCAGTCTGATGAGGTATTATTTTGTATTGTGCAGTTCCAGAAAATATCCATAATCCCCCCACGGAAGGTTTTTTGTTTAGCACCCCCATCCCCCAACGTTGCTGTCCTGTTTTTCTGTTTTTGTTTAGCACTTCTAAATCAGTCACAGAATACGATTACGTCACTGAATGAACGTCTTGCTGAGGCACAAGTGAAGATGAATAATCTTGCCGTACAAATTCAACAAAAGAAGCAAACCAATCGAGAAGAGGGAGAACTCTTTCGACACGTTGCTACACTAAAAAGCCAATTGAATTCCAGCAATACTGCGTTGCAGGACCTCGTCCAAGCCAAGAATGAAATGACGGTTCTCCTGAATAGATCTAAAGGTAGGAATTTAGCACTAAAGATTTTAAATTTCAGTCGAAGCCCTCGATATATGATATAATGAAGTACTTATTTTCAATGTGTGCTTAGATCTGTACCAATTTGAAATAGTGAAATAGTGAAAAAAGAGATATCATAAAAACACTATGCATTAATTCAATTTATTATACTTTTATTTATTATTAGAGTGAATACGCGTCAAAACGAGTGCAAATATGACACGTTATTGCACCCTTCTGAGCGCGCACTAGGTAAAACACTTTCAAAAACTATTTGGCGGTATATATAATAAACAATTGAAAAATACCCAGCTGTACAACACAATTTTTCGTTGAATAACTTCTATTTGATGTTCTCCGTTTTTAGACAATGAACGTGAACTTCAAGTTATGAAATCGTCCCTAAAGGAACGTCTTGATGACACACAAGGAAAACTGGACGAGATGGCCAATCAACTAAAGATGAGAGAGAAAGTCAATCAAGAGAAGCAAGACCAGTTATCTTGTGAGATTGTTTCGTTGAAAAGCGAATTAAACTGGACCAACGCTGCTTTGTCACGAGCTAAAACTGAAATGGAGGCCCAACTAGAGGACACCTCAAAAGGTAGGAATTCAGACTAAAACATACAAGCTTTTTCAATGTTTAGAACTTTGAAATTTGTCACGAGTTTCAAAGTTAAAGGAAGATGATTAGCAGTTAGGCCTTTATGAAGGTTATTGTCTAGAACCGATTACAATTTAAAATACGTAAATTTAACGCGTCCCAGAAATGTCATGTCCCAACTAATAGGCGTTCAGTAATTTTGTCAGCATTACGCTATTAGTGATTTCTATCACAATTACATCTGTTAAGCATTCATTTTTTCAACATAGATGTTATGCGCAAACAAGAAATGGAAATGATGAACATGGCGCTTAAGGAACAACTTGCTGAGACACAATCAAGACTGAGACAAATGGATAAACAAGTCAGTAAAGAGAAGGAAGAACTTTCACGTAAAATTAGTTCATTAGAGAGTCAACTGAGCTCCAGCAACACAGAGCTACAGGAAGTCTTCCAAATGAAGACTGAAACCACGGCTCTATTAAACAGCTGTAAAGGTGAGAGTATGAAAAAGGTACCTGAAGGTTCGGAGCTTTGAGAATAACATAGCGGAAGGAAAATTTCAAGAAACATTAATAACATTGTGCCGTCCAAGAAATGATCAGAAATGTGATCAGAAGCCAAGCATATATTTTGGTGAATCTGGGGAAGTAATCATTTCATTAAAGTTGTTCTGTTTCCTGAGCTCCAAAATCAATAACATATTTTTCAAAGTTGAGATTGGTTTAGATGCTTTGGAAACAGAAGGATGAAAACGTTTGCATAAGAGAGTAAGAAAAAGAGAAGTAATGTTCATCATGTCACGAGCATTACATCTTTCTCATATTTATTACCGAGCTCAACATTTACCATCTTTCTTCATTGATCACCACACATGACGTTTTCAACAATGCTGATCCTAGCAGTATCAGGAGTCTTTCGTAGAGCATCTGACAGGTGTGCGGAAGTCCATAGCTTATAAGACTGTCAAGAACTCAGATCATTTTTCTTTGCCCCACGCTCGTGATACTGGTGATGAACATTATATCTTTCTCATATTCGTTACAGAGCTCAAACTTTATCATCTTTCTTCATTTATCACAATACATTGTCATTTACATTTTTGTTGTTTAGCTGACTGTAACAACAATCTTCGGCCGCCACCTTTCATCTGTCCAGTAAAGGAAATCGTGTCTCGAGGCAATCATGATATTCCAGTGCCAGGAAAAGATCCGATTCAAACACAGCAGGCTGGTGGTTCCTCTGGAATATATATCAACCCATTCTCTATGAGGGCAATGAAGCCAACTGATAAAGGTACGTAGCTTCTATGTAATATAGATTGAAGAAGTTTTCGTATGAAATCATTCAAAATGGGGAATGGAAAAGGTACTCGCTCAAGAGAGGACGAATGTAATCAAATATGATGGTACAACATCATGTAACCAGAAAGTAACCGATTATAGTAAGCAGTAACTCCCCTTGTATACATGGAATTAATATATTGTAATTTATTTTTTACCTGACTGTAACAACAATCTTCGGCCGCCGCCTTTCATCTGTCCAGCAAAGGAAATCGTGTCTCGAGGCGAGCATCTGCCAGAAAAAGGTCAAATTCAAACACAGCAGACTTGTGGGTCCTCTGGAATATACGTCAACCCATTCTCTATGAGGGCGATGAAGCCGGAGAAAGGTACGGACAATGAAATGATATTCACAGTTTAACTTCTTTGTAAGAGTCGAACATGTCGCAAGCAATCCGGTATCTAAAAAGGTGGACTGGAAAAGGCAGACGCTTGAGAGAGGTAGCACTTATGAAACCAAAATGCAACTGTGATATTGTAAAAGAAGTTTCCGTTTAAACGTTGAATTTGTTTAATCATTGTAATTTGCTTTCTTTAGCTGGCCATTACAACAACTTCCAGTCACCGCCTATCATCTCTTCAACAAAGAGAACAAAACAGCTGAGACCATCCTCGCCATTCATCCCTGTTTCCAATCTTCCTGCACCTGCAGTAACTCTGTCAAACAATCTCCAGTCACCGCCTATCGTCTCTCCAACAAAGAGCACAAAACAGCTGAGACCATCCTCGCCATTCATCCCCGTTTCCAATCATCCTGCACCTGCAGTAACTCAGAGAAACATGAACCAAAAGAAAAACATTAAGGATAACCCCTTCTCCGGTATCGGTAAGATAACATCAATCTCTATAAAAACAACACACTTTTTAATTTACTGTAATAAGATTACTGGCTACCGTCTTTATATTATGAGCATTATTTCAAGTACAAGTGAGAGGTGAAGTGTAGGAAGAAGAAACATGAAATAAACGTTCTTACTTATGAGAGCAGTAGGAATCCAAGAACGCGCTTAAACACTGTATTTCGTGCTATATTATTTATTTATTTTTAACTTCTTTTGTATCTTATTTTGTTTACTCGGAAGCACCTCGTCTCCATAATTCTGAGTTGATTTCAGCAGTATTTGTTTTAGTAGTAACTGTTTGCAAGTACAATCGAAATATATTATAATCAGTCTGCACTTTACCCTTTTAATATCTCCCCCTTTCTTCCTCTAATTTTACAGAAAGCCAAGGATTCTTGAACAGTGCATTAAAATGGATTGGATTATAGTAAGTATTTTTCCTCAATAAAATAGCTGATATTTAATCTTACACCTCGTTATCAGTTTCAATAAGCCGCAAATTTTGATATATTGAAATTGGTAATTCTAACATGAGTCCGAGGCTTAGGGGAATGAAATAAAATTAATGAACTATTCGTTACTGAACTCAATATCATTTCTCGGCCTCAGAGGAGATTTAGAGTATCCACGGCGTAGGGCATTGAGGATATTGCGTTCCTCTAGGGATAGAGCTTTTAGGGTGGCTTCCCCAACACTATGGAATTCACTACCCGAAAATATACGCAACATGTCAAGTATTTCTATTTTTTTTTTAACTTAGTGTTATATTTTTAAAGTAGCTTTTAGTTTTATAGATATGGTATCATACGAACGTTTCCATTTTAGATTTAAAGCAGTTTTCAGATGTAATATCATTTCATTATTTAATTTTTATCTAGCTCCTTTATTAGACTTTCTTCGTATTATCTTTATTGTAATTCGCCTTTGATCATCTTTTTAAATAAAATTCATAAATTATTTTTGTGGAGTGACTATACCTAAGAGTATTGTCCACATTATGCATGAATTGTTATTGACTATTTTTATCTGGTTGATTTTGGGCGAGAATTTTTTTAACGTATTGATTATATTTTACATTTTAAATTCAGAAGAGATACCGATTTGGTACTTGTGGTAAATAAATTAACATTTTTTATTATTTTCTCTCGTTAGGTATCTTAACGCATGGATAGTGTTCTGATGCAAGTTTAATTATCTTCTTTAAAGATTTGTTAATATATAAAACAATGCTGACAGTTAATAAGGTAAAAGCCAAATTTTTTAATCAGTTGGGCACATAGAAGGCTTACCTTGACGGAAGAAAAAGAACTTCATTTGTAATACAGTTATCAGATTAAAATAAAGTGTTTTACTGTCACGCCACTTGGCGTGACACATTCTTAACATGATACCCAGTCTGCTCTCTGTTAGATTTAGTGGTAAGAGGAACCTTCTGATCGGAGTACAAATAGAAAATTAGGTGGAGTGCAACTGTCAAGTTTTAAACCAGCCAGTGCCCGGTGTCTAAGACCAACCGAAATTAAAATTGCGTTCCAAATCCTATTTTTCTCTAGAGTCGCTGGATTAATTCATTTTTTCCCTGAAAATTTCTCGAATCTCCCAATTTCTGACAATCTTCAGACTCCCGGAAGAATTTTGTTGTTCTCCCGAAACAGGCTACCGTGAAATCCCGGTTATAAGCCCTGGACGTATACAACTTCGTAGGATTTTTTTGGCTGTCAAGCAAAAAATATTGTGATAAACAAGCGTTGTTTTAGTAAATTTGGCGCAAATGTGACCAAACCGATGGGCCGATTACCGAGATTTCACGGAAGCCTTCATGTACTCCGCATTGACTCTGGGGTCTGGGGCAAAATGACAAAAAAAAGAAAGACATGAAATAGGTAGGGAGGTGAGGGAGGGGGAACGGGATGCACTCTTTCGCCTCGGCTCCCTATCCTAGTCAGTCACATTGTTGTCCTCTTTACCAGTCTCTGGTCAAACCCTTCATTCGGCTCAAATTACCTTCGCAGAAGGCTTGAAACAGACCTTGTTCTAGTTGTCACACCTCGTAGGCGTCCCTACACACCCTGTTCCAAGATGGCAATAAAATTAATAAAATGACCGCCATTTTGGAATAAGGTGTATTTAGGACACTAGAGGTTTTCTCGCAGCACGCAGTCAAGAGCAGTCTGGTGGTTTCTCGTAGCTTCTTGCAGCAGAGCACAGAATGTAGTTGAATTCTGTTCCAATACCATGGTTTGCGGTTTGAAACAACAGGGAATAAAATACTGGCACAATTAAAATGTTTTAAAAAAAAAGTACATTTTATTGCACTTTTCCCCTTCCCCGAGTGAGTTCTGAAACTCAATTTTGTGCTTTTCAGTAACAAGCAAACTCCAGAAGACCAACACATAAACTAATGATTATTATTTTTTCACTGCCATCAATCATAATTACAATGACTATCACTGGAACTATTACAAAATAGAAATAGAAAAACATAAAATGGACCAAAATCCATGACTCACAAGTCACAATAGTCTCTTGGGGGGAGGTGCCATGGGCTTTGGAAGAAAAAGAAGGCCCTTGCAGCAGTATTACCACCACGAGAGCTTGCTGGCTGGCACACATGACTGTTTGATTCCGTCACAAAATTATCTCTTTGTTTTCCAAGATGTCAACTATGATGATAGGTAGATGTGAAAAAATGCAACCATTGACATTTTTTGAAATTCCGAGTTAACACGTTGCTGAAAAGGACAGCGGTCGAATAATGAAATAATAGAATTCATCAAATTTAATTCACTTGTAAAACAACCCTTTACCAGTGTCAATAAATTAGTTTTGAAATTGAACAATAAAAGAAACCCACTTAATGTGAATGAAGTGATTTAGCCAAGACTTAAACATCTTTTATCAAATGTTCCACAAATTGAAATTTAAATCTTCATGTGTTTACAGCTGGATGGTATGGAAGAACTACAGATCATAAATATTTTCCCTTCAGATGTAAATTAATTCATTTAACATTGGATTTTTTGTCCCCCTTTTTGGACAAATAAGTGGAGAGAACAGCACACCCACAAATTACTGCCAAATTTAAGTAATGGTCTTCTTAATCAATCATAACTGTGTTCTGTGATTTGCTGCTAATCCATATTATAAACTGAGATCTGCTCAAG
This sequence comes from Cladopsammia gracilis, assembly GCA_022457155.1. Lineage (NCBI taxonomy): Eukaryota > Metazoa > Cnidaria > Anthozoa > Scleractinia > Dendrophylliidae > Cladopsammia > Cladopsammia gracilis. Next base: position 1,192,223 of record JAJGOT010000207.1, read on the forward strand.
TTGTTTTAGGACCAAAATGAAAAAATAAACGTTCTGGTCAAATTTAACTTGATCTGCCATTGCGTCATTTACATGCTAAAAAGTCAACTTTTCCCAAGCTTTATTCTCGGGAAGTGTCTGATAACTCACCATTTAAAACCTTTGCGCAAATCTGCCTGGAATCTACTTCTTGCATTATATTAAAATTTGTAAAACTGGTTAATAGTCTCACCATACGTTAGTGACAGTTTGATTGTGGAAGAACTGGTTGAAAAAATACATGTAGCTCCAGTATAATGTATTCCCAGACAGTGATAGCGAATGTGCATGTACATAGCACTAATTGCATACAGTATAACTTTAGAAGTGTGATTGTATAGTATATAAAGTTACTTTACTTAAACACAACTACCATTGTGAGTTTATAAATACAATAGAATCGATTCACACATTATTTTTGACTTGTATGAATCTGATTTGTTTGCTAAACTAAGGAAGCAGTGCAAAAATATTATTAATTTTGAAATTCTGAGTAGTACTTCTTAATCCAACACTGATATTTTAAATGCTTTGAACAACCATGTTAACAATATGTACCTGGTCTTTTTCTGTAGTCCAACTCACAACATCAGTAAAATAAAGTGTATGAATGCATCTTTAAGAAAATCCAACATTATATTGTCTTTTTCCAGTCCAGATAAAGATAGGTCATTGCAGTGTTCCATATCCTCTTGGATTTCTTTAAAGATATCTTGTAAAACAATATTCAGTTTTCATCTGAATAAACATTCTCCAATTTCTCCAGTGGAATAAAAAATTATGCCTTAACAATACTTTATGAAGAGTTAGCTTTTCCTATGTTATGCAATCTTCTTGCCCTCATTTTCCCATGAAATGTTGATAGAAATTTGTATCCATGGCCATAGAATTTAGATGAGCTCCAATCTCTTGTGGGCGGCACGGTGGTCTAGTGGTTAGCGCGTCGGACTTTCAACCTGAAGGTCGGTGGTTCGAGCCTGGTCTCTGCCGTCGTGTTGTTTCCTTAGACAAGAAACTTTACTCCACACTGTCTCTCTCCACCTAGGTGTATAAATGGGTACCGGCGACAAAATGCTGGGGGTAACCCTGCGATGGACTAGCATCCCATCCAGGGGGGAGTAGCAATATTCCTAGCTGCTTCATGCTACTGAAACCGGGTTAAGCTCCGGCCGTGTGGGCCATCATGGCCCGAGTGCGACTTTACCAATCTCGACACTGCTGAGCAGAGTCTCACTTCTTCATAATTCTTGGGCGTTCTTTTGTTGTACTGAGGTAAAACTTCACTTGCCTCTTCAGATAATGCCTAAAAAATGCCAATTGTACAAAGCGCTGAGAATCTTAAAGCAGTTTTGAAAATGGCATGAAAATGGCATGCTTACATGACATGATACAAACAGAAAAAGGAGTTCAAGAGAATTGAAAACTTTATATGAACCGTAGATACAGGCATGGGGATACATTAAGGTACTTTCAAATTCTCGCAAACTTCCATGAGTTTTGATCACAAAGCAACCATTTTCTACCAGTATTTTATAACGAGTATTAAGTTACTCTTTAGTGATTTCTCTGGTTTTAAATGATTATTAACAGTTTCCATCACTTACAAATTAAAGCTAAATTACGTCACGATGTAATATATATATATATATATATAGATAGGCCAAGCCTAATAGCGTCGCACTTGAGCAAGCTTAACTAAGGTGAAACTTAACTAAGGCGAAAGCTTGGAAGCACAAGAATTAACATTAACGAACGGGCTATTTTCAATTATAGCAATTCTCAAAAACAGTATAATTTACCCGACTGTCCGCACAGTACATTTAGACCGTACAAAAGTCCACAAAAACAACTTTTCTCTGTCTAGAATAACTGGTACAACTACTTTCCGAATAAAATACAGTTTTTGTTTGTTAAAAATTGCCCGAAAAACTCATTTGGAAATCAAAATTGCAAAAATACACAAACATATTTGCATAAGGCGACACGAGTGAAAAAAGAAAATCTAAGTCTTGTTTTGTTTCATAAAATAGCTTTTTAATCTATGTAACGAATGCACAAAGACAAAAAACGGACAACACAATCTTCTGTCGAAAATTTTTATTCAAATCTCCATTAATTTATGTTTAAAAGCAAACACGTACCATTTAAGCTTATAGTGCATCAAGGCAGAGCTGTCCTCGATGAAATTCAAGATAACAACACGGCTTAATTTGATCACGTTTCATAAACATGTCTCCAAAACTTAAGAGAACACAAAGGTTAAGTCAATCAAAAATTGATATCAACATAAATTCCCATCGTAAAATGTGATTTACTTTACCTTTAAAGCACTGGACTGCTTGGAAATTCGTTAAAACTCCACATCTTCTTCTGAAATCCGTAATAAAAACAAGGCATCTCCCCGCATTGCTCCTGCATTGATAATATGAAGTTCCTCAAAGCAAGATTTTATCCCTGAAAGCTCTTCTTTTTCCAAAGCGCTTTCTGAGTAGCAAACTGCGAAAAAATGCAGGGAAATAATGACTTTACTGCTCCGCTAAACACTGCGAAAGATCCAACTTTTTTAAAACTTTAAAAAATGTTTACAGAGCTGACGGCTGTGTAGCCACGCGTGTGGCGTCATAAGCACATGTTTTGTGACGTCATACGCGCCCGAGAGTTTGCCTTGCGCGACCGACTTGATGACACATGTCATGGAGGCGTGCCCACGAAACATTCCGCTAGCCATGACCATGAAAAATGACGGGCATAGGTTCTATGAGTATGGTGCTGCGTAGCCGGGCCTTCGGCCTGGCGAGTGCTCCGCTATTATTTATTTACATGTTACTACATTACTGTTAGCCTTACGTACCTTACAAACACACACATACACACACGCACGCAAAATAAAGTAATATCGGCAACTGCAAACAGATAATTTTAACTTAGGCAATCACTTATAATAGATCCAAGTCAACTCAGCTTTAACCAGATAACAGCATCTGTACCAAATCCTTCCATAGAATACAACTGAAGATCTCCATCAAAGTATCTAGCATACAATCTTGATAAGGGCAAGCCATATCCATAACCAGCCTACAAGACAAAACAAAAATTTGTTAGGCTGCAAAAAAAAACAAAAAAAAGTGTTCTAAAAGGAAATAGGCAGTTTGGAGCTCTATTCTGTCTTACTATGTAAAAGATAAAGCTGCACACGAGGCACAGGTGGCCCACACGGCCAGAGTTTAATCCAGTTTCTATATGAAGTAACCAGGAATATTGCTACCCCCCCCCCCCCCCGATGGGATACTTGTCAATTGCAGGGTTACCCCAGCTTTTTGTTGCAGTACCCAGTTATGCACCTGCAATCGGCATCAAAATTACTTGAGACACTATATCTGAAAATGACCTTTCCTCCATTTTTTTTTAACTCATACTAGAACTTTCCTTACAAAACTTATCTCCAACCCCTCCCCCCCCCCAACTGAAATCGTTTCAGATAAGAAAAGGGGCAGCGTTGTGAGTTGTTGCCCATTTGCCATCCCGTGCCGTGGTGGAAATGCCCGATATCCGAAGTGCTTGCAGACTTCTAATGTTTTGCTCTAATTTTTGGGGCGGGAACTCCATTTAGGATTTGGCATAGAATTTCCCGACATGCTTTGCGACAGTGGCAGATAAGTCCGCTATCTGAGTGAGAATAAATGAAAACGCTTGACATTCGACATGAAACGGTTATGCACCCAGCTCTTGATCAGTATTCATGACAGTAGTCTCAAGGGGCATATAACACACAAAGACAACACGCTGTAGTGCTTTGTTTTTATTGTTGAAAGGACGACTTGAGAGATTGATTACTGAAACAAACACCTTGTGCCATTTTTAAAGTAAAATGGACAACTGTATTATAGCGGTTTGATTAACAGCAGTGAAACCAACAAGTTATTAGTGCTTTAAAAGCAGTGAATCGAACAACTTAATTGTGCTTTTTTTTGTTTTTATTAAATGAAACGAGCACCAAAAACGGTTTATCCGTAGTTAAATGAACAACCTGAGAGGTTTAAAAGCCGCAAAACAAACGGCTTTCCGCTTTTCCGGGTGAAACGAACAACTTAAGCTGTTTAACGACAGTGAAACAATCAACTTGCGCTTTTTCCGTGTTTTTCCTAATCGCAACGGTAACCCTGACGGTAACCCTGAACTTGCGCATTTTTCAATTGATACTAACTACTTGAGCGGTTTAACAGCAGTTCAACGAACAGCTTGCGGTTTTATCAAGTGAAACAAACAACTAGCAGTTAAAAAGTAGTGAAAACAGTAGTACACAAAGACAAAGTGCAGCAGTGTTTGTTTAAGGTTTATTAGGTGACCGCATTTTTGAACCGTTTTTTCCTAGAAAATGAAGCAAAAAAACAGTGAAAACAAACAGGACAATGTTTGCAACATAAAAACAAGTCCGTATGCCAAAAATCAGCTAATTTGGGGAAACTTTTATTTGTTTCCAAAGAGTCACTTGGCATAGTGTTATACTGAGCCCTTCAATTGGAAGTAAAGTCATCAAAACTCTATGAATATAAGTATTACAAATATAGCACAAAATTTAGAATTAATAGGACTTGTTATCCCTAGATACGAGAGTAAAAAAGGCAACAAATACGCCAAGTTAGACTGGTTTATAATGTTTATTTACAGTTTATATTTACAAGTTTTTTTTTCTTTTTTTTCGTTGTTTTTACTACTATTTACTACTATCTACTACTAATATATACATAGCTTTGGCCTGCAAGGGAAAAGGAAAATGATGTTAGACAGTGTATTACAAATCTACCATCTACCACTTACTTGGCATAAAACACTCTGAGGTGGCTTTTCATCAAATTCCATAAACTCTGGTAAAAGGAATTGATAATTGTATTGCCTTTGTTGGTTACACAGATTAAGCTGATACAGTGTACCTATTCTCCCTTTGATCTCATATTAGACAGTACCTTACTTATGGTATGGACAAGGCTAATACGAGCAAATAACAACTTTTCCGGAACTTTATCATTACTATTAATTGTAAAAAGATATCCTGATACGATTCCATTTGTCTGCTGCTGTCGGATTAATTTCTTCTCATCATCAAGAGATTGCGGCATGGTGTACATTGGGCAGGAAGCAATTGTAATGCTATTATATATTCCGCAAAAACATTTCCTTTGCACTGAACGCTATAAACTTAGGGTCCTTAATCGCTTTATTTTTATTTTTCTTACTTCTACTCTATGTGATATACAACCACACACCCACACAGGTTTCACAAAAAAAAACCGTGTGCGGTCTCCCCGTGTACCATGAGCACACCGCCTGATGGTATTTCTAATTGGTCCCAGCAGACTGGGCAGTTGGCTGTACCTGAAACTGAAAGATGAACAAATTCGAAGTTTTTCTAAGTTAATGACCTTCCATTCATTATCTAATTGGCAACATGACATCACATTTCACACAAAGGCATTTTTTTCCACATGTTTATTTTTTAAAATCAATAATACTTTATTTCCCTTGAAGCTCACCTTGTGGTTGAGGTGGCGGTGGTGGAGGTATCACTACACTATACCACTATGCCTCCACTGTATCACTACACTATACCACTGTGCCTCCACTGTATCACTACACTATACCACTGTGCCTCCACTGTATCACTACACTATACCACTGTGCCTCCACTGTATCACTACACTATACCATCATGCCTACACTGTATCACTACACTATACCACCGTGCCTCCACTGTATCACTACACTATACCACCGTGCCTCCACTGTATTATACCACCATGCCTCCACTGTATCACTACACTATACCACCGTGCCTCCACTGTATCACTACACTATACCACCGTGCCTCCACTGTATCACTACACTATACCACCGTGCCACCACTGCATCACTACACTATACCACTGTGCCTCCACTGCATCACTACACTATACCACTGTGCCTCCACTGCATCACTACACTATACCACTGTGCCTCCACTGCATCACTACACTATACCACTGTGCCTCCACTGTATCACTACACTATACCACCATGCCACCACTGCATCACTACACTATACCACTGTGCCTCCACTGCATCACTACACTATACCACCGTGCCACCACTGTATCACTACACTATACCACCGTGCCTCCACTGTATCACTACACTATACCACATCTTGATTGAAACATTGCAACATGGTCAAATACCATTAGCTATATATTAATTATATTCTAAGACTATATTTTTTAATATCTTTTTTACATATACTAGAATTGTATTCGTATTAATTATTTAGTGTCCACAATTAACTTTTAGCTAAATACCTTGACACTTTAATAAAGTTTATGTATGTATGTATGTATGTATGTATGTATACCATGGTCAAACGCGATTGAGACTTTGTGTTTTCATTGCACGATTGAAGGCGCACGAAGATGCATTAATTAATTCAGGCGAAGTGTAACGCATTTATGTGTGACCATTATCTTTTGCGGAGTAACCTTAAGGGCTATGTTCTATAAAAATAATGCCAGAGCCAGAGCCAGAGCGTAAGCGTCATGAGAAGAACACTATTTACACTTAATAATAATAACAAGAAATAAAACTTTAAGCAGTAACCTTTTATTCTTCGTGACTCTTACATGTACTTTCTTTGATTCTGTAGCTCTTGGCTGAGCTAAAAGTCTGATTAGGCCTCTAGAACCCAATCTAGAAAATGCACACTGTGCAAGCAGTTGAAGTCAATTCCCTCTTTGGCCATTTTCCCTTTCATGGAGCCAGACACTGGGAGATTTTGCAGCGTTATGACTTGCTGGCAAACGTGTGATCTGTTCTCAATACTAGCCTTGACATAATCCAGGGAAGTCAAATGATGAGCATAATCTTCACTATTGGCTATACATCCCAACAATGGAAAGTGCCCTCATGTCTTCTAGCGCATCATGAGCATCAGTGTTGTTAAACAATGTCTCATAGATGTTTGAGAGACTCAAACCAGACCTTTTATTCAGTTTCTCTTTAAATATTGTTAGACTGTCTACAAACATGACATTTAATTTTTTCCATCTTGCAGAAAGAGAGTATTTCTTCAAAGAATTCACTAGGATGGGAAAGTCAAAGGTATCGCCGTTGTGGGCTATTAAAATGTTTGTACATTCTTTGTCATGGTCGTGTGAATTGTTCTTTGACTTTTCGATAAAGTTTGCAAAGTTTTCTAATGATTGTTTGGGGGATATGTCGCATGACACTATCTTGTTTTCTTTCACAAGTACCTTTTTACCATTACAAAATGTAGTGGAGAGCTTATTCACTTTGGACGCTCTGGACGATATCTCCATCTCTGGAACAGAGTAGCTGTAGAATTCATCGTTGTTATCAAGAGATACACAAGTAATCTGGATTATCTCCAAATCCCTCTTAAGTCCTGGTCTCCAAATCAAAAGAGAGCGCTTTGATAAAAAATTATTATCACATGTTTCCTCAGATGCCATCACCGGTGTTGCTGTTGGTGTGTTTTTAATGTCAGCATTGAAATCTTCTTCACAGAGACTGTTTAGTGTGCTGTTTAGAATCCCTTTTGTTATCAATTTGCCTTCGTCTGTCACTGCGACACCACTCTCGTACATGCAGCCCTCCTTTTGTTCCATGCTTTCTTTATGTCTAGCTTTTGTTTTCTTCAGTTCTTTCCTTCTCTTCTTCACAGTCCACTTCTGCTTCCTGACGTGCTCTCTCTTTCTCTTTCTGGATTCTTTTTGTACGTGATGTGTTGTAATATGACATGCTTCCATTCCTAGCTCATCGGTTGCTTTTGTTAGATACTCCAAACCCTTGTTGAACTGGCAGATACCAGATGCAACCCGGAAGTTCAAGCTTTGGGATCCACCATGGTGTCTTGTCTTTGGTGCTTGTTGTGACAACTCCATTAACAGATTCATTTCTTTGCGTTGAGCCACAATTAGCCAGTTTCTCGATCCAGTCATTACTTTCAAAGGGCTTTAGAGAACTTTCGATGGCTGCTCTTAAATGTTCGCCAGATAGAAGCTTCCACCAGGAAGGTCTTTATAGTGAAATGTAGCTGGGTCTTTTAAGGCTCCACACCAGATTGAGCTACAGCCTGCGTGATCTCCAAATACGTGACACACTAAAGAATTCAAACCGAGTTTTAACTCCTTTGGTTCACCTTGATGGTTTGCAATGCAATACACAAATAACTTCTGTATGTAGCCAATAACAGCAGGGGTTAATTCCTTGACGGAACTTTGGAGAGCATAGAGCCTACTTCCCAGAGTTCTATTGGCATGGTTTCGATCTGTTCTCTTAGAAGTGTTGTAGTCCACTCGATATTTGATGTGCGACTCTGTTGTAGTGTCTTCATCAGCGGTATAAGAGGAGTACTTTACGCCATTGCTTGGACCTGCATTGAAGCATTCCATGGCAATCTCAGCCTCCATGGACTTTGCGGAACCAATGTGATTTTTACAGCAATAATGTTGAGTGATCTTTTGGCCGGTGCTAGCTGCACAAGAACGACATCGCATTGATTTCACTCTGTAATCTATTACCTTTCCTGTTGAGTCACCAATTACCGTCCCAAACCCTGTTGTTAAATTTCTGGCTTTTCCATGTTTTTGCCTCGCCCTATCATATGACACCGACACCAATTTTTGCCCCTTGCCATCGGTAATACTACTTCTACTGTTGTTCGGGCGATCAGTGCTCATGATGATAATAAATAAAAGTTTTGAAACTGATCTGTTAAAAAATTTTATAAAAAGTTTAAAAGTTTTCTAAATTTTCGGTCGCTCACTGCGGCCTTCATCAGAGAATGAATGATCTTTTTTTGTGGGAAACAAGTTATTTAAAATCCTTGACAATTGGTAGGTATACTCTTGGGAATGGCTTCCGTTCGTTGACACAATTAGGGTCGATGGTTGAATGCCACGATTCTAAGAATAAACGTTTGGACAAGCTGTTTACACCTCTTTCCAGAATCTGAATATAGTTTGGGTGTATGTCATGGTTGGTCGTCTCCGCATGTTGTTTTATGAATGAGTCATTATTGCTGCGCGTCCCTGGCTTGTGTTCGGGCCCTCGTGAATTCCAGGAGCATTTTGATTCGCCAACATAGGTGAAATCGCATGACTTGCAATTAACTTTATAAACAATGCCTTTGCAGGCCATGAGTGGCGGTCGATCTTTAGGCTTTTTAAAAACAGTGTTTAAAGTTCTAACGGGTTTAAAAGCCGTAGTGACGTTGGCTTTGTTTAGGATTTTCTTTACTCGCTCCGATACCCCTTTCACGTACGGGATGGTGGCAAAACCTCTCCGTGGTTCCGGTCTCTTGTCTGGTTCACGGGGTGCAGGTAACGTTGCATGAGAAGACTCAATGAAACGTTTGGTGTAACCATTGGCCTGGAGATCGCGTGCTACTCGGTCTTTCTCGGCTCTCCGATCAGACTCAGTCGAAGGCAAAGACTTCGCCCTGTCCATCAAGGTTTTGACCACTGCTCTTTTGCTTTGGGCGGGACTGTGGGATTGAAAGGAGAGGTACTTGTTCGTGTGAGTTGCCTTTCTGTGCACATTCATATAAACTTTGCCTTCCGGTCCAACGGTACATTTTGTGTCCAGAAACGCAATGCTCTCACCATTTGGCGTGGCTGCTGATAGTTCCACGGTAAACTGGATGTGGGGGTTGATGGAATTTATGTGCTGATGAAACAGTTGAACGTCTGATCTCTTGAGACACGCGCTGGAATCATCGACGTATCGTCGCCACCACTTAAGACTGACAGGGGAGGTGTTGATTGCTCTCATTTCCACATCTTGCATCACGAGCTCAGCGATGACCGCGCTTACAGGGGATCCCATGGCGCAGCCGGAGATTTGGTGATAGTGTTTCTCATCAAAAGTGAAATAGCTGATGAAGGCCGCAGTGAGCGACCGAAAATTTAGAAAACTTTTAAACTTTTTATAAAATTTTTATTTATTATCACTACTTCTACTCTTTTCTTCTTCTTGAAATCGCGAGCAGCTTTCCTTACATAAGGATTCAACAGCCAATCCAACTTCTTTTTCTCGTTTTTGAAACATGTTCTCAGATAAAGTTCCAATTCCTAGCACTGACAGTATACCATTCAGATGAGTGAGGCCTTGACCGGTATGAAGCATGGCCAAAACTGCACGCGTATTGAGAGACGCAGCTTTTGGTCCACGAGATCCTGAACTGTGAGTTTGGTCGGGTCATATTTTGCATTCATTGTTACAGTTGCTGCAGCTGATATATAGAACAACACCCAGACGAACACAGAAACCCATAAGTGGGTTGAAACGTGCAACTGTCTCTTGTACGCTTCAAAACAAGCTTTCGATTATTCAATTTGCAAAGAAGTTGTTACAGCCATATTTGGCAAATCAAGATACAAATATTAACCAATCAATTCGCTAGAACAACTTGTTTCCAATCTCGAGGGACCGAGGGGTTTCCAAATATGGTACTAAGCAAAAAATGAATATTCGGAAGCTGTGAATGCGCGTTACACGTTTCAACCCACTTATGGGTTTCTGACGAACATTAACGGGACTTTTTGACATGTTGTACAATGAGAGGGCCTTCGTGACACTTGCAACATTCAAGCAATCCATCAAGTAATGACTGGAGATTAAAGATAAAATTGGCATTTAGACTTTCTTGAAAGTCGAGTTTGCTGCGTGAGCGAAGCACCGGAGGGGAATAAGCGGCACGTGTTGATGTACATTCCCATGACGACACAGGTTATGTCTAAGTGCTCTCAATTTTTGTCTTCTGTAACGGAGAAGCTGGTGTTGCTTGGTGGCTTGACGATTAGACACGTTAGTTTTATCATTCTCACGAATTTCAGTAGGACGTTTATTTGAAAGCAGGTTTTTTGCTCGCATATGACGTGCACTGGACACTCTGGGTATTTTGAATTGTAGGGAAAAGAAAGAATGCGATTTGCATAATTCTAAACACACAGGAATGCGTTACACTTCACCTGAATTAATTATTAATTAACGCGTCTTTGTGCACCTTCAACCGTGCAATCAAAACACAAAGTCTCAATCGCGTTTTAGGTGAACTTTACTATTTTATTTGACCATGTTGCCATGTTTCAATCAAGATAAAACTTCGAGACAATATTGTTCATATTATAAAGAAACGACCAACAAAGTTTAAAAAAATCTATCTCGTGGTTTTTGAAATATGTAGAAAAGCGCTACAACTACAATATCAAGGACTCAGTCACAAAACTATGGTTTCCTATAGAAAATCAAATCTCCAGAACTAAAACGAGAAACGCTTTCAAACTTTCACAGTTTCATCTCATACACTTAACTCACATTTTGGCGTAAAACAACTGTAGTTTGATTTTTCTAGATGCCATCATAATCGCTCGGAATTTAGACTCAAGTGATTTCAATGTTTCTTGTTTATCTCCGCAATTTTAAATGCAATTTACAAAATTGTTACACTCTTAGAAACTTCAAACTTAGTACAATATTTTGTGTAAGTTTCATAGTAATTGAATGAAGGAAAATTAGTTAAACGGCCGCTCAAAAATGCCTGGTGCGGTTGCATGGAAACTGGAGGGAAACACCTCAACAGCGGGCAAACAAACATAGCTGCAATAAAAACTGTTGTTTTCTTTTTCAATTAATACACAATGATTCAATGGATAGAAGCAAAGTCAAGCTCATGTTTTGTGGAGCCAATTAATTCTCTGACTTACGTTTTTATTTTAAAAAACTTATTTTTTTTCAAAATTTAAGCTTCAAAACTTGGGGTGCAGCTTATCTGCAAGTGTGGCTTATATCACCGGTGTTTATGGTAATATTCTGGGTTCGTTTCAGGAAATTGAGAAATTGACCAAATATGCCCAGTCATGCTACAGACTGCTTTAAAATATTCATACTGATCAGCTGTTCAAATATTTTATCTGACTTCTAAAAGAACAATAGCAATGTATGAAGCTTATTAGCATTCCTTTTAGTATTCTGTAACAGTGATACAGTATACATCCACAATGTAGCTATTTTGTATCAAAATTTATAAACCTTCACATTCATTAAAATGAAAAAAAAGTTAATCAGGTTACAGTCAGGTAAAATGTTACGCACTAAATAGTTTGGTATACATAAGTATTATATTTAAGCTTGACATGCATGTACTAGGAGCTAATGTTAATTTTTGTTCTTATTTTTGACAACCCGCCTCAATTATGCTAACTGCGGGTTGTCAATGTTGAAAATAATTTATTGTTATATTAATAATGAAATCAAATTGTTGTTGTTGTTGTTGTTGTTGACATGTAACAGATGCATTGGACTTCCTTAAACTTTAAAATATGATTCAGAGAGCAGCACTGTTCAAGATCCATTTGATCAGTTATTCATCTGAAACAAGAGGCTCCCAGCAGCCTATACTCATGCGCATGCATAACTAACTTAAGAAGATGATAAGAAGATGATAAGAAGATGTCCGACATGGTGAAGAGTACTCCTTTTATTCAGTCATCGTTCCTGCAAACCACGTTGTTTGCTATTGATTGATTTGGAAATGAAGGCTGTACCACAATGAACGGAATGATTCTTCTTTGTCTTATATATACCAAACATGAACATTGCTAATGTAAGTAGGGTTGTAGGAGACGCTGTCGTGACACTTGAGTAACACTCTTTTACCGGACGTGAGAGTAGCCGGAAGTCACTAAACAGGAAGTGTAGTGGCAAAGCTATGAACTGGAAGTGTACCATTTAAAATATGCATGCATAAATTTGCATGCAAAATCGTGACAAAAAATAAAAATAACAAGAGGCTCCCAGCAGCCTATACTCATGCGCATGCGTAAGAAAGTTGTTTTGGAAATGAAGGCTGTACCACAATGAAGGGAATGATTCTTCTAAGTCTTATATATACCAAACATGAACATTGCTAATGTAAGTAGGGTTGTAGGAGACGCTGTCGTGACACTTGGGTAACACTCTTTTACCGGACGTGAGAGTAGCCGGAAGTCACTAAACAGGAAGTGTAGTGGCAAAGCTATGAACTGGAAGTGTACCATTTAAAATATGCATGCATAAATTTGCATGCAAAATCGTGACAAAAAATAAAAATAACAAGAGGCTCCCAGCAGCCTATACTCATGCGCATGCGTAAGAAAGTTGTTTTGGAAATGAAGGCTGTACCACAATGAAGGGAATGATTCTTCTAAGTCTTATATATACCAAACATGAACATTGCTAATGTAAGTCGGGTTGTAGGAGACGCTGTCGTGACACTTGAGTAACGGTCTTTTACCAGAGGTGAGAGTAGCCGGAAGTCACTAAAGAGGAAGTGTAGTGGCAAAGCTATGAACCGGAAGTGTACAATTTAAAATATGCCTGCATAAATTTGCATGCAAAATCGTGACACAAAAAATAAAAATAATAAAAATAACAAGAAAAATGGAGCCGAAACCTTACCTCATGCCGCTACGCGCATGAGTACTAGAAATAACATGAAAAACGGAGCCGTAAACCTTACCTCATGCCGCTTCCCGCATGAGTAATGATACAAGTTTTGTCCATGCTGCTATTTATGATCATCCAACTGTTTCCTAGGCTGCTTATGTTGACTCAGTTATGTTACTTGCAGCAATAAAACAGAGTGAACGGATACTGAAAAACAGTGAAACATATGGGATGTTAACTCTCTATGGCATGTTGCATACAGCTATTTCAATTATTAACATTTTCAGATAAATGCTTTAAGTCTAAAACACATGACCCTAAGGTACACTGTAGTATGGGATTTTTTATGCATAAGTACAACAAAATCAACAACAGGAAGCTTAAGTAACAGCAACAGCAAGACCAAGGAAAAGTCACTTGAAAAAAAGATTTGTGCTATTTTAAACTATTTTGCTTTAGTTTGTCTAACATGACAGGATTGTCCAGGAGCTTAATTTATAGGGATGGCTTTCAAGTTCAAATAGAGAAGGGAAATTAACAGTCTTGTACTCTATTCTCCACAAAACCTTTAATTTGATCATTTGACACTGTTGTTTTGCAAGGAATGGCAAAGAAATGACCAAAATGCAAAACCTACATTCAGGGCATTGTTTTCACTTAAGCTCCCTGATGCTTTAAGCTCCTGATACTGTCAAATAAAGAAATGCTCCATTCTTCATACAACTCAAAGGTAATTTGTTTAATTTTCCTCAAATTTTGATAGTAGCTTCATATGTTAACACGTCCACAATAAAAAGAAAATGTGTCAAGAATTATTAATTTACATTGTATGAATTCCTTTTTTGTTTAGAGCCATTTCCTCGCAATTACTCCAGAGTTTATTTTTTATCAAACAATTTCTGTAACTTTTCAATGAAATTAAATACGGGAAAATGCAGACACCGTTTTTTAGTACTTCAAGTGCGGAAATTTGAGAACAAATAAAAGTGGCAAAATATAATAATTCCTATATGCTTTAAGTTGTAGCTTTCAAAAGCTGATCGATTGACAGATGCTCGCATTTAGACTTTGTAAAAAATTTGACTATTCATTCTATTAGGAAATGAAAGGTACTTAACTGTTATAGCGCGAAAGCGTTCGTGATATCACGCAAAAAGAACAACTTCCACTCGTTCGCTCGTCTGAGACGAGTACTTCTTGATCTCGGACAAGTGGATTTCCAAAAGCACTTGTCCAATGGGACGAGTACTATTTACCAGGAGAAATTTATCTCATCTTTCACTGAGTTCTAAGTTTTCCAAGCATCTCTGGACTTCATAAACTAACCTGGTTCCTGCGAACTTCTGTTTCTTTTTACTCATAAACTTAACCGTTTTCAGACCGTACAAATTTCTTGAGCACATATGTTTTAATTTAGCCTGGTTACTAAGGATAACCAAAATGGCTGCTTGTTTACAGACTCTTTTCTTTGGCTTCTAATTCGTTCATTTTCGGTGTTCCTTCATTGCTAAAAGCTTCAAATGTCCAACAAAGATACAGCTGTAGGGAGCACTGTTTCAAAAAGTTGAGGCTAAATTTTACAATTTATAAACACAATGCTTACTTTCATGTGTTACGAGAATATGTGTTTCATGCGAATCCTTATTCTTCAATTTGATTTTTGGTCTCAGAGGCACTCTAGCAGCTCTGTTAGAAAAACAAGACTCACTTTTCTACACCATCTAAAGTAATAGAATGTTTACTCCACGTTATAGACTTCAAATAAATAGAATGTTCAATTTCAAGGCTCAAAAACAGTCTGGTCAACTTATATCACCGGAAAGTATAGTCTATTGCAGATGTTCCCGCAGATAAGCTGCACCCTCAATTTTGAGCAAAACGTTTGCGCAAATGTGGCTTATATGCCAGTTTTTATGATACATTGTAAATTTGTTTTAGCGCTACATTTATTTATTTTTTTTTGGATGAGTGAATTTCACTTTCGGACAACCAAAATAAATGAGTGGCACTTGTCCAATGGACAAGTGGAAAGAAAAAAAACATTTTACCCTGCTTGAGCGCAATAATGGTTTTATAATTCAACACATTGATAACAAAGCACAGTTTGAAGAAAAAATAACGAGGGCCAGTCCTTCATTTTTGCATCCTCTTGTCAAAATGCGAAATTAACCTCTATCGTTGGATATATGTCATGTAGACATAGCATAT
The DNA here is from genome assembly GCA_022457155.1 of Cladopsammia gracilis. Classification (NCBI taxonomy): domain Eukaryota; kingdom Metazoa; phylum Cnidaria; class Anthozoa; order Scleractinia; family Dendrophylliidae; genus Cladopsammia; species Cladopsammia gracilis. The sequence continues at coordinate 1,207,922 of JAJGOT010000207.1, forward strand.
ATCGATAACTTTTTGACCATATTTGGGCAGTGTATCAATGTGTTGAATTATAAATTTAGATAGCCAATTGTATAAGATGAAGAGTAATATCAAGACACTTAGAGCTGTTACACTGAAGACACCCCCAAAGGTCTACATGCAACCTTAATTAAACAGGGGCCCTCCTCAAAAAGCCCTAAAGTATTTACTGAAAACTCCTACCTAAGCTTAATCTATTCTACCATGTAAGGTATTCGTGGAGACACGGTGGTCTAGTGGTTAGTGCGTCGGACTTTCAACCTGGAGGTTGGTGGTTCGAAGCCTGGTCTCTGTCGTCGTGTTGTTTCCTTAAACAGAAACTTTACTCCACACTGTCTCTCTCCACCCATGGGTACCGGCGACAAAATGTTGGGGGTAACCCAGCGATGGACTAGCATCCCATCCAGGGGGGAGTAGCAATATTCCTAGTCGCTTCATGCTACAGAAACTGGGTTAAGCTCCGGCCGTGTGGGCCATCTGGCTCGTGTGCGACTTTGCTTATGTGAGGTATTCGCATGTATTATCGGACACATTTACCTCATCGCTTTTATCAAAGCACTTGACAGACGAACAACCAAATTCTTCTTCCTCCAAAAGCTTTATAGAGTTGTCTCGATAGTTTCATTCCAAAATTGTCTAGAAAGCGATATATCTCCAACAAAACTGATTACAAAATTATTGATGCCTTGATAGATTATCCGACACGCTGATTGATTATCGGACATGCAAATCCTATTGAAAATTTCTGCCAACAATGTGCGTACGCAAATCTTTATCACATCAGTATATAGGCCGTCCGATAATCCATCACAGGAATACCTGAAAAGAAGTACCCCTAAACAGCGGTAAACTGCTCAGAAACGGTAGGTACATCATGTATGGGAAACAAAATGGAGAAGTTTCCCACTCGATGGATTTCAGAACAATCTTTGCAGTTTTGCGTTCATCTTTTGGAGTTTTTGTCCTTGCGTAAGGGAAAAATGATTGGAAAATCAGAGTGCCATTATCGCTGCAGGTACGAGGAATACTTTTATTTCCAAGATATTCAGATTTACGACACAAGACTCGGTAGTTGAACAGATTAAACTTTTTTCAGCTGATAGCACAGGTGTTCCAGCATCTTTCTTTTTATTTTCGTGGGATTTTGGATGTATTTTCGTTAGCGTCCGATAATCAATCACGTCCGATAATACATGCGAATACCTTAAATCTTACAATTAGTTTGAAAAAAAGGCAAATAAACCATTGATTGATTGATTGAAAAACAAAAGCCGAAACAAAAGAACACATAAGGAAAAATAATTAACTATTATAGCGCAAAAGCGCGCGTGATATTGCCTAATACTTAGCCGACGAGGCCGTAGGCCGACGAGGCCGTAGAGGCCGTAGGCCGAGTCGGCTAAAATTAGGCGATATCACGCAAGCTTGAGCGCTATAATAGTTTTATAAAAAGAACACATAAGGAAAGAACACATAAGGAAAAATAATTAACTATTATAGTGCGAAAGCGCGCGTGATATTGCCTAATACTTAGCCGACGAGGCCGTAGGCCTCGTCGGCTAAAATTAGGCGATATCACGCAAGCTTGAGCTTTATAATAGTTTTATAATTCAACACATTGATAACAAAGCACAGTTTGAAGAAAAAAATATCGCTGACAAGCCTTTTATTTAAAAAAACAAAACTTACAGATGTTTTACCGCGCAAAACTTGCAACATCACATAGTTTATGAATGAAAGTGGTGCCTTAATCAATATTGTGCAAGCTTGAACACTATAACTGTTTTATAATTCAACACATTGATAACAAATCACAGTTTCGAGAAAAAAATCATTGAGATATACAACCTTTCATTAAGTAAAAAGGCTAACTACAATATTTTACCTCGCATCATTTCTTAAACAAGAAGCAGTGAATGCCGAAACTGTTGCCAAGCTAAAATTAATTTAGCCATCGCCAGAAATCGCGGACATTTGAACCCGCGTAGCGTCAGCGGTTTCACATGAAAAAATGAAATTCGACATGGCGTCCGGGATCCGAAAGCAACTGAGAAAAGACTACAAGCAACTAAACTCATTTTCTTCAGTTGTCCTTTACGATACAGCACCGACAAAGAGAAAACGGGGGCACTTTTTTGAAGTTGAGAGGATTATCTCAAGAAGAAGGTTGCATTCGGTAAGTTTTATATTCCCGTGAAGTTTGTTGTTGAAAATGCACTTGGCTAAAATCAGCTGAGTGTGATACTTGAATTGAGCTTTTATAGCTTGGAAGAGCTCCCATTCCAGGACTACGAGTATTTGATTAATTGGAGAGGATGGCCCTTGGAGGAGTGCAGCTGGGAGATATCTTCAAATCTGACAACGGATTTATTAAGGTGAACTTTTGTGCTATTTTGACAATTTGATAATTCAGTGATTTGTAATGTCTGTCTTAACTTGCTATTTCCCCAGCAATCGGAAAAGCTTAACGCTTAGATAAACTGATTCTAAGCTTAAATTATGTTAGTTAAATATACAGTATCTCCACCTCAGAGGGGCTCTATTTTAAGTGAATTTCTGAGTGCTCTTGACCATTTGAAATATTTTGTAAACACATGTTTTGTAAAATATTTACATTTTCAATTTGTTCCATTATGGAAACAGTTACTATATAACTAAAATTCTGGCACTACTTTGTTCACTTGCAGAAGTTATGAACACCCAATAAAGATTGCTGATGAGGGGCTGCATGAAGCTGCGCAAAAGTTTGCATGTGGGGTGCTTGGTGCATTGAAATGTGCAGCCATAGCTCCAGTGTACATTCCAATGGAGCTGGACATTTGGCGGTACATCATGTTCAGAAAAGGAAAGGCTGCCCAACACCGGGGACATTACTTATTTATGAAAGAGGATTTTTCAAGGTTTAAGTTTCTACCTTCGTACTGGTGGTACTTTGTGAGTGACCTGGGAGAGGGAATGGCCATTGATTTTCCAATCGAAATAAAACCAGTGTTGTCCTGGTCACAAGCTCGTTGTTGTGTGAAAGAAGGCAAACTTCATACACCTCCAAGGTTCCCTCTAGAGAAAAATTAGTGTTTCAATTGCTAAAAGACCATGCAATATGGCTAACTTACAGTGAATGCTTTGAACCTATTAATATTATTGAGTACATACCACACAAGTGAATAGTGTTGTATATGTATTCTGATTGGCTACTCAACCTTGCCTTTTCTTTGTCAGTTTAAACATCTGTAGTCATATCTGTGTTTAATTTATCCAAATAAATAAATGCCTATTCACCTCCAAGCAAAACAAAAATAATGGCTTCCTGCTCTCTTTCGGGCAAATTTTCCCAATTGTAGAGATTAAAGTAAATAAAAAAAAATTATTTGAGGCTGGCTATTCATTTGTGTGGTATATACTAAAACAATAATCATTATCCCCTCAGTGTTGGTGAAAAGTGGTGGATATTTTTTTTCCCTCACTCTCACTTCCCTAACTACCCGTAAACACCGGTGTATTCTTGGTTTTCACGACATCATAAAAATTAAAAAATCTAAAGTATACATCCTACAAAGCTGTTTCTAACATGGTATGTGGATACAAGTGTTTTAATCTTTCACAAAAAGTTTCATGTTTTAACGATGCTTTGCTTCCGATTTACAAAAGTTTTAAATGTGTCACGCAATGCGTCACGCTATTTCAGATAAGCTGCGAAAATAAACAAAATTGAATCAGCTGGAAGTTATTGTTTGCATTACAAGTGCTTATAAACCGAGTTAATTGAGCTTATAGCAAATACAATATTTTTGGATGTGATTTTTGGTGTAAGTAAGACTTTGAATTTTTGGCCGCCATCTTTGTGCTCCTCTCAGGGGCACAAAGATGGCCGCTCCATACATTTCTTACTAAAAATATCTAATACTCGTTCGCCTATAACTCTTGAATGAAATGATTTTGCGCTTCAAAATTTGGCCAAGATGTGTAGTTTTAAACTCTCTACAATTCTATAAACATTTTGGATTCGAAATCTATTTTTAATGCTTCTGAATTTTGATATGACGTAAGTGAAAGCCAAGAATAAGCTGCACTCGTAGATAAGCCGCACCCCAAGTTTTGGAGCTCAAAGTTTGAAAAAAAAGTTTTAAAATAAAAACGTAAGTGAGGAATTGGCTCCACAAAACATCAGCTAGACTTTGCTTCTATTCATCGAATCATCGTGTATTAAAAAAAAAACACAGTTTCGTTACTTCTCAGTGCAGCTATGTTAGTTTGCCCGCCATTCGTTCAGACCACAACAAACTTGGTAACCGTGCAAATTTCTTGAGCACGTTTTATTTAGCCTGGTTACTAAGGTTAACTAAGATGGCCGCTTGTCTTTGGCTTGTTTACATACTTTTCTTTGGCTTCTTTTGTTCGTCTTCAGTGTTCCTTCATTGCTAAAAGCTTCAAAATGTCTGACAAAGATAGTGAGCACTGTTTTAACACAGGTATTTTGACAATTTGAAGCTAAATTTTACAATTTATAAACACAACGCTCAAGTTTGTGTGTTACATGTTCGATGGGGATTGTTCAATTTGATGTTTGGTCTCGGAGGCAGTTTGGCAGCTATGTTAGACAGACAAGACTCGCTTTTCTAAAATCTTAATTTCGAGGCTCAAAAAGTTTGGTCAACTTATATCACCGGATAGTACGATAACCTTTTGCAGATGTTCCCGTAGATAAGCTGCACCCTCTATTTTGAGCAAAAATTTTGGGCAAAAAAGTGTGGCTTATGTTTACGGTAATTTCTCTAGTTCTCTAACCTGTTCGGTAAACAAATGCCACTGTTTTGCAGCGCATAAAATATCCACCACTACTCACCTCCAGTGTTATTGTATATTTATACTGGTTCGGTTGGATTTTGCCCCCCCCCCCCCCCCCGTCAAAGTTTTCTTAAGTAATTCCTGTAATTTCTTTAAAGATCTGATTCAAGTTTTAATGCCCCTGTCTTTGAGGTGCTTTTTTATCTCCTCAGCTGTCATATTTTCAACATCCCCAGCGGTATTTTCAAGTAGTTCAGAGCAAAGTCTAAATCGCTTTGCTCTGTTTTCACGGATGTTATCATGCCAGTACTCTCTTTCATGCTTGTGGTACTGTCTTGGGTTTCTTTCATACTCGGATAAATGATCTAGACGTTTCCCCACTAGCAAGACATCTTTCGGTGCATCCCATTTATTGGACCTTTGCAGGTGAATCCGCCGACAATCGTCATTTAACTTTTCAACTCCTAATAAGAAAGAACTTGTTATTGTAGTTTTTACATTACATGTAACATTTGTTCACCAGTTAACAATAATGCCCAATGTCAACATATACAATGTACTGTACTTGTCATTGACATACATTTTTATTATGAACTTTTTTACTTCATGGTCATTACTTCAATTTTGTGACCTTTTATTTTTATATGAAAATTTATGCTAATCACTTGTGTGACTTAAAAAAATGGATTAATGAGTAAATATATAATTTTAATGTTGATCATGATAAGGCTAATATATAGTAATAATTACCATCTTACAGGTTTTGTGATTGAGGTGCAAATGTGTGCTTCAGTCTAAGAAAGGCATTCGGTTTCAAGATATGGATGGATTACCTTGCCCTGTGAATTTCTTGATGCCATTGTGCTTGCTCATAAATCTCAGTATGTGGTACACCATTGCATGCATGTACGGTGTTATTCGTTCTTTTTCGTACCCGTAGCATCTTCCTCCAAGGGAGCTAAACAAGCCTATGTTTGAGATGACAGATTAATAAAAGTTGGTATTTGTTATCAAGACTCTGTACATTCAGAAAGTATACACTATACCTCAATGGCAGATAAGTTATCTAACCTTACATTACCTTTGTAAAATAATCTGAAACCTGCTCATCAGTTGGGTTGTTTTGCCCAAGCAGTGTGTAAAGTTCATCAAAGTCCTACAAGAACATGGGAGAAAAATTGGAATATCAATCCTACTATTTTCTAAAAAAAGGCCTTTCTTTCTTATGAAACAAATTGTATACACTGTACTAACGAGACTTGTGACCAGGTTTTATTGGTTGAACTCTAGAAATTAACACATGATTGCTTAAACAATATTTACATTGTTACATTGCATGTACCTTCCATATTTGAATCACAGTGTCACTTGTTTCCTGTTTAATCACCCCTTGAAGTTTCTAAGGTAGATGTTTCAGCAACAATTTTTTGTCAGAACCCATTAAACTTGTGAAGTCATAGTGACCACTTGCACTGCCATCACCATTTATTTTTCCCATACATTCTATCACCATTTATTTTTTCCCATGCATTAAATGAGACACCGCAACTCTTGATCGCTTTAATGATGTCCTGTAGGTGTTTGTCATTCTTCTGGCTTGGGGGTTTGCCAAGGTTGTCTTTGTTGTCCCACTGAAGAGCATCCATAATAAGGCTCTTGGTAAGCTTATCTGCAAAACAAAACAAAATGTCAATATCAATATACAGTACATGTATGTATGCAATACATAGTGACCCTTCTAACAATGTGATGTAAATTCTAAAATTCTCCAAACTGTCCTCAATATATTTTATAAAACGTGTGATTCAGTATAATTATGCTAACAAATCATACCTGTGATTCTAAGCATCAAATGCAGTTCATCTAGAACCACATTCTCCAAAGGGATGTTTAGTAGAGGCTGGTGTGCGCATGAATATTTCTTTTTCTTGGCATCCTCCTTTACATTATCTATAGTCCTCACAATCTGGTGCCCCCAGTAATAGTCCTGTGTCTTGGTTACATCAAATCTGAAAGAGAAAGGATAAATACAGGCTAAAGTAATAAGGACTAATGAGGGCTGAAAGGAAAAGGGTAAAAGTAAACAACATTTTACCTCTCTTTTTTATGGGTTTTGCACCAAATGCAAGCGAAGTCGGAAGTCGCCGACTTCATTCCAAGTACTAAGAGGAGAAACTGTAATGGCAGGTGAATGAGAAATAACTGAGATTAATTCACTGATATGATTATATAATGACAACTAATTAAGGAGCCGATTACATGGAGTATTTCAGCCCGGTTGACCGGGCTGAGATTTCAGCCCGGCTTCCGAAATAAATCCTCTTAAAATGAAGTTGGCAATTACACGAACAAAGTTGCAGCTGGGGATGAAAATTCCAGCCCGGTTTGAGAAACTGGGCTGGAATTTTCAGCCTGGCCAAACAGGCTGAAATTTGCCAAGTGATCGGCCCCTAACATAATTATTGCTTTGATTGTCGGTGAATATTCTAAATACATATACGGTCCTTTGATTAAACCTTGTCACTGATCGGTCTTACCCCTACGCGACCATACCGAAAGGGAGTATGGGTGAATTAAAATGCATGATTAATTATTCTCTATCGCGTTTACAATGGAGAACAAAACTCACGTTTGTCTTCGTGTGCTGCGCAAAGGCAAGAGTCGCTTCGATACATATTCCGTTAGGGAAGTTCCGTAGTTTGATAATGTGCAGCTATTGAATGTGAATTGATTTCTATCCATAATCCTTTTCGGTCTGGTCGCGTAGGGATGAGACCGATTTCAATGACAAAGTTTAATCAAAAGACTGTATCTTATTAGACGGTTAAGTGTGTAGTATTGCGGGATATTTTTATGAGTCACGCTGTATTTTGGCAAGCCATTTGGGTGAGTCAAAATACAAGGGACAAGAAAAAATGTTCCAAGATACAGGATAAGTAGTACACACTTAACCATCTAATAAGAGATTAACTTTATTATCCAACATGTTGTCTTTTTAAAATTATGAACCTTTTGGTCATGCGCTCAGGGGAATAAGATGATTACAAATTAATATTGTGGGATGTTTATACTTGTTTCGCACGTTATCTATATTTTGCTAGTGGAGTTGGATAATAATGGTAGTTAATTTTGGTTTATAGGCCATTCATATCTTTGCCCCTTGTGAGATTTTCATAACTCGACTTTGGATTCTACTCCAGTATCAAAGTATGTAAGGATCCAATCACTTGTATTCCAGATTCCAGCGGCTGGATTGCTGGATTCTGGATTCCAGGTTATAATAATTACTGTACTTTACATGGGGCAAGATATCTTATTGTGTTTCAGTGTTAGCCACTTACTTTAAAATCCCCACCAAGAAATAGCTCCACAGGAACATCCTTTCCTTCAATTGATAGTTTCCCCTTATCTATCAGATCACTGATGCTTTTAAACAAAGTGGCACAGGAGGATTGCAATAGGTCGTAGGATTCTTGTCCTTTGATAACTGCTATCGTATGATTTCCTGTAATCAAAAGATGCCTCAAATAAGCATTGTGATTAGTCTTTAAAACTTGCGAGTTGATTTAGTGTGTGTTTTAGTCATGCACTGTTTGATCTGTTGTGAATTGCAATTACCATTTTATTGACATGTACCTTTAGATGACATGGCATCTTCGTTGTTTAACAGGGAGAAAGAAACAACAATAAAACTTGTCTGTTTGGACATTCTTGCCCCATCTCCAGATATCTTTATGTCAAGCTTCAAGTCTGGATTGTTGATATTAATTTTATTCTGGTGAATCTGAAAACAAGGTGTACAGAATAGAAATATACATTGTATTTCTTAATAAAAAAATTCAGGACTATAAGTTTTATTAAATTTAAAATTAAGTTTAATTTATTATTATTTTCAATGTTTTAACTCAAAATATGGTCGGACTAAGTTTATTTTATTATTTTTTATGAAAAAGTTCATATAATGAGACCGGTGTTGTGTTTAGATCTTTGGTGTATGGGGTGGGATAGGGTGAGGTGGAGAGGTGGCTTGCTTGTACTGTTTGATTATCTCTCTGATATAATTACCTGATTTTTTCAACTGATTCCAGCTCTGTAACAAAATCCAGCTGGGCTCCAGGTGCCACACCCGGCGTTCTTTCTACATGGCATAAGCTGTTCATGTCTTCTTTACATTGTTTAATCAAATATGATCTCGGCAGATCTTCCCCTCCTGGGGTCATTGTCAGCTCATGATAGGCTGCATCCCCTATACAGAACTTGTCCAAAACATATAGTACGCTTCTCATTTTAACTTGCTCATCTTCTGACAGATCTTTGAATGATTTTCCTTGGGAATCGTTAAATGCCAATGTATGGCTTGACCCGTCCCCGCAGAAAAGACAACCGAGTCTAATGTTAGACCAAACGATTTGGCAAACCAAAGTGCCTTTTTAACATTTGTTTTCGGTTCTTTTATTTTCCTTCGTTGTTGTCTCTGCCCCACTTCAGCTATTTTGCCACCACTGTTTCTGAACTCAATCTTCTGTCCAAGACTTTCGATATATGAATGGAGTTTTTCATTTTCTATTAGAAGCCTGTCAATTTTGGCACTTGCATCGGCTAGGTTTTCTCCAGCTTCCTTCTCCTTCGCTTCAAGCGCAATCATTTTATTGTACAGATCTTCACAACGTTTGGTTAAAATGTCATTGTTTTTCAATAGTTCGTCAGCTTTTCTTCTCTCATTTTTTAGTTCCCACTCCAATTCTGAGGCCGAAACAATTTCATTTATCCTCACAGCAAGCTTAAAATCCTTTTCCAACAAAGTCCGGTAACACGATCCAGTTGTTCCTTTAAATTTGTGTTTGATCTCTGCACAGACATGACGTAAACGCCCCTCTATTCGCGTGCAATCGTCTTTCACTTTAAAGGCATGCTTCTGGCCCAGAAAGAAATTTAATATTTGTATATAAGTGCAATCGGTCTGTTTCAACAATCTTTGTCTTTCTTCGTGCCATTTTCTCAGGCAATCGTATTTGATGTGAATGGTCAAAATGATTTCGTCAGGAGAAACACACTGTTTGCGGACATAATTCAAGCAGTGGTTATTATTCACACTTAAAGCGTGATTTAAATTCTCAAGGTCAACGAAATTAAACGTATCCGACATCTGTTAAGAGCGTATTGATTTCTCGCTAATTGTAGCCACTTGTTGAATGAAATGACAACACAAAGCTGGCAAAATTTTTTTTGAGTTTCCCGGGAAAATTGAAATTGGTCACGTTCGCTGACCCAAAACATCGTCACATTCACGTGTACCCCACAACTCTCTACAACATCAGAAAGCTTGTTTCTCGCTGCAAATTTTGATACCAAACATGGCCGACTTACCTGAAAATTTCAGGTTTTCAGCTGAAAAATACAACGCATGGTTCCCGGAACAAAGTGGACAAGACGCTCGCGTGAGACCTGTTTTCATCGCCTTTCGTGGATATGATTTTAGCTCTTCTCAGAGCTTTTTGAAAGCAAAAAGCAGGACGAAGAAACCATCATGGAAACTTAACATTTTCTAATCGTCAATGCAGTCGGTGCTTATTCCCAGACGATTGCGGCAAATTGTCTACCCTGATCAAGTTGTGAGCTACGGTGCATCGAAATCCTGTTTTGCGTGAAAATTGGCACTGACGGCTTCTTTGATAGAAAGCATTGTATAAGCGAAGCTTAAGAAATATGTTGTGTTGAAAAGCAGGGCCAATAACAATTGCTGGGGAAATCGAGTTTAACAGAACACCGGAGAATATGGAATGCGGCAAATGTTCCAGGTAAGCTATAAGTCGATTTATTTGATTTTGTTTTATTTCTGCCATACAAAGCCTTCTTGTGTTTGGCGGCCATATTGCCACTGACATTTGCGCATGCGCGGTGAACATGTCCGGAATTTCTGGCGATTGTACACAATCAGTTGACAGTTTCTACGAAGAGCTTTTATCTACTCAAAGAACGGGACAGAGTAGTGACTACAAGAATTAAAACACAGTAAAATGGCATAGAATGTCTTAGTTACAAGTGTTTCGTATCTAAAAAAGTTCAATTCAGAATCAAAACAAATTGAACAAACACACGGCTACGAACCTAATCATAGCGGCGAAAAGTCGGAAAGAACTGCAGCGTGGACAGTAAGCTTACAAAAATTCACAGCTAAAGGATGCAACAAACGGTTAAAACATCGTACCTGTAGTTGATTTGGCTTTTTAGTCCCTTCCATAAGCACCAAATTTTCAAACATCGAAGTACGAGCTGAGTTGATCAATGTTGTTTACAAACTTGGAATGCTCGTTTTTTAGCTCCCACAGCCGTAATGACAAGATCAGAAACGTTTCTGAGGAAACATCAAGTCTAATCATATTCCAGAGGTGATTACCAAAGGCATTTCACGGAAACTGTGCTCCTTCATTCACTTCTTGTCGAGCGGTTAAACTTTGAACCAGTTTTCATTCAGCTACGCCAAGAAACACTGCAACCGCGACAACGCGGAAATTTCGCACCTTTTTTGTCCAATCATGTGAACAGTATTTTTCTCTTTTCTTTTCTTCTCTTTTTTTCTTTCTTTTCCCTTTTTAACTAATAGTTCACCCACTTTTTCGCCAAAAAACATGAAATTGCAGTCAGCAGTCATTTTCACTTTCCTTCAAAATGCGAAATTTACCGCCATTGCTGGTTATACGTCATGTAGACATAACACATATCGATAACTTTTTTACCATATTTGGGCAGTGTATCAATGTGTTAAATTATAATAGTGCATACACGCATATATTATTAACGTATGGGTTTATATGAAACCTTAGCAACTGTAATACAGTATTCTCACCAGGATTTTGCATCTTGGGGTCCAAGGGCCCATTAAGACCAAAAAAGTGAGACATTTGTGAGACGGACTGGGTCGTTATGGAATGCATGGATGGTAGTTAGTTTACTGACAAACAATACCCTCAGGGTTATTCACTGGGTTATTATACATGATTAAATGGCTGTAATTCGCGTAAACCTACCTTCGAAATAGTGCTATTATTTTGTGCTACTATAACACTTGTTTTTATTGTAAGCAAGCTTTAATAATACGACGTAGCTTACCAATAACTGGGATATTTATGCGGTGCCCGACTATATTCCATTTGCCCGACCCAAACCACGGCTGAATTTAGCACTCTACCGTTCCAAGCTGTCGAATCTTACTCTTGTAAACAAAAGAGAAAGCGGTTGTTAAAATATAACATTCAAGAAAGCCAGCAAACAAAACTGCCAGGCTTTTCAAATGAAGAAGTTTACAATCCTAGCTTCCTTTCAATACAACTTTTACTCACCAGGTTATAGCATGGAGTTCTCCCAGCTTTCTGGTTGTGTTGCCAATTATCGGCCATTCACTAAGACGATATTTACCGTACGAGAAACAGTAAGTTTAAATACATTAATACGGCATTTAACTGCCCTTTGCACGGATAGAAATGTTCTGAAAAGGACGAAACAAGCGAACACCGACCTTCGCTTCACAGATTCAAACCTGTCACAAACGACGCACATGGATACAACTGAACCAACCAATCATATTCCTTGATCCCAGATTTTGGGTACTGGGTATCCTGTGAACCTGTTCACAGGCTACGCACTGGGTATTTCACTAAACGCATTCGACGGAAGCGCGGGAAGGGAAAAAAATAAATTTTACACAATAGAGAACTCGGGGTATATAAAAAAAGGAACTGCTTTTTAAATTTAACAGGAGGTTAATGCACAGCGTGAAGGGAAAAATCCAGTCAGTTTACATGGAGGGTGATCTGGTTAGCTGGACCTATATACCCACGTAACCGGGCTAACGACATAGCTCGCCTTAAATTTTAATCCTTTTATCCGGATTACTACAACGTCATTGAGGTAATCGCGGTGTAACAAATGCCAACTGACAACCAAGCGGTCTGGAATCATTATTTCGCCTTTTATTTCCCACCGGGCCTGACAATAAAGCGGGAAAGACCAGTGGAAAGACGTTCATATGACTAATTCAAGACGCGCCGAATTTATTTTCAGCTTATTTGACCTCACAAATAGTGAGGTAGAACGCAGCACCACCTTAATTACAGACACATACTAACATCAATTGATGCCTATAAGAACTCTGTTTTTGTAAGAACCATTTCAGTGTGGAATTCCTTGCCTGGTTCTGTGATACAGGCAGCAACACCTGAACACTTTTCAAAATTAATTTCAAATTGTGTGTAAATAACTAAAATAAGGAGGTCTACCGCTTAGGGTTAGGGTTTCCTATTGACACTTAATAAACTGAAACGCAAACTGACAAGTAAATTTATGACATACATGTAGTGCGAGCTTGAAAAAATAAGAATATTTAATAAAACTGTTTTTATCTCGTGAATCTGCGAAGCTTTGAACGAGATATAGTATACGGGGACAAATATGCAAATTTTCGCTTCTTCTTTTAGAAGTACCAGGAGAAGTACCTGCGAAACTTTTCTAGGTAATTTCGCTGACCAGTACATAACGCTTGCGCATATATTTTCCCCGTTCCAAATGGTCATCTGCCTTATCCATGGGGACGGCGTTGGAGGAAGGGGAGTGTAGGGAAATGCACACAGGGGGTGGGGGGGGGGGTCCGGTAGAGCAAAACGTTTGCAGAGATAAACACCTTAATCTCGTGTAAGTCGCAAGGACCGATTAGAAGTCTTTTCCGCGACCCAAATCGGAAAGCTAGGTAACCAAAGAATGGATTTTTACAATGCAAATTTTGGATTTTAGGTAAATTAAAGTTCCACTAATTATTGTTCAAATAAGCTTGGTTATTCATAAAAGATCCGAACACGGGAAATGACCAGCATTCGTTTCTGAAAGCTCCCGAAGACACTTGGGACCCGAAAGCAATTTTGAAATTGAGTTTCTCTCAAGTGGTGCTGTGTTTTTTAATGAAATGAGAAGTTCAAGCACGTAACCGTGGACGACAATCCTGCTGGTATACGTCGGATCAATAGTGATCTGATCGGCTTAACAAGTGAAATAAACTAAAAAAGCAAGACGTAGATACAAATTTAAAAGGTGTACTATATTTCGGCTGGGCAAACCAGCCTTCTTCAGGTACAATGATGAGGTAAAATTTACATTTAGCCCGCAAACTAGCCCGCAAAGTAGCCCGAACTGTTTCATTAAATAAGATCTTTTTTAAAATCAATAAATAAATAAAAACTGTGTCTTTACCGTAAACATTTTGTACATCATAATATACATGAAAAAATTACTCAATTCTGATTCGCTAAGAGCAGTGCAGTTCAAGTGTAACACCAGTGCAAAAAGTGTAACACTAGTGCAAATTACAATTCAAAAAAAAAAATTGATGCAAAAATGTTTTTCAAAAAAAAGGAAAACTTTCCAATAAATTTTTCTTTCATGTATAATTATTAATAAGTAATTATACAGTTTTCTCGTGCAATTTGAGCTTTTTGAAAACTCACTCGTGCAAATTAATCCCAAATTGAACTCGAAACCGTACGATTACCTATACAAACATAGCTTTTCGGGCTCAGAAACGTTTTCGGGACTTTTCGTTGAATCTACGGCGTGCGTGTCTTGCGCTAGCATTATTAAATGGCGCGTACATTACTTTTAACGTTCAAATTAGCTGAAGAAAACTTAAATAAGGCCGCTTAGATTTTACCAAACTACAACAACAAAAATGAGTAAATAGACTCCCTCTCATTTCAACAACTAACTTGCTTCGTGGGATTTTAAAACTTTATCTATGCACGGCGTGCCACAAGTGAAAAAGTAAACGTTTCCACAGAGGACACATTTTTCAAGAATTAAAACCAAGGTAAGATTGAATTTTTAAATTAGTTAACTTGCCTTGGAAAGTACAAACAGAGTGTCTTGTTTTCATTTGTTCAACTGACTATCAAGTAACAATTAGACATGTTGTCTCACTAGCGTCTGAAACTTGTTATCAAGGGTCTTAATTACAGACATTGTCAAACAGGATTTTTATTTCAAAATAGTGTTTAGAGGGATCTAAAATTGGACTTGATATTTGCCGCTTTTCATCTTATTTAGCAGAACCAAAACTTAACGCTTTTCAAAAATCTTTTAAAGAAATCATCTTTATCACCGTAAACTGATCGTTCTTGGAACTTTTAATTTTTTTCGCGCAAAGAGTTTTTCTTCCCAGGCTTCGCGCGTCTTCTTCGCGTTCGAAGCGATGACACAGTCAGTTACCATGGGCGTTGCCAAGGGCGTTGTCATAACAAATGTTCACAGTGAAAATTTTTCACATTCGGTGTTGAGCGCTTGTCGTAGCACATGCAATCATGGACACCACGTGGATATCGAGCGCTACAAGTGGCATGTTTAACTACGTATATAATTCACTTACAGGCGAAGATGAGAGTACGGAAACCGGTTATCGTTCACGGAATTTACAACTTTGTAAAGGAATGCAGGTTACAGACCTTCCCACAAATAACTACGAACCTCTTGAGGCTTCGCATGGCGCACGGGCCATGGCAAAAAAGGTAGGCGTTTCTTTTTCATTTATTTTCTTTCCTATCTGTTGCCAAACGTACCACCAGGTCACAAAAATATGTCACCAAAATTTGCGCAAGTGAAAAGATATTTTCCCCGCCAGCAAAAGCGCGCAATTCTCACTTGAGTTCATGATATGTTTTCATGGAATTCTTAATTTTTGTGGCATGTATATCACTAAACTCTTTTTACTTGGTACTTAAATAGCTGAAAATGAAGAAATCTGTTAATATTTGTCAAACTTGAAATTTCTATGATTTAAAATGAGTTTTTTTTTAATCAATCGGCCACAAGAACAGAACAAAAAAGAAGCGCGCGCGCCACCGTGGGCTGGATTATGACGTAACTTGCTTCAAATATTCTTCTGACATAAACCTATTTTGCGCAACAAAAGAACGACAGTTCTATAGTTGCGAGTACTCTGCATGCACAAGCGTCGCAAGTTTTAAGTGTGATACGCCGCGATGAAAATTACATCTGTAGCTTAACCTAGCACAGGTGATGTGACGGCTTATAAATCAATCAATAAAATGTGCGAGCTCGTATCTCGTGAGAATTTTACTGCATGTTTCATCACCAGCCTAGGTTGTTAAGTGTGAATTCATAATAACTGCGCTCGGAATTTAAATAACGTCATTCTTACGTATTATCTTAGGCGGCTGCCCAGGCGAACTTTTCTTTGCACGAATGATACTCGTGAGCTAAAAAGAAAAGTTTGCACAAGTCAGGCAAAAAAGACATGCAATAAGAAAAAAAAACGTTTCTGTAACAAAGAGGAGACAAAAATAAAACCAGAATAAAAGCTAAAGAAGAACTGTTCATGAAGTTGAAGTTTTTTTGAAGTCATCAAAAGAAAAAACGAGTACACATTAATAAGGTCATACCGACTGCGTTTCTCTTTATTAATTTATGTTTTTCGTTCCAATCACTGACATATATAAGTTCTTGTAGTTCCCCTTATATTTCTAACGGAAGACAATACTATATTTTTTCCAGTACAACAGAGAGAGAGAACTAGAAGAAAAGATTGCTGTATTAAAGGAACAGTTCAATGGTGAGTTTTGTATAACATTTCAATGTATTTGAAACGGCTGGGGCATTTTTTATTGCGGTTTAACGAAACCTATAAAGGTGGACAAATGTTAAAATGTACGAATATTACATGAAGATTCTACCTGAGCTGAACGAAAATCGCGAGAGAACATTTCGTAACCTTTCTTCTTAGGTTGGAGAATCATTGGTTTGTTTTATTATAAATTAAAACCAAAAATCCGATAAACTGTAGCAGCATGTAACCCTTCAGTCGCGCGATTTTCAGTATGACCCAACATAAAAAGGTTATAACTGCTAGTGGTAAAATTGTAACTATAATGAGTTATAGAATTATAACTATAATGACATTGAATTTCTGGAAGGCTCCGTTGTCACGGCCAGAGCACTTATCTTCTCACTGATGTCATATTGGATGGTGCTGACTCTTTTTACTATCTTTTAACTCAGCCAAAAGCAAGGAGAATGTTTGTCTTCAAGACAAGGTATCCGAGTTACAACAGAATGGCGAGAAAAAGGCCAATGATTTGGCAAAGAAATTGGAAGGAAAAGACCAGCTGATGAAGAAAGCGAAGAAGTTTGTTTCTGTGTACAAAGACAAATTGCTTAAAAAGGAAGGAGAAGTGGAAGAACTCAACAAGGAGCTCCTATCAATGAAAGGTAAAAGCCCACAACTATGACAAGAATTCAATTTTGAAAAGATAAGCGGCCTGAAAAAACGAAACAGTTCCACATCATAATTTGTAAAGAGGAGTATTATCAGAAATGTTACAATTAAACTCTTTTCTTTTACTGATTGACTGACTGTGTGATTGTTTCACTGTTAAAATGAAACGAATGAACGAACTGACTGACTGACTGACTGACTGACCGACAGACACTAACGACGGAAAAATCCAACTGACTGACTGACTTCACTGATAACTGAATGACTGTCCGCCCAGCAGACGACACTGCTAAAGGAATGACACTGATTGACTCAACTAAACGGACTGTAACAGTGACGTGTTAACTTCAGTACTGGTTCACTGACTCCATGACTTTATCTGTCTCTCTGACTGACTAAATGACTGACTGATTGATTAAAAAAATGAATCACAAACTGGTAGCCTGACTTTCTTGACTTATGGAATGGTATAAAGGTTTTTAATTATTGCCTTTTTAGACGTCTTTGGAAACCTTAGCAAGTCAAAGGAATCCCTAAGCAGCCAAGTTGCAGAACTTAAGATGATCTTAGCTAAAAGAGACGAAATTCAGAAACAACAACAACAATTAATCAGAGCGTTAGCTGAGGACACTAAGAACAAGCTGGAAAAGGCCTCGGCCAACATCTCTTACCTCACCAAGGACCTTAACGTCTGCAAAGGTAAGAATTTGGCAACAGAACCGTTGTTAAGATGAAAATACATCATGAATGCCTATTGAACTGATAAACGAAGCTATTAAGTATAAATATTCCTTCATCACCGGAGCTGGACATGCGACAAACAAACACAAGAATTAAAGGAAGATGTACATGTGACAAGGAAGTATGCACATGCAAGAAGAACTAAGAAACACAAATTTGGAACATATTTTGTGCAAGTATCCTAGCACACATGGAAAATCTTTTTTAACGAACGTTTTCTCCGTCTTTCACTTTTTGTAGCAAACAATTCGGAGCTCTGCAAGCTCAATAGTGCCCTTGAAGAGCAACTAAAAGAAGCTTCGTGTGATAACAAGGCGACGAATGATGAACTGAAATCCTTAAAAGGTACGTTATATCAAATGATGTGAGATAACTGTTTATAAAACTCGTGGATAATTCATGACGAGAACACAAAGGAAATCACTTCCGTGAAGGAGGCTTGGATACCCAGTCTTAATTAGCATAGATTTTAGCGATTTTATTCCTTTGTTTTCGCCGCATTTATTAATGAGTTTGAGAAGCTGTATCAAACACTCGAAAGAGTGTTTTGTCAGGGATCCAAACGCTTCGAAGTGGGTTAAAAAAATAGTCGGCTGCGCTTCGGTTTTCAAGCTACCTTTCCCGGTGTCTGGATATCTTGATAAAACACTCTTCCTCGTGTTTGATATATAACGTCAAACATCCGTTTGGAAACGCAAATGGAATTTTCAGTGAATCTTCATTTACCCGGTGTTTTTCGAAAGTTAGAGTTCCGCAAACACAAAAGTTTACTTCTTTTAGTTGTTCATGCAAATCATACTCCTGTATCATATATATCCCAGATGGGAGAATGATACGATTATCAATTTAGATTTTTTCTCGTGCGCGAAGCGGCATGAGGTAAGGTTTCGGCTCCGTTTTTCTTGTTATTATTTTTATTATTATTTTTATTTTTTGTCACGATTTTGCATGCAAATTTATGCACGCATATTTTAAATTGTGCACTTCCGGTTCATGTCTTCTCCATTTACACTTCCTGTTTAGTGACTTCCGGCTACTGTTACTTCCGGTAAAAGAGCGTTATTTACGTGTCACGACAGCATCTCCTACAACCCTACATACATTACTATGTTCACGTTTGGTATATATAAGACTAAGAAGAACCACTGGCTTCATTGTGGTACAGCCTTCGTTTCCAAAACATTCAATGAGAAACAACGTGGTTTGCAGGAACCATAGGCGTACGGGCCGGGGGGGCGAGGGGGGCGGCAGCCCCCCCAGTTGAGGAAATTTCGGGCAAAACGCTCATGATTCGGGCAACAGCACTTGGGAGAAAACGAAAAAAAATACCACATACACAACATCAAAGTGAGACGCACTCTCTGACGATGACAAAGTGGCTGGAATACCGCCAGATGCAGAGGAAACCCTCTTCTATAATCAGCATCTTGGATGATGGGCATCGCAAGTACGTCCAACGCAATCGCGAGTTTTTACGTGTGATCATCGAATGTCTTATTTACACCGCCCAACAAAATATCGCTCAAAGGATTGATCGAACCTGGAACAAAGGTCAGATGTCAACAGTGGTAATTTTCTAGAGCTTTTGCACCTTCGATGTAAAGACATTCCTTGACTGGAAGAGAAGTGAACACTCAGTTACAAAACCACGCTCAATGGACCTCGCCAACCATCCAGAATAAGCTACTGGAAATTTTTGCTGACCTCATAACTGAATTTATCTGTAATGATGTAAGAGATAACGGCTGGTACGGGATTATAATAGATGAAACGTCCGATATATAAGCCGAGACGAGCAGGTGTCGATCTGTCTTCAGTTAGTTATATAGCGAGTGGCAGTAACAAAGAAGGTCAAAGAAGTATTTGTTGGATTTCATGGAATGAAAGCAACAGACGGTCAAGGACGTCATCAACAAGCTACAGTTAGAGCTCCAGAATATCGTGGGTGAATGCCTTGACGGTGCAAGTAATATGAGTGGTGTAAATAACGTGCGCGAATAAAAGAATGCTCTCCGTTCGCGATTTATGTGCACCGTTATGGCCACTTGTTAAATTCGACACTGCAAGACACCATGACAACAGTGGAACCATTGCGAAATACTCTTGGCACAATCCGGAGCCTGTACAATTTTCTAGAAGCTAGCACAAAGCGACACGCTTTGTTTGGAGACATTGAGACAGAAGAGGGCAGTTAACTTAAGACATTGAAGTCTCAAAGTGTAACAAGATGGTCATGTCGGTGGGAAGCGGTGAAAGCCGTCGACCAGCAGCTCGAGCGAATAGTGAAGGAATACCCATAAATTTCCCTGTACTGAGCGTTAGCCCTAGTAAGGAAATAAGGGACCACACGAGGGAAAGAAAAAAATCTTTGACCTCGGTGGGATTCGAACCCACGACCTCCGGATTAGATCTTCCGTCGCTCTACTGCTTGAGCCACGAGGCCGTACGGGAGCAGATCGTGGGTAATAAGGTGGCAATTCGTGGCAATGAGAATGTGAAGGGTACAAATAAATGTTGAGCCACGTAGCACTGGTGATACAAACAAGGAATCAGATAATTAACTCTGTGTGGCCCGTACGGCCTCGTGGCTCAAGCGGTAGAGCGACGGAAGATCTAATCCGGAGGTCGTGGGTTCGAATCCCACCGAGGTCAAAGATTTTTTTCTTTCCCTCGTGTGGTCCCTCATTTCCTTACCAGGGCTAACGCTCAGTACAGGGAAATTTATGGGTTTACCTTAGCACTATAATTAACACACAGAGTTAATTCTCTGATTCCTTGCTTGTATCACCAGTGCTACGTGGCTCAACATTTATTTGTACCCTTCACATTCTCATTGCCACGAATTACCACCTTATTACCCACGATCTGCTCCCGTACGGCCTCGTGGCTCAAGCGGTAGAGCGATGGAAGATCTAATCCGGAGGTCGTGGGTTCGAATCCCACCGAGGTCAAAGATTTGTACCCTTCACATTCTCATTGCCACGAATTACCACCTTATTACCCACGATCTGCTCCCGTACGGCCTCGTGGCTCAAGCGGTAGAGCGATGGAAGATCTAATCCGGAGGTCGTGGGTTCGAATCCCACCGAGGTCAAAGATTTTTTTCTTTCCCTCGTGTGGTCCCTCATTTCCTTACTAGGGCTAACGCTCAGTACAGGGAAATTTATGGGTTTACCTTAGCACTATAACTTACACACAGAGTTAATTCTTTGATTCCTTGCTTGTATCACCAGTGCTACGTGGCTCAACATTTATTCGAATAGTGAAGGTATTGCTAGTACTATCCACCGATACGGGCGCTAAAACATACTCGGAAAGTCGCTCACTTTTGCATGGAAACTGTGATTTCCAGTTCATCCTCGGTCTGTATGTTTTAAAGATTATTTTATCAAATACGAGCAGCCTGAGTGCTTACTTTCGGGGAAAGACTTAGTGACCCAACGAAGCTGCCGAAATGAGGAGAGGTTCACCTCAGTGCGGGGACTGTGTGAATGTATCAGTGTTAAGATATCATGGATTGCTGAATCGGATTTTTCATTCCGCGATGCTCGTGTGCCACGACGACAACCATCAACGCGCTTCCAAGCGTTAGTCGGGAAAAACCGAAACGTCAGTACTGCTTCTCCGCCATCGAAACCAGAGGATTACCATCGTGTCAACACATTTTTCACCTCTATGAATAATCACCATTATAAATCGCCCACCAGTGATGGCTTTGACCTGGTTGCCAGGTATTATAACCTCGACAAGGAGCTACTCCAGGCAGACCAACGCCAGTTCATGCAGTCAATTCAAGACAGCACGCGCGGCGAGATCAATAAAAACAGCTGCAGAAGTCATTGACAGAAGCACTGCACAAAAACAGCGTTTATTAAATGACCCCAATGTTCTCAAAGGTAGCGTCCATTCTGGCCGTCATCCCCGCAACATCATGCTCAGCGAAGCGCTCATTCAGGGGACAGAATAGACTAAATAGCCTTGCTATCGTCTGTATTGAGGTCATTGAGTGTGCGAGGTTTTAAAAAAAACTGTTTTTGGAATTATAACAGTTACATTACTTAAAAAACATTAGACGTAAGAATTGTAAACGTTTTAATATTTTATGCAATTTGAATGCGTTTGTATCCCGATTTCAACACCCACGCATTCGGGCATTCTGTACATTTTTCGGGCAAGAAGGTTACCGCCCCCCCAAGGCCAAAGGTGCCCGTACGCCTATGGCAGGAACGATGACTGAATGAAAGGAGTAACTTATCTCCATGTCGGACATCTTCTTATCATGTTTAAAATATATCATAAAACTTTCTTACGCATGCGCATGAGTAAAGGCTGCTTGGAGCCTCTTGTTAGATTTTTGATCAAAGGGCAGACTCTCAGGAACAACTAAACGAAGGTTTGTCTTATAACATTGTTATCACAGAATTTTCTTAGAGGGTTTCACTTCGTTCTTCATCTTCATCATCATCATGAAGATGAATAATGAACTGGAATCCTCTATGGAATCCTCTATACGTTAAGAGAAGAGGACAACCGTAATCCTCTAAATGAAATAAATATTCCTGAAACATGAGCGCAACACTTTATTCTTCAAAATATGGATCATCTATGTACAATCATTCTGTACTACGTTACATATGCTCCCTCCCGCCTTTATATTAAACTCTTTCCTCCTCAAACAACCCTCCCCCGGGTAAGCTTAATCAAGGACTAACGTTATCTTAAAGACGAAGTTCCGGTATAAAAGGAGCCTGGCCTGGCCATTCTCACCTCCAGTCGTCAATCAACCACTGAAGCATAAACAACTGACAAATAACATGCGTCATTCCTAAGACCATTGCTAACAATTTGGAAAAACTATAATATATATAGTTAGCCTTAGCCTAACAGCGTCGCCCTTTGAAGAACCTCTGAACAAGCTTAACTAAGATGAAACTTAACTTAGGTGAAAGGTCGGAAGCACAAGAATTAAGATTGACGACCGGGCTATTTTTCAATTTTAGCAATTCTCAAAAACAGTATTACCCGACAGTCTGCACAGTACATTTAGACCGTACGAAAGTTCACAAAAAACAACTTTTTCTCCGTCTAGAATAACTATTAAGACCATTTTCCAAATAAAATACAGTTGTTGCTTGTCAAAAAATGCCCGAGAAACTGATTTGGAAAACAAAATTTTAAAAATACGCAAACATATTTGCAAACATATAAGGCGACGCGAGTATAAAATCTAAGTTTTGTTTTGTTTACATAAAATCGCTTTTCAATCTATGTAATGAATGAACAAACACATAAAAATGGACAACACAATCTTCTTTCGAAAAATTTTATTCAAATCTCCATCAGTTTATGTTTAAAAGCAAAACGCGTACCATTTAAGTTATATAGCGCATCGAGGCCGAGCCGTGTCTTCGATGGAATTCAAGAAATTAATACAATTGAATTTAACCTACACGTTTATAAACAATTCTTCAAAACTAACGAGAACACAAACAAAAAGTCAATCACAGATTGAAATCAAGATAAATTCCCATCGAAAAATGTAATTTGTTTTACCGTTAAGTCCCTCCGGCGACTACTGTACTTGGAAATTCTTTAAATCTCCGCTTTGGTGCTGAAATTCGTGAAACGAACCCCTCTCTTCGCATTGCTAAAAACGGATATAGTTCCTCGAAGCAAGATTGTATCCCTGAAAGCGCTTCTTTTTCCACTAAAGCGGCTTCTGAGTATCCCTTAATTAGTATCCTGTCTTGAGTGGAAAACCGCAAAAGAAATGTTCAGTGATAACGACTTTTATTCTCCGCTAAAAACAGCAAAAATCCTGCAACGGATAGTGTTTACCGAGCTGACGGCTGTGTAGCTGCGCGAAAAACAAAGCCTCAAAGATGCCGGATGTTTTGTGGCGTCACATGCGCATGTTTTGCGACGTCATACGCGCCAGCGAGCTAGCCCAACGCGTACGGCGGGCGTTCGGCGGGCACACAACGCGCCCGCGAAACATTCCGCTAGCCATGACCATGAAAAATGACGAGCATAGGTTCTATGAGTATGGTGCTCCGCCGAGCCTTCGGCCCGCGGGCTCCGC
This sequence comes from Cladopsammia gracilis, assembly GCA_022457155.1. Lineage (NCBI taxonomy): Eukaryota > Metazoa > Cnidaria > Anthozoa > Scleractinia > Dendrophylliidae > Cladopsammia > Cladopsammia gracilis. Next base: position 1,231,822 of record JAJGOT010000207.1, read on the forward strand.
TATGAAAGCTATATCAGAAGACTTTTTGAACTTCTATTTCTTTTTTAGCTTAGGTAATATCTTGGTTTTATCAGATTTTTGAAGCAAATTATGTTCAAAGGACGCGCAAGTTAACCACGTTTTGTGACTGAAAGACGCCTAAATTTGCATTTCACAACCAAAATGTGTGAAATGGGGGAGGAGCTAAACCTTTTATACCGGAACTTCGTGTTTAATGCACACATCAGAGTAATTTTGTTAGGTAAGCTATCCTCTCTTGCTGATATTTATCATGATCCATTAAAAGATCGTCATACGTGAAAAGACAGTTCTCAGAGTTCCTCATCAGGTGACAGTTTTTATTTATCAGTAATATTAGTCTAGTATTAGTCTTTTAGTCTTCATTAAAAACACTACAATGGTAATGTGTTATTAACGAAGCCGTTGTTTTTTTTTCTCTTCATTTTCAGAACATGAAAACAAGATTGAAAATATCAACACGTCGCTGAAGGAACGTCTTACTGAGGCACAAGACAGGTTAGAGGAGATGGCTAAACAATATCAACATAAGGAGCAAGTCAATCGGGAGAATGAAGAACTCGTTCAGCAGGTTGCAACACTAAAGAGTCAATTGAATTCCAGCAATGCTTCGTTGAAAGACGTCCTCCAAGCCAAAACTCAAATGACGGTTTTCCTGGATGGCTGTAAAGGTAGGAATTTAGGCACACAGATATAAAATTTAATCCACGTTATGAGAAACACAAATGGAATTTTCTACGTTTATGACTTGGTGTTTTACTTTCTGTAGCGGAGAATTCGGAGCTGCGCAAACTCAATAAAGCCCTTGGGGGTCAAGGTAAAGTCTTACAGGAAAAACTTAAAGAAGCTTTACACAATGCCACAAAGGCAAAGAGTGAAGTAGAATCCTCTGAAGGTACTGTTACGTCACTAAGAGAACGTCTTACTGAGGCACAAGACAGGTTGGAGGAGATGGCAAAACAACTTCAACACAAGGAGCAGGACAATCGGGAGAAGGACGAACTCGATCAACAGGTTGCAACACTAAAGTGTCAATTGAATTCCAGCAACGCTTCGTTGAAAGAGGTCCTCCAAGCCAAAACTCAAATGACAGCTTTCCTGGATAGCTGCAGAGGTAGGAATTTAGCCCTACAGATTTAAAATTTAGTCCACGTTATGAGAAGCAAAAATGGCGATTCTTACATTCAATTGGTATTTTACTTTCTGTAGCAGACAATTCGGAGCTGCGCAAACTCAATAAAGCTCTTGACGATCAAGGTAAAGTGTTACAGAAAGAACTAAAAGATGCTTTATACAAAGTCACAAAGATGAAGGATGAAGTTGAATCCTCTAAAGGTACGTTTTGATGTGCTGTTTATTACTTGCAGAGCCTTACGACACTCTTGGAAAAACACTTTACTACCACACCTTACTACTTGTTTTCAATTAAATCATAATGAGCCGTGGTTGGTCAAAATGCGATTTGCTCTTCGGTAAATTAAATTAGACCCCACTCTATTTAGCCTTGACCTCCCCCACCCCTCTCGCCTCAGTTATGCGTCAAAAAGAGAAGTCCCCAGGGGCGTTATAGAGGATATCGATATTCTAATACATAGAATACAGTTGCTATGCTAGATAATCGTACCTGAGCTATCCTCTCTTGTAGCTCTTTGTCATGATCCTAGATAAGATCGCGTTTACGTTCTGCAAGAGAGGCTAGACAAGATCGCTAACCAACTGCAGAGAACAGAACATTAATCAGGAGAAGAGAAAGCTTTTTTCATCGGTGAGCTGGCTGAAATAATATATTGTTTTGCATTATCAACAACGTAGCTGTTTTTGTTCTGTGTTTAGAAGTTCAAAACCAGACCCAAAATACGGTTGTGTCACTGAGAGAACGCCTTACTGAGGCACAAGACAGGTTGGAGGAGACGGCTAAACGACTTCAAAACAAGGAGCAAGTCAATCGGGAGAAGGACGAACTCGATCAACTGGTTACATCGCTACAGTGTCAATTGAATTCCAGCAATGCTTCATTGAAAGAGGTCCTCCAAGCCAAAACTCAAATGACAGCTTTCCTGGATAGCTGCAAAGGTAGAAATTTAGCCCTACAGATTTAAAATTTAGTCCACGTTATGAGAAGCAAAAATGGCGATTTGGACATTTACTCGGTGTTTACTTTCTGTAGCAGAGAATTCGGAGCTGCGCAAACTCAATAAAGCTCTTGAAGATCAAGGGAAAGCGTTACAGAAAGAACTAAAAGAAGCTTTATACAATGCCACGAAGCTGAAGAACGAAGTGCAATCCTCTAAAGGTACGTTATGTCAAAAGATATGTGATAACAGTGTCATACAACTGCTTTGATGAGCTGTTTATTACCTGCTGAGCCTTACGACAATCTTGAAAAACACTTTTTTTGCCACACCTTACTACTTGCTAATATATATATATATATATATAGTTAGCCTTAGCCTAACAGCGTCGCCCTTTGAAGACCCTCTGAACAAGCTTAACTAAGATGAAACTTAACTGAGGTGAAAGGTCGGAAGCACAAGAACTAAGATTGACGACCGGGCTATTTTTCAATTTTAGCAATTCTCAAAAGCAGAATAACCCGACTGTCTGCACAGTACATTTAGACCGTACAAAAGTTCACAAAAACAAATTTTTCTCCGTCTAGAATAACTATTACGACTATTTTCCGAATAAAATACAGTTGTTGCTTGTCAAAAAATGCCCGAGAAACTGATTTGCCAAAATACTGCAAACATATTTGCATAAGGCGACGCGAGTATAAAATCTAAGTCTTGTATTGTTTACATAAAATCGCTTTACAATCTATGTAATGAATGAACAAACACATAAAAATGGACAACACATTCTTCTTTGGAAAAATTTGATTGAAATCTCCATTAGTTTATGTTTAAAAGCAAAACGCGTACCATTTACATGTACTGTACAGCGCATCGAGGCTGAGCCATGTCTTCGATGAAATTCAAGAAATTAATACAACTGAATTTAAGCTACACGTTTTTAATCAATTCTCCAAAACTAACGAGAACACAAACAAAAAAGTCAATCACAGATTGATATCAATGTAATTTATTTTACCTTTAAGTCCCTTCGGCGACTACTGTACTTGGAAATTCTTTAAACCTCCGCTTTGGTGCTGAAATCCGTAAAACGAACCCATCTCTCCGCATTGCTAAAAACGTACTATATAGTTCCTCGAAGTAAGATATTATCCCTGAAAGCTCTTCTTTTTCCACTAAAACGGCTTCTGAGTATCCCTTAATTAGTATCCCTGTCTTGAGTAGCAAACCGCGAAAAACTACAAGGAAATAACGACTTTAATTCTCCGCTAAACACAACAATACAACTAAAGTGTTTACCGAGTTCACGGCTGTGTGGCCGCGCGAAAAACAAAGCCTTGCCTTCAAGATCCTGGATGTTGTTCCAACACGGTTGCGGACGGGCACACACGCGCCCGCGAAACATTCCGCTAGCCATGACCATGAAAAATGACGGGCATAGGTTCTATGAGTATGGTGCTCTGCCGGGCCTTCGGCCCGCGGGCTCCGCTATCAAGTAATAAATTATAATCAGCTGCAGTTGAGCAGAATGCGGTTTGTCCTTCCGTTAATTAAATAAGTCGCCACTCTATTTAGCCTTGACCTCCCCCATCCCCTCCCGCCTCAATCATGCTTGAAATAAATAAGCCACCGGAGGCGTAAGAGAGGATTTCGATATCCTAATACATAGAATATAGTTGGTATGTTAGATCATCGTACCTGAGTTATCCTCTCTTGTATGTCTTTGTCATGATCATGGATAAGGTCGCGTTAACATTCTGCAAGCAAGGCTACACAAGATGGCTAACCAACTGCAGAAAACAGAACATTGATGAGGAGAAGTAAAACCTATGCCATCAGTAAGCTGGTTGGATAAAAAGCAAATAAAGTTTCACCAAAACTGTACTGCAGAACGTAATTTGTGAAAAGACCAAACTCTGTCATAACACCGAAGTCTATGTTTCTTAGTAACCAGTCAAAAAAGTAAAATAAATCAGTGTTCATGGTCTCTTTATCCTAATTTTCAAACAAACTGAAGTGGCAGTCTGATGAGGTATTATTTTGTATTATCAACGACGTTGCTATTCTGTTTTTCTGTACTTGTTTAGAACTTGAAAATCAGGCACAAAATACGATTATGTCACTGAATGAACGTCTTGCTAAGGCACAAGTGAAGATGAATAATCTTGCTGTACAAATTCAACAAAAGAAGCAAACCAATCGAGAGGAGGGAGAACTCTTTCGACACGTTGCTACACTAAAAAGCCAATTGAATTCCAGCAATACTGCGTTGCAGGACCTCGTCCAAGCCAAGAATGAAATGACGGTTCTCTTGAATAGATCTAAAGGTAGGAATTTAGCCCTAAAGATTTTAAATTTTAGTCGAAGCCCTCAATATATGATATAATGAAGGACTTATTTTCAATGTGTGCTTAGATCTGTACCAATTTGTGAAAACATTGGTAATACAAGAAGCTCCTAGCAGCCTATACTCATGCGCATACGTAAGTTAGTTTCATGATATATTTTAAACATGATAAGATGTCCGACATGGCGAAGAGTACTCCTTTCATTCAGTCATCGTTCCTGCAAACAACGTTGTTTACTGTACCACAATGAAGTGAATGATTCTTCTAAGTCTTATATACACCAAACATGAACATTGCTAATGTAAGTAGGGTCGTGACACTTGAGTAACGCTCTTTTACCGGAAGTGAGAGTAGCCGGAAGTCACAATACAGGAAGTGTAGTGGCAAAGCTATGAACCGGAAGTGTACAATTTAAAATATGCGTGCATAAATTTGCATGCAAAATCGTGACACAAAAAATAAAAATAAACATAATAACAAAAAAAACCGAGCCGAAACCTTACCTCATGCCGCTACACGCATGAGTAACAAGCAAAGGTTTATTTTTCATTGTACATCACACATCGGGATGTTTCGATAGTTCAATTCTCTGCTCAGACTAGCAGTTTACTTACAATATATTTCTTTGTGTTAGCCAAATGCACACTGGAAAACAGAATTTTAAGTGCCTTTCCAGCCTTGGTTTTTCCTTCGTTCTTCTTTGCACGCAATAAAGCCCAATTGTAAACCAGCTCAGTACAACGTCTCAAATAGTGAAAAAGAGATATAATCAAAACACTATGCAATAATTCATTTTATTATACTTTTATTATAATATATTTATTATTTGAGTGAATACGCGTCAAAACGAGTGCAAATATGACACGTTATTGCACCTTTCTGAGCGCGCACTAGGTAAAACACTTTCAAAAAAATTTGGCGGTATAATAAACAATTTAAAAATACCCAGCTGTACAACACAATTTTTCGTTGAATAACTTCTAATTGGTGTTCTCCGTTTTTAGACAATGAACATGAACTTCAGGTTATGAAATCGTCCCTGATGGAACGTCTTGATGACACACAAGGAAAACTGGACGAGATGGCCAATCAACTAAAGATGAGAGAGAAAGTCAATCAAGAGAAGCAAGACCAGTTATCTTGTGAGATTGTTTCGCTGAAAAGCAAATTAAACTCGACCAACGCTGCTTTGTCACGAGCTAAAACTGAAATGGAGGCCCAACTAGAGGACACCTCAAAAGGTAGGAATTCAGACTAAAAATGTTTAGAACTTTGAAATTTGTCACGAGTTTCGAAGTTAAAGGAAGGTGATTAGCAGTTTGGCCTTTATGAAGGTTATTGTCTAGACCCGATTACAATTTAAAATACTTAAATTTAACGCGTCCCAGAAATGTCATGTCCAAACTAATAGGCGTTCAGTAATTTTGTCAGCATCACGTTATTAGTGATTTCTATCGCAATTACATCTGTTAAGCATTCATTTTTCCAACATAGATGTTCTGCGCAAACAAGAAATGGAAATGATGAACATGGCGCTTAAGGAGCAACTTGCTGAGACACAAGAAAGACTGAGACAAATGGATAAACAAGTCAGTAAAGAGAAGGAAGAACTTTCACGTGAAATTAGTTCATTAGAGAGTCAACTGAGCTCCAGCAACGCAGAGTTACAGGAAGTCTTCCAAACGAAGGCTGAAATGACGACTGTATTAAACAGCTCTAAAGGTTAGAATATTAAAAAAGGTACCTGAAGATTCGGAGCTTTGGGAATAATATAGTTGAAGGAAAATTTCAAGAAACATTCAAAACATTGTAGCGTCCAAGAAATGATCAGAAATGTGATCAGAAGCCAAACATATATTTTGGTAATTTGGTGAAGTAATCATTTCATTAAAGTTGTTCTGTTTCCAGGGCTTCAAAATCAATATTTATCAAAGTTGAGATTGGTTTTGATGCTTTGGAAACAGCAGGACGAAAACGTTACATCTTTCTCATATTTATTACCGAGCTCAACATTTACCATCTTCATTTATTACCACACATGACGTTTTCAACAATGCTTTTCGTAGCAGTATCAAGAGTGTTTCGTAGCTCAGTTGTTAGAGCATCTGACAGGTGTGCAGAAGCCCATAGCTTATCATACTGTGGAGAACTCAGATCATTTTTCTTTGCCCCACGCTCGTGACACTGATGATGAACATTACATCTTTCTCATATTCGTTACAGAGCTCAACATTTATCATCTTTCTTTATTTATCACAATACATTGTCATTTACATTTTTGTTGTTTAGCTGACTGTAACAACAATCTTCGGCCGCCACCTTTCATTTGTCCAGCAAAGGAAAACGTGTCTCGAGGCAATGACATTCCAGTGCCAGGGAAAGATCCGATTCAAACACAGCAGGCTGGTGGTTCTTCTGGAATATACGTCAACCCATTCTCTATGAGGGCGATGAAGCCAACTGATAAAGGTACGTAACTTCTATGTAATATAGTAGAAGTTTTCATATGAAATCATTCAAAATGGGGAATGGAAAAGGTAGTCGCTCAAGAGAGGACGAATGTAATCAAATATGATGGTACACCATCATGTAACCAGAAAGTAATCGATTATAGTAAGCAGTAACTCCCTTTGTATACATGGATTCCTGGCCCCGCCGTCATATGTGGGTTGAGTTTGTTATTGGTTCTCATCCTTGCTCCGAGGGTTTTTCTCCGGGTACTCCGGTTTTCCTCCCTCCACAAAAACCAACATTTCCAAATTCAAATTCGATCCGGAATTCGAGGGTCACAAGTTTGTCAGTCTTTCGAGAAACTGTTAAGTGTTACCCTCGTTAAACAAAGTATAGTTATTTATTTATTTATTTATTTTTATTTACATTGTAATTTATTGTTTAGCTGCCTGTAACAACAGTCTTCGGCCGCCGCCTTTCATCTGTCCGGCAAAGGAAATCGTGTCTCAAGGCGAGCAACTGCCAGAAAAAGATCCAATTCAAACACAGCAGGCTTGTGGGTCGTCTGGAGTATACGTCAACCCATTCTCTATGAGGGCTATGAAGCCGGAGAAAGGTACGGATAGTGAAATGATATTCACAGTTTAACTTCAATGTAACAGTCAAACATGTCGTAGGCATCCGCGCAATCATCTACAATGGTGGACTGGAAAAGGCAGTTGCTTGAGTCGGAGAGGTAGCACTTATGAAAACAAAATGCAACCCTGATTTTGTATAAGAAGTTTCCCTTTAAACGGTAATTTTTTTAATCATTGTTATTCGTTTTCTTTAGCTGGCTGTTACAACAATTTCCAGTCACCGCCTACCGTCTCTCCAACGAAGAGAAGAAAACAGCTGAGACCATCCTCGCCATTCATCCCCGTTTCCACTCTTCCTGTACCTGCAGTAACTCAGTCAAACAATCTCCAGCCACCGCCTATCGTCTCTGCAACAAACAGCACAAAACAGCTGAGACCATCCTCGCCATTCATCCCTGTTTCCAATCTTCCTGCACCTGCAGTAACTCAGACAAACATGAACCAAAAGAAAAACATTAAGGATAACCCCTTCTCCGGTATCGGTAAGATAACATCAATCTCTATAAAAACAACACACTTTTTAATTTACTGTAATAAGATTACTGGCTACCGTCTTTATATTATGAGCATTATTTCAAGTACAAGTGAGAGGTGAAGTGTAGGAAGAAGAAACATGAAATAAACGTTCTTACTTATGAGAGCAGTAGGAATCAAAGAACGCGCTTAAACACTGTATTTCGTGCTATTTATTTTTAACTTCTTTTGTATCTTATTTTTACTCGGAAGCACCTCATCGCCATAATTCTGAGTTGGTTTCAGCAGTATTTGTTTTAGTAGTAACTGTTTGCAAGTACAATCGAAATATAATATAATCAGTCTGCACTTTACCCTTTTAATATCTCCCCCTTTCTTCCTCTAATTTTACAGAAAGCCAAGGATTCTTGAACAGTACATTAAAATGGTTTGGATTGTAGTAAGTATTTTTCCTCAATAAAATAGCTGATATTTAATGTTAGACCTCGTTATCAGTTTCAATAAGCCGCAAATTTTGATATATTGAAATTGGTAATTCTAACGTGACTCCGAAGCTTAGGGGAATGAAACAAAATTAATGAACTATTCGTTACTGAACTCAATATCATTTCTCGGCCTCAGAGCCAAGTAGAAATTATAATATACCGAAATAAGGCTGTTTAACTACCTCCTATGGCTCCAGTGGCTCCATAAGATCTTCTGGTGGAGTAGATTCAGAGTATCCACGGCCTAGGGCATTGAGGATATTGCGTTCCTTTAGGGATAGAGCTTTTAGCGTGGCTGCCCCAACACTATGGAATTCACTACCCGAAAATATACGCAACATGTCAAGTATTTTTGTTTTTTAACTTAGTGCTATATTTTTAAAGTAGCTTTTAGTTTTTAGATATGGTATCATAAGAACGTTTCCATTTTAGATTTAAAACAGTTTTTAGATGTAATATCACTACATTATTTAATTTTTATCTAGCTCCTTTAGACTTCCTTCGTATTATCTTTATTGTAATTGGCCTTTGATCTTTTTAAATAAAATTCATAAATTATTTTTGTGGAGTACCTATAAACTAGCCTATAACTAAACGTATTGTCCACATTATGCATGAATTGTTATTGACTATTTTTATCTGGTTAATTTTGGGCGAGAATTTTTTTGACGTGTTGATTATTTTTTACATTTTAAATTCAGAAGAGATACCGATTTGGTACTTGTGGTAAATAAATTAACATTTTTTATTGTTTTCTCTTGTTAGGTATCTTAACGCATGGATAGTGTTCTCATGCATTAATTATCTTCATTAAAGATTTGTAAATATGTAAAAAAATGCTGACAATTAATAAGGTAAAAGCCATGTTTTTTTAATCAAGGCTTACCTTGACGGAAGAAAAAGAACTTCATTTGTAATACAGTAATCAGATTAAAATAAAGTGTTTTACTGTCACGCCACTTGGCGTGACACATTCTTAACATGGTACCCAGTCTGCTCTCTGTTAGATTAAGTGGTAAGAGGAACCTTCTGATCAGAGTACAAATAGAAAATTAGGTGGAGTGCAACTGTCAAGTTTTAAACCAGCCAGTGCCCGGTGTCTAAGACCAACCGAAATTAAAATTGCGTTCCAAATCCTATTTTTCCCTAGAGTCGCTGGATTATTTCATTTTTTCCCTGAAAATTTCTCGAATCTCCCAATTTCTGACAAAATCTTCAGACTCCCGGAAGAATTTTGTTGTTCTCCCGAAACAGGCTACCGTGAGATCCCGGTGATAAGCCCTGGACTTATACAACTTCGTAAGATTTTTTTGGCTGTCAAGCAAAAAATATTGTGATAAATAAGCGTTGTTTTAGTTAATTTGATGTAAATGTGACCAAACCGATGGGACGATTACCGAGATTTCACGGAAGCCTACTCCGCATTGACTCTGGGGTCTGGGGCAAAATGACAAAAAAAAGATATGAAATAGGTGGGGAGGAGAGGGAGGGGCAACGGGATGAACTCTTTCGCCTCGGCTCCCTATCCTAGTCTGTCACATTGTTGTCCTCTTTACCAGTCTCTGGTCAAACCCTTCATTTGTCTCAAATTACCTTCGCAGAAGGCTTGAAACAGACCTTGTTGTAGTTGTCACACCTCGTAGGCGTCCCTACACACCCTGTTCCAAAATGGCAATAAGAATAATAAAATGACCGCCATTTTGGAATAAGGTGTATTTAGGGCACTAGAGGTTTTCTCGCAGCACGCAGTCAAGAGCAGTCTGGAGGTTTCCCGTAGTTTCTTGCAGCAGAGCACAGAATGTAGTCGAATTCTGTTCCAACACCATGGTTTGTGGTTTGAAACAACAGGGAATTAAATACTGGCACAATTAAAATGTTTTTAAAAAAGTACATTTTATTGCACTTTTCCCCTTCCCCGAGTGAGTTCTGAAACTCAATTTTGTGCTTTTCAGTAACAAGCAAACTCCAGAAGTCCAACACATAAACTAATGATTATTTTTTTTCACTGCCATCAATCATAATTACAATGACTATCACTGGAACTATTACAAAATAGAAATAGAAAAACATAAAATGGACCAAAATCCATGACTCACAAGTCGCAATAGTCTCTTGGGGGGAGGTGTCATGGGCTTTGGAAGAAAAAGAAGGCCCTTGCAGCAGTATTACCACCAAGAGAGCTTGCTGGCTGGCACAAATGACTGTTTGATCCCGTCACAAAATTACCTTTTTGTTTTCCAAGATGTCAACTATGATGATTGGTAGATGTGAAAAAATGCAACCACTGAAATTTTTTGAAATTCGAGTTAACACGTTGCTGAAAAGGACAGCGGTCGAATGATAGAATTCATCAAATTTAATTCACTTATAAAACAACCCTTTACCAGTGTCAATAAATTATTTTTGAAATTAAACAATAAATGAAACCCACTTAATGTCAATGAAGTGATTTAGCCAAGATTAAAACATCTTTTATAATGTTCCACAAATTGAAATTTAAATCTTCATGTGTTTACAGCTGGATGGTATGGGTGAACTACAGATCATAAATATTTTCCCTTCAGATGTGAATTAATTCATTTAACATTGGATTTATTGTCCCCCTTTTTGGACAAATAAGTGGAGAGAACACCACAACACAAATTACTGCCAAATTTAAGTAATGGTCATAACTGTGTTATGTGATTTGCTACTAATCCATATTATAAACTGTGATCTGCTCAAGTTATTTTAAGACCAAAATGAAAAAATAAACGTTCTGGTCAAATTTAACTTGATCTGCCATTGCGTCATTTACATGCTAAAAAGTCAACTTTTCCCAAGCTTTATTCTCGGGAAGTGACTGATAACTCACCATTTAAAACCTTTGTGCAAATCTGCCTGGAATCTGCTTCTTGCATTATATTAAAATTTGTAAAACTGGTTAATAGTTTCACCATACGTTAGTGACAGTTTGACTGTGGAAGAACTGGTTGGAATAATACATGTATTTCCAGTATAATGTATTCCCAGACAGTGATAGCGAATGTGCATGTACATAGCACTTATTGCATACAGTATAACTTTAAAAGTGTGATTGAAGTTGCTTTACTTTAACACAACTACCAGGGTCTGGAAGGGTATGTACGGGATCCGGGATTTGGCCAAAATACCGTCCGGGATTCTGGAAAAGCTTAAAATTTTGACGGGATTCGGGATTCCACTGCTCCCCGCGAAGCGGGAATCGCTAAAATTCGGGCACGGGACGCGGGAATTTTATTCTGTCTGACGGGAAATCGGGAAATTATTACTTAGGCCTGTTAGGCGGGCGCTATGTGGTGTCTTCTTTCATACAACAACAAAAGACATTGTGTTTTATTAACCTAACCATATGCCTGGTAAATGTCGTTTATCAATCGAAACTGTCAAACAAAGGCAGATATTGTGTTACCGGATCCCAGGAAATTGCACGTGGTGACCGGTACATACTCGATGCACTGGACTCGCAGTTAAATCGTATCGATAAAGCTCGAGCTCTGCGCATTTAACGTGTTCAATATGGCATCAAACGTCGCAAGTTCCGATCTGTCTGATGATCTCACCGTGAGAATCCTAGCGTCGTTTTATCTGACAACCGACAAGACAGTCGACAAGACATCTCCATCTACTAGCGGCAAAGCAGTCAGTAGTGGTCCAATCCATAAAGAGAAGTTTAACGTCCCGATCCGTGAGCTATTGTATTTACAGTAGCCTAAATAAGCTCAGAGCGGCTTCGCAACAATTGGAAATAAAGCGCTAATCAACCTTCTTTTTCGGCTTTGTTACATTTGTACTTAATCTTTCCAGAAAAGATGTTTTCTTGAAAAAAAAAACCGGGATTCGGGAAAGCTATTTTAAAAATCACGGGAAGCGGGATTTTCATAAAATAAGTGCGGGATCAGGACCCCCCCTTCCAGACCCTGAACTACCATTGTTAGTTTATAAATACAATAGAATCAATTTACACATTATTTTTGACTTGTATGAATCTGATTTGTTTGCTAAACTAAGGAAGCAGTGCAAAAATATTATTAATTTTGAAATTCTGAGTAGTACTTCTTAATCCAACACTGATATGTTTAAATGCTTTGTACAACCATGTTAACAATATGTACCTGGTCTTTTTCTGTAGTTCAACTCACAACATCAGTAAAATAAAGTTTATGAATGCATCTTTAAGAAAATCCAACATTATATTGTCTTTTTCCGGTCCAGATAAAGATAGGTCATTGCAGTGTTCCATATCCTCTTGTAAAACAATATTCAGTTTTCATCTGAATAAACATTCTCCAATTTCTCCAGTGGAATATGCCTTAACAATACTTTAAGAAGAGTTAGCTTTTCCTCTGTTATGCAATCTTCTTGCCCTTATTTTCCCGTGAAATGTTGATAGAAATTTGTATCCATGGCCATAGAATTTAGATGAGCTCCAATCTCGACACTGCTGAGCAGAGAGTCTCACTTCTTCATAATTCTTGGGCGTTCTTTTGTTGTACTGAGGTAGAACTTCACTTGCCTCTTCAGATAATGCCTAAAAAATGCCAATTGTACAAAGTGCTGAGAATCTTAAAGCAGTTTTGAAAATGGCATGAAAATGGCATGAAAATGGCATGCTTACATGACCTGATACAAACACAAAAGGGAGTTCAAAAGAATTGAAAACTTTATATTATGAACCGTAGACACAGGCATGGGGATACATTAAGGTACTTTCAAATTCTTGCAAACTTCCAAGAGTTTTGATCACAAAGCAACCATTTTCTACCAGTATTTTATAATGAGTATTAAGTTACTCTTTTAGTGATTTCTCTGGTTTTAAATGATTATGAACAGTTTCCATCACTTACAAATTAAAGCTAAATTACGTCACGATGTAATATATATATAGATAGGCCAAGCCTAATAGTGTCGCACTTGAGCAAGCTTAACTAAGGTGAAACTTAACCAAGGTGAAAGGTTGGAAGCACAAGAATTAAGATTAACGACCGGGCTATTTTCAATTATAGCAATTCTCAAAAACAGTATAATTTACCCGACCGTCTGCACAGCTACATTTAGACCGTACAAAAGTTCACAAAAACAACTTTTCTCTGTCTAGAATAACTGGTACAACTACTTTCCGAATAAAATAGAGTTTTTGTTTGTTAAAAATTGCCCGAGAAACTGATTTGGAAATCAAAATTGCAAAAATACACAAACATATTTGCACAAGGCGACACGAGTGAAAAAAGAAAATCTAAGCCTTGTTTTGTTTACATAAAATCGCTTTTTAATCTATGTAATGAATGAACAAAGACAAAAAAACGGACAACACAATCTTCTTTCGAAAAATTTTATTCAAATCTCCATTAATTTATGTTTAAAAGCAAAACATGTACCATTTAAGCTTATAGCGCATCAAGGCAGAGCTGTCCTCGATGAAATTCAAGATAACAACACGGCTTAATTTGATCACGTTTCATAAGCATGTCTCCAAAACTTAAGAGAACACAAAGGTTAAGTCAATCAAAAATTGATATCAACATAAATTCCCATCGAAAAATGTGATTTATCTTACCTTTAAAGCACTGGACTGCTTGGAAATTCTCTACAACTCTGCATCTTCGGTTCTGAAATCCGTAATAAAACAAGGAATCTCCCCGCATTGCTCCTGCATTGATAATATGAAGTTCCTCGAAGCAAGATTTTATCCCTGAAAGCTCTTCTTTTTCCAAAGCGCTTTCTGAGTATCCCTAAATTAGTATCCCTGTCTTGAGTAGCAAACTGCGAAAAAATGCACGGAAATGATAAAAAAGATCCAACTTTTTTAAAACTTTAAAAAGTGTTTACAGAGCTGACGGCTGTGTAGCCGCATGTGTGGCGTCATAAGTACATGTTTTGCGACGTCATACGCGCCTGCGAGTTTGCCTTGCACAACCGACTTGATGACACATGTCATGGAGGCGTGCCCACGAAACATTCTGCTAGCCATGACCATGAAAAATGACGGGCATAGGTTCTATGAGTATGGTGCTGCGGAGCCGGGCCTTTGGCCCAGCGAGTGCTCCGCTATTATTTATTTACATGTTACTACATTACTGTTAGCCTTAAGTACCTTACAAACACACAAACATACACACACACACGCACACACATAACGTAAAGTAATATCGGCAACTGCAAACAGATAATTTTAACTTAGGCAATCATTTATAATAGATCCAAGTCAACTAACCTTTAACCAGATAACAGCATCTGCACCAAATCCTTCCATAGAATACAACTGAAGATCTCCATCAAAGTATCTAGCATACAATCTTGATAAGGGCAAGCCATATCCATAACCAGCCTACAAGACAAAACAAAATAAAAAAAAGCCTTATAAAAAGAAATAGGCAGCTTGGAGCTCTATTCTGTCTGACTATGTAAAAGAGAAAGCTGCACACGAGGCACAGGTGGCCCACGCGAGCCAGAGTTTAATCCAGTTTCTATATGAAGCAACCAGGAATATTGCTACTCCCCCCCACCTGGATGGGATACTTGTCCATTGCAGGGTTACCCCAGCTTTTTGTTGCAGTACCCAGTTATACACCTGCAATCGGCATCAAAATTACTTGAGACACTATGTCTGAAAATGACCTTTCCTCCATTTTCCTCTCATACTAGAACTTTCCTTACAAAACGTATCTCCAATCCCCCTCCCCCCCCCCCCCCAACAACTCCCTACATACATACTATGCACTTATTGCCTGAGTTAGGTCGGGCCGAACGGGAAAATAGTTGGCTCAAGGTCATGGCCTACGGACCGAGCGCAGCGAGGTCCGTACGCCATGACCTTGAGCCAACTATTTTCCCGTCCGGCCCGACCTAACTCAGGCAATAAGTATTTTATAATATGACTAGAAAGTAGAAGAATAGTCGTGCAGTGCGAGGTCGCTTGAACTCGAGCGGGGCCAGACGGTTTTTTCCAGACCGGCTCACGTCAACCCGTCTGGCCCCGCTCACGTCACCTTGCGATTCTATTTTCTGTAGGATTGCGTCAGCAGGGCTGTACGGTCATATTATAAATACCTTTATTTACACACAGTAAAAACATTAGTCACAAAGCAAGATAAAAACTGGTTTACATGTTTGCCGTGTGGGAGTACAAGGTGGACATAAGACGATTGATTTCGATATTAAACTTTTTATAAGATTTAATGGCTCTGACATTCTGTGGAAGATTATTCCACAACAGTGCCCCACTATAGCAAAAACTGCGTTTTAAAAAATCTATATGGGGCTTCGGCAGACAATTTATTTTCCTTGTCTCTAAGTTCATAGTCTGTGCTGAAAGGTGTAAACAGGCCTTGAAGATACTCCGGAGTTTGGTTGGTTACAGTTTTAAACATTAGTTTCGCTTTGACTTTCTTCCTTCTGGTAGAGAGGTCATCTCATCCTAAACTAGTGCAAAGGGTAGTAGCACTAGAATAAAAATCAGACTTAGTAATAACCCTAATGACGCGATTTTGTAATTTTTACAGTTTATCGGCCAATTCAATAATTAAACCGTCCCACACAGGGCAGCAGTAGTCGAAGTGCGGCTCGATAAGAGCTCGATATAGAAGAATAGCCGTTTCTTCACTTATAAAGGGCCTCGGCCTTTTAAGTGCACCTATACCAGAAGAAATGGTCTTGGCGATTTCGTCAACATGTTTGGACCAAGATTAATTTTGGTCAATGTAAATTCCCAATGATTTAGTGTCGGTCACTCTTTTAATTACATGCCCTTCAATCTGTACGTTAAGTGAGTGGGTAACGGTATTAGGAAGCCTTTGACGTGAACCTATTAACATTAACTCAGTGTTGGCAATGTTTAGGGTTAATCTATTCGACCTGAGCCATTCATGAAGGTTAGATAATTTGCTATTTACTACAGTTTCAAGTTCAGGTAAGCTACTGGCAGCAATACTGATGTTTGTGTCGTCAGCATACATTCGGGGAATGGATTTACTCAGACAGTTCAACAGGTCGTTAATGTATATCAGAAAAAGAAGTGGGCCAATTAGACTTCCCTGTGGGACTCCACAGGTGACAGCAAGCGCACCAGATAGCTTACCATTGACTAAGCACTTTTGATGGCGGTCACTAAGATAAGAGTCAAACCACTTTAAGGCTTTTTGATCAACTCCATATCTAACTAACTTACTTAAAAGGATCTTATGATCGATCGTGTCGAAGGCTTTTTTTTTTAAGTCAATAACTATCACCCCGTTGATGAAACCATTGTCTATATTGACAGACCAGCTGTTAGTAGTTTCAAGCAAGGATGTAAGTGTGCTATGAAGAGATCTAAAGCCAGATTGACAATTAGCTAGAAGTTTGTTACCATTAAGGTACTTGTAGAATTGATTGTCAATTATCCTTTCAAAAATCTTAGCAACAGCAGGAATAATCGAGATTGGCCGATAATTGTTGACATCTATCGATGTTGTAGGCCATGGGCAACCACAAACAAAACTTTGGTTGGGGAGCGGGGAGTGGTTGGGGACATGGGTTGCAATATTTTCCCAAAACACACCCTTGTAAACCAAAGTGTCTCAACAATTTTGTTTGATGACGGTGGGTGGAGAGTACATGTAACAATGTGGAGTTAAGTTTCTTGTCTAAGGAAATAAGGCAATGACCAAGACTAAGCCCCAAACCACTGACCTTCAGATCTGAAGTCCTATGCGCTAACTACACTATACCACCGTGCCTCCACTGTATCACTACACTATACCACCGTGCCTCCACTGTATCACTACACTATACCACCGTCCCTCCACTGTATCACTACACTATAACACCGTCCCTCCACTGTATCACTACACTATACCACCATGCCTCCACTGTATCACTACACTATACCACCGTGCCTCCACTGTATCACTACACTATACCACCGTGCCTCCACTGTATCACTACACTACATCACCGTGCCTCCACTGTATCACTACACTATACCACCATGCCTCCACTGTATCACTACACTATACCACCGTGCCTCCACTGTATCACTGCACTATACCACCGTGCCTCCACTGTATCACTACACTATACCACATCTTGATTGCATGGTCAAATAAAATAGTAAAGTTCACCTAAAACGCGATTGAGACTTTGTGTTTTGATTGCACGATTGAAGGCGCACGAAGACGCGTCAATTAATCCAGGCCAAGTGTAATGCATTTCTTAGACTTTTTTCTTTTTTTTTTCCGCTGGCTCGCTCGCCAAGGCACGAAGCGCCAAAAGCGTCTGAAGTGTTGATACCCGTGCGCAAAGCTCGCGAGCCTCACACGGGCGTGTGAGGTGAGAAAAAAAATGACTGTCACCTTTACATACAACAAATTCGTTCTGACCAGGGGGTTCAAAATTATCGCTGAGATGTCAAAAATTACTTGACAGCTCCACCCACGTTGTAAATTTGATACGGCTCGATTTTTCCAAAATGTAAAGCGCGTTCGGCTGAACCTAAATGTATGTTTGAGGTTCACTAAAGAACCGAAATTCGAATCTTGATCAAAGAGTATGCAAAAGTAACCACTTGCATCCGTATGTAAGAATTACAAAACGGCTAACATGCTGGAGATTCAAATATTTCAAACCGGATGCAATGCAATGAGTTATGCTAACCGCAGACTGGCGCTCACATTAAATCCCCTGTTAAATCACGGATTGAGAAATGTACTTTGCAGCGAATAACTCCTATTTAAGCGGCTACTACTGATCTTGCAACTCTTTCAAAGTGAGCCAAAAAAAAACTCCATTGTTATGCCAAGTGCTAGCGAACAAACGACGCATAACTAAATACTCTAAACGGCTCTGGAAAGTCGGCCATTTGACCGGTAAGGAAGAAGCTGCAACATTTGGTGAGACTGGATTCTTTGCCAAAACAAACAATTGATAAATTAGGCTTTTTCCAAAGCCGGTTGGTAGCACACTAAAAACATCTCTTCCACTGAGAAAGAGACATCTTTTTTGACAGGTAGCATCATTAATCAACCAATGGGAATTTCTCTTTTCTGGAGAAAAGAGAAATTTGAACGAATTCGTTGTATGGAAAGGCGACAGTCGTATTTTTTAGCATCTCTCTCCTGTCCCACTCTCCATATTCACACTTGCTCCAGACCTTTCGTTCAAAGACCGCGCACATTCGTATGGTAATGCAAAAAATACGACTGTTTTGCAGTCTACGCATTTCTGCGTGACCATTATGTTTTGCGGAGTAACCTTAAGGGCTATGTTCTTTGGAGCGATAACAATAATAATAATAATAATAATAATAATAATAATAATAATAATAATAATATTGTTGAGGAAATTGTTGAGGAAAGTGTTGTGTCTCTAAGCTACGGGGAGTGGCTGAGACACAATAAACATTACCCAGTGGAACATCCGGCAACTGGAGAGAATCGAATAATAATAATAATAATAATTTTTTTTTAAATAACAACCAAAGCAATACTTTATTAACAAATTTCTTAAAAATCGATTAAGCCTTAACATCAATTTTATGTACACTTGCAGGAAAAAGCTATAAAAGTTCATTTATATAATAATATATAATAATTATTAATCTACTATAATAATAATAATAATAATGCCAGAGCCAGAGTGTAAGTGTCATGAGAAGATAATAATAATAGTAATAATAAAAACCCAAATTTTTTATTGATAACAAAGCTGACTAAAAAATCTTATTTTACAATCAATTTCACTTAAAAAAACTATTCAGTCAAAACACTATTTATACTCCTCTTAATAATAATAATAATAATAACAACAAATAAAACTTTAAGCAGAGTGCTACATGCCGGTTTTTTATCTGTTAACTGTTTGATATTATTTGAAGGCATAAACAGTTAATAGAGACTACATTTGAATTACCACACTTATGTTTGTTTTTTCTTTGCTTCAAAAAAAGTGGTAATCACTGTAAGTAACTTTATATTCTTCGTGACTCTTACTTTCTTTGATTCTGTAGCTCTTGGCTGAGCTAAAAGTCTGATTAGGCCTCTAGAACCCAATCTAGAAAACACACTGTGCAAGCAGTTGAAGTCAATTCCCTCTTTGGCCATTTTTCCTTTCATGGAGCCAGACTATGGGAGATTTTGCAGCGTTATGACTTGCTGGCAAATGTGTGATCTGTTCTCAATACTAGCCTTGACATAATCCAGAGAAGTCAAATGATGAGCATAATCTTCATTATTGGCTATACGTCCCAAACACCGTGAAAGTGCCCTCACGTCTTCTAGCACATCATGAGCATCAGTGTTGTTGAAACATTGTCTCATAGATGTTTGAGAGACTCAAACCAGACCTTTTATTCAGTTTCTCTTAAAATATTGTTAGACTGTCTACAAACATGACATTTAATTCTTTCCATCTTGCAGAAAGAGAGTATTTCTCCAAAGAATTCACTAGGATGGGAAAGTCAAAGGTATCGCCGTTGTGGGCTATTAAAATGTTCGTACATTCTTTGTCATGGTCGTGTGTCTTTGACTTTTCGATAAAGTTTGCAAAGTTTTCTAATGATTGTTTGGGGGATATGTCGCATGCCACTATCTTGTTTTCTTTCACAAGTACCTTTTTACCGTTACGAAATGTAGTGGAGAACTTATTCACTTTGGACGCTCTGGATGATATCTCCATCTCTGGAACAGAGTAGCAAGCAATCTGGATTATCTCCGAGTCCCTCTGAAGTCCTGTGGTCTCCAAATCAAAAGAGAATGCTTTGATAAAAAATTATTATCACGTTTCCTCAGATGCCATCACTGGTGTTGCTGTTGGTGTGTTTTTAATGTCACCATTGAAGTCTTCTTCACAGAGACTGTTTAGTGTGCTGTTTAGAATCCCTTCTGTTATCAATTTGCCTTCACCTGTCACTGCGACACCACTCTCACACATGCAGCCCTCCTTTTGTTCCATGCTTTCTTTATGTCTAGCTTTTGTTTTCTTCAGTTCTTTCCTTCTCTTCTTCACAGTCCACTTCCGCTTCCTGACTTGCTCTCTCTTTCTCTTTCTGGATTCTTTTTGTACGTGATGTGTTGTAATACCACATGCTTTCATTCCTAGCTCATCGGTTGCTTTTGTTAGATACTCCAAACCCTCGTTGAACTGGCAGATACCAGATGCAACCCGGAAGTTCAAGCTTTGGGATCCACCATAGTGTCTTGTCTTTGGTGCTTTTGCTGCCACAACTCCATTAACAGATTCATTTCTTTGTGTTGAGCCACAATTAGCCAGTTTCTCAATCCAATCATTACTTTCAAAGGGCTTTAGAGAACTTTCGATGGCTGCTCTTAAATTTTCACCAGATAGAGGCTTTTCACCAGGAAGGTCTTTATAGTGAAATGTAGCTGGGTCTTTTAAAGCTCCACACCAGATTGAGCTACAGCCTGCGTGATCTCCAAATGTGTGACACACTAAAGAATTCAAACCGAGTTTTAACTCCTTTGGTTCACCTTGATGGTTTGCAATGCAATACACAAATAACTTCTGTATGTAGCCAATAACAGCAGGGGTTAATCCCTTGATGGAACTTTGGAGACCATAGAGCTTACTTCCCAGAGTTCTATTGGCATGGTTTCGATCTGTTCTCTTAGAAGTGTCGTAGTCCACTCGATATTTGATGTGCGACTCTGTTGTAGTGTCTTCATCAGCGGTATACGAGGAGTACTTTACGCCATTGCTTGGGCCTGCATTGAAGCATTCCATTGCAATCTCAACCTCCATGGACTTCGTGGAACCAATGTGATTTTTACGGCAATCATGTTGAGTGATCTTTTAGCCGGTGTTAGCTGCACAAGAACGGCATCGCGTTGATTTCACTCTGTAATCTATTACCTTTCCTGTTGAGTCACCAATTACCGTCCCAAACCCTGTTGTTAAATTTCTGGCTTTTCCATGTTTTTGCCACGCCCCATCATATGACACCGGCACCAATTTTTGCCCCTCGCCATCGATAATACTACTTCTACTCTTTTCTTCTTCTTGAAATTGCGAGCAGCTTTCCTTACATAAAGATTCAACAGCCAATCCAACTTCTTTTTCTCGTTTTTGAAACGTGTTCTTAGATAAAGTTCCAATTCGTAGCACTGACAGTATACCATTCAGATGAGTGAAGCCTTGAACCGGTATGAAGCATGGCCAAAACTGCACGCGTATTGAGAGACGCAGCTTTTGGTCCACGAGATCCTGAACTGTAAGTTTGGTGGGGTCGTATTTTGCATTCGTTGTTACAGTTGTTGCAGCTGATATATAGAACAACACCCAGATGAACATGAACGGGACTTTTTGACATGTTGTACAATGACAGAGGGCCTTCGTGACACTTGGAACATTCAAGCAATCCATCAAGTTCAATCAGTTTAATTCATCGTATATTCCGGCCATCGGCGAATACAACATTGGCGACAAGGATAAACTGTGCCTGAAGAAACATATTTGGAAGTCAATTTACCATCATAATAGATGACAATGAGCGAAATCACACCAGAACATTCGACTGCTTCGGCGGAGATCAAAACACGCCGAGACTTCGCTGGAAACGTTGGCTTACAGCCTTCGAGCTTTTCGCAGACGGCAAGGGCCTAATAATCAACGAAGAAAATGCCAACAACCGACAACGAAGGCGAGCACTCCTTCACCTTGCAGGTCCCGATTTTCAGGACATATTTTCAACGCTACCGAACACGGGAGATGCGAAAGATTACAAAAAAGCCATCAACGCTTTAAACACCTATTTCATCCCTAAGACCGATACAACTTTCGCCCGCCACTCCTTTAGACAGCTAAAACAAACACCTGGAGAGACAACGCAACAGTTTGCAATGCAACTTAGACGTGCAGCAAAGGACTGTGGCTACAGGGAAGACACCAAGAATCAAATACGTGATGAAATCCTGTGCAAATGTACTAACACGTACTTGAAAAGAAAACGCCTCAAGGAAGGTAGCGGTCTTACTCTCGCTAAGGCACTCCAGATCGTGGAAAACTGTGAGAAAGTCGACTCCCAACTCACAGCCATGTCCTTGGAAGAAAAAGGAGAGAATTCGGAGAGCGTAAACCATATTATTGGATCAAAGAGTGATGACAACAAGCAAAAACAACCGCGCGAATCAAGGAAGAACCAAGGGTGGTCTTGTCATCAATGTGGTAGAACAGGACATTTTGGCAAGGATCCAGATTGTCCGGCAAGAGGCAATTTCTGTCACACGTGTGGTTTAGAAGGCCATTTACAAGCACAGTGCCGTACAAGACAGAGGGGCGATGAAAAACAAAGAAAAGCTGGCAAATCCAGGAGCTACAGGACACCCAGGAAAAATACAGCCAATGCAGTTCACTCCGAGGAAGAAGATGAAGGGCCAGAATATGCATTTGCTGTAGGCATTGAAACACAGGAGAAGATTGAAGTCACTGTTGGAGGATGCAGGTTGAACATGGTCATAGATTCTGGTGCATGTACCAACATCATGGATAAGGAAACATGGGAGTGGCTGAAAAGAAACAAGCTGAAGTGTGAATCAACTTGCGCCGATAAAAAGCTTTACACAATGCATCACAAGCTCCACTGGATGTGATTGGAACATTCCGTTGTGAAACTTCAGTCGGGAATACCACAGTTGGAGCAGAATTTTGTGTGATCAATGGCAAAAGGGAATCCCTTCTGGGGAGAGAGACAGCCGTGAGCCTCTGTGTGTTAAAAATGGGAGAAGATGTTGCCGCAGTGAGCACTGGTTCAAAGGTCATTGGCGAATTGTTACAGCAGAAATACCCACAAGTATTCAAGGGAGTAGGCAAATTGAAGGATCGCACCGTACAGCTACATATCGACACAGATGTAATACCCATTGCACAGCCGATTCGCAGAACCCCTTTCAGTCTGAGATCGAAAGTAGGAGACAAGATTAAAGAACTCGTTGACCTGGACATCCTCGAGCCTGTGGAAGGACCCTCCCCATGGGTAACTTCTGTCGTTGTTGGGCGGAAAATACGCACAAAGCTCCCGGAGTTGAGTGACGTGCACGTAGAACATGAAGTATGCGACAGAGACAGTGAACAGAAGAGCAAATCCAAGGCATATGCTGATGCTAGGAGGAACGCTAGCTATTCAGATGTACTCCCAGGAGATCAAGTACTTGTGCACCAAGAGAAAAGAAACAAATTCTTAACCCCCTTCGACCCAAACCCATTCGTGGTGGTGAGCAAACATGGAAACAGTCTTGTTGTACAGTCCCAAGACGGTGCTGAGTACTTGCGCAATACCTCACATGTTAAGAAACTACAACCCAGTGAGAAAGAAGATGAAACTCGCGAGCTGCCTATCATCCCAAAGGAAGTGGTGTTGCTGCAGGACAAGGACGGAATGAACAAAATAGACCAAGAGCAGCCCAGCAGCAACCCAGCCCAGCAAAGGAGCAGTCCAACCCTCCGAAGATCAGAGAGACACAGAGCTGCACCCCAATACTACAAAGACTATGTTACTTGATTTGTGACATGTGACATTCTCTGATTTTTTTCCTTGAACATTTGAGCTCATGTTGTTGAGATTCATTTATTAAGTTGTCGGATTCTAAGTCATTCTCGTTTTTTTTGTTACCAGTCTTTATCAAAAAGGGGAGGGATGTAGTGTACTGGTTTTGAATTTAGTGACCAGTCCTACCCCATGTTATCTTTGTCCCAATGCATGATGGGATACTTGTGAAGATGGCCATGAGCTGGCTCCATTAAAGTGTATTGTTGAAGTTCAATCTGTTAAATTCATTGTGTATTCCGGCCATCGGCGAACATGACAGTAATGACTGGAGATTAATAATAAAATTGGCATTTAGACTTTCTTGAAAGTCGAGTTTGATGCGTGAGCGAAGCACCGGAGGGGAATAAGTGGCACGTGTTGATGTACCTTCCCATGACGACACAGGTTATGTCTAAGTGCTCTCAATTTTTGTCTTCTGTAACGGAGAAGCTGGTGTTGCTTGGTGGCTTGACGATTAGACACATTAGTTTTATCATTCTCACGAAATTCAGTAGGACGTTTATTTGAAAGCAGGTTTTTTGCTCGCATATGACGTGCACTGGACACTCTCGGTATTTTGAATTGAAGGGAAAAGAAAGAACGTGATTTGCATAATTCTAAACACACAGGAATGCGTTACACTTTACCTGAATTAATTAATTAATTAATTAACGCGTCTTTGTGCACCTTCAATCGTGCAATCAAAACACAGTCTCAATCGCGTTTTAGGTGAACTTTACTATTTTATTTGACCATGTTGCAATGTTTCAATCAAGATGAAACTTCAAGACAATGTTGTTCATATTATAAAGAAAGGACCATCAAAGTTTAAAAAAATCTATCTCGTGGTTTTTGAAATATGTAGAAAAACGCTACAACTACAATATCAAGGACTCAGTGGCAAAACTATGGTTTCCTATAGAAAATCGAATCTCCAGAACTAAAACAAGAAATGCTTTCAAACTTTCATAGTTTCATCTCATACACTAAACTCACATTTTGGCGTAATAGTTTTGATTTTTCTAGATGCCATCACAATCGCTCGAAATTTAGACTCAAGTGATTTCAATGTTTCTTGTTTATCTCTGCAATTTTAAATGCAATTTACAAAATTGTTACACTCTTAGAAACTTCAAACTTAGTACAATATTTTGTGTACATGTAAGTTTCATAGTAATTGAATGAAGGAAAGTTAGTTAAACGGCCGCACAAAAATGTTCGGTGCGGCTGCATGGAAACTGGAGGGAGACACCTTAACAGTGGGCAAACAAACACGGCCTCATAGCTGCAATAAAAACTGTGGTTTTCTTTTTCAATTAATACACAATGATTCAATGGATAGAAGCAAAGTCAAGCTCACGTTTTGTGGAGCCAATTCTCTGACTTATGTTTTTATTTTAAAAAACTTACATACATTAATTCCGTACAGAACATAGGTCGTCGACCAGAGTTCGCCATCCCCTCCTGTCCTGGGCCTTCCGCTCGAGCTGTCCCCAAGTCAGGCCAACGGTCTTCGCTTCAGCTTCAGTTGAGCTCCGCCATGTGGTCTTCGGCCGTCCTCGTGTGCGCTTCCCTTGGGGTGTCCACCGTAGCCCTCTTCGTGTGACATTGTCTGCAGGTTTCCTCAGCGTATGTCCAAGCCAACGCCACTTGCGTCTCTTGATCTGTTGCTCGATTGGCTCCTGGGATGTGCTTCTCCACAGCTCTTCGTTACTCAGCCTGTCGTACCACCGCACTCCCAGGATCTGGCGGAGGCAGCGGTTCACAAAGACTTGTATCTTGGCCATCGATGACTTCAGCACTCTCCAAGTTTCACAGCCGTATTGAAGGACGCTTTTCACATTGGAGTTGTAGATACGAAGCTTCGTGTTGAGGGACAGCTTTGTTGATTGCCAGATGAGTCAAAGGGTATTGAAGACTCCTGCAGCTTTTCCTATCCGAATGCTAATGTCCTGATCAGTTCCGCCTTCTGTGGACACAGTGTTGCCCAGGTAGGCAAAGTCTTGAACTTCCTCGATGGTGTCCTGCCGAATGGTGAATATAGCTTCGCTCGTGTGGTTGAGCCTCAGACTCTGTTTTTTTTTCACGTTGATCTTCAGTGCAGTCTTCCTGGCTTCTTCGTCAAGCTGAAGAAGCTTCTGCTTCATGTCTGTGTGGCGTTGCGAAATTAAGGCGATGTCGTCTGCATTGTCAATGTCCTCAAGCTGCTCCGTCAATGACCACTGCAGCCCTCCCTTCTTGCCTTTTGTGGTCTCGCACATGATCCAATCAATAACAATCAAAAATAAAAAAGGTGATAACAAGCACCCTTGTCGGACACCGGTTGTGATGCTGAAGGGTTCAGTCACAGAGCCGTTGTGGACCACTTGGCATGTTGATGGTTCAAAAGCCATCCTGATCAGTTTAATGATCTCCGGGATGCCGTAGTAGGCCAGCAGCTTCCACAAAATGTCTCGGTCCACGCTATCAAAAGCCTTTTCAAAGTCCACAAAGATGGTATACAAGGTGGTGTTCCATTCAAGGCTCTGTTCAATGATACTGCGGAGTGTTGCGATTTGGTCCGTGGTCGATCGTTCTTGCCAAAAGCCTAATTGTTCGTCGCGTAGTATGTGCTCCTTCTCCACTACTGTCTTGATCCTCTCCAGTAGGATTCTGCTGAAGACCTTCCCTGGTACCGACAAGAGTGTGATTCCTCTCCAGTTAGAGCATTCTTTGAGGTTCCCCTTCTTGGGTAACTTTATTAGGTGTCCGTGCTTCTAGTCATTGGGCATTTCTTCTGAGGTCCAGATTTTCTTGAAGAGAACATGTAGTGCCTTGCTTGTCATGGTTGTGTCTGCCTTCAAGGCCTCGGGAGGTATCTCATCTGGGCCGGCTGCCCTGTTGGCTTTCAGCTTCTTCACAGCTCTTTCAATTTCGGCTTTTGAAGGAGGGTCCACATTAACATTCAAGGTTTGGTGCGCCGGGGGGATGTCGGCCGGGTTTGACGGCACTGGTCGGTTCAGCAGATCCTGGAAATGCTCTCTCCAGCGCTCCAACTGCTCCTTTTGTGATGTAAGGGTCTCACCATCCTTGCTTAAGACGTGTTGTGGTTGAATGCATTTCTTCCCGGCCAACCTCTTGGTGATCTGATAGAGCTCCCTCGTGTCTCCTCTTTCAGCTGCGTCTTCTGCATCCTGTGTCATGCGCTCCACATGATCTCTCCTGTCTCTTCTGGCACTCTTCTTCACCTCTTTGTTTAGAGCTGTATGCTCCCCTGATAGCCTTGCTTTTAAAGCTCTTGTTTTCGCCATGTTTAATTCTGCTTTCTTCTCCCTCCTCTTGTCAACGACCCTCATAGTGGCTGCTGTCAACCACTCCTTTTGGGTCCTGCTCCTCTTCCCAAGTACTTCTTCGCATGTTGACTTCCACGCTTGCTTTGTCGTCTCCCACAGGGTCTCCACTGGGTCGTCCTCGCCATTTTCCAGTGCTTGAAAACGATTTCACAGAGTGAGTTTGAATGTGGATCTCAGGCTCTGTTGTTAAGATAGATGGTGTTGAACTTGCGACCCGCTTTGCTGCCTGGTGGGAGGCACTTCTTCAGCTTCAGTCTCACTCGTCCAACCAGCAGGTGGTGGTCAGAAGCAACGTCCTCCCCTCTCCTCACTCTCGTGTCTTGCAGGCTTCTCCTGAACTTCTTGTCGATGGTGATGTGGTCAATCTGGTTGACTGTGCGGTGGTCAGGCGACACCGAGGTGCCCTTGTGGATATCCTTGTGTTGGAACACACTTCCACCTATCACCAAGTCGTTGAACACGCAAAAGTCTACAAACATTTCACCATTCTCATTCATAGTTCCCAAATTTTAAAAACTTAGGGTGCAGCTTATCTGCGAGTGTGGCTTATACACCAGTGTTTATAATAACATTCTAGGTTTGTTTCAGGAAATTGACCAAATATGCCCAGTCATCCTGCAGACTGATTTAAAATATTCATACTGATCAGCTGTTCAAATATTTTATCTGACTTCTAAAAGAACAATAGCAATGTATGAAGCTTATTAGCATTCCTATTAGTATTCTGTAACAGTGATGCAGTATACATCCGCAATGTAGCTATTTTGTATCAAAATTTTTAAACCTTCACATTAATTAAAATGAAAAAAAAGTTAATCAGGTTACAGTCAGGTAAAATGTTATGCACTAAATAGTTTGGTATACATAAGTATTATATTTAAGCTTGACATACATGTACTAGGAGCTAATGTTAATTTTTGTTCTTATTTTTGACAACCCGCCTCAATTAGCTATGCTAACTGCGGGTTGTCAATGTTGAAAATACAGTGTTGTTATATTAATAATGAAATAAAATTGTTGTTGTTGACATGTAACAGATGCATTGGACTTACTTAAACTTTAAAATATGATTCAGAGAGCAGCACTGTTCAAGATCCATTTGATCAGTTATTCATCTGAAATGATACAAGTTTTGTCCATGCTGCTATTTGTGATCATCCAACTGTTTCCTAGGCTGCTTATGTTGACTCAATTATGTTACTTGCAGCAATAAAACAGAGTGAACGGATACTGAAAAACAGTGAAACATATGGGATGTTAACTCTATGGCATGTTGCATACAGCTATTTCAATTATTAACATTTTCAGATAATTAATGCTTAAAGCCTAAAACACATG
Organism: Cladopsammia gracilis; assembly: GCA_022457155.1. Taxonomy (NCBI): domain Eukaryota; kingdom Metazoa; phylum Cnidaria; class Anthozoa; order Scleractinia; family Dendrophylliidae; genus Cladopsammia; species Cladopsammia gracilis. The sequence goes on from JAJGOT010000207.1 coordinate 1,260,513, forward strand.
ACCCTAAGGTAGTATGGGATTTTTTATGCATAAGTACAACAAAATCAACAATAGGTTGCTTAAGTAACAGCAACAGCAAGACCAACGAAAAGTCACTTGAAAAAAAGATTTGTGCTATTTTAAACTATTTTGCTTTAGTTTGTCTAACATGACAGGATTGTCCAGGAGCTTAATTTATAGGAATGGCTTTCAAGTTCAAATAGAGAAGGGAAATTAACAGTCGTGTACTCTATTCTCCACAAAACCTATAATTTGATCATTTGACGCTGTTGTTTTGCAAGGAATGGCAAAGAAATGACCAAAATCCAAAACCTACATTCAGGGCATTGTTTTCACTTAAGCTCCCTAATGCTTTAATCTCCCCATACTGTCAAATAAAGAAATGCTTCATTCTTCATGTAACTCAAAGGTAATTTGTTTGATTTTCCTCAAATTTTGATAGTAGCTACATATGTTAACACACAATAAAAAGAAAATGAGTCAAGTATTATTAATTTATGAATTCCTTTTTTGTTTAGAGCCATTTCCTTGCAATTACTCCAGAGTTTATTTTTTATCAAACAATTTCTGTAACTTTTCAATGAAATTAAATACGGGAAAATGCAGACACCGTTTTTTAGTACTTCAAGTGCGGAAATTTGAGAACAAATAAAAGTGGCAAAATATAATAATTCCTTTATGCTTTAAGTTGTAGCTTTCAAAAGCTGATTGACAGATGCTCGCATTTAGACTTTGTAAAAAATTTGACTATTCATTCTATAAGGAAATGAAAGGTACTTAACTGTTATAGCGTGAAAGCGTTCGTGATATCACGCAAAAAGAAAAACTTCCACTCGTTCGCTTGTCTGAGACGAGTACTTCTTGATCTCGGACAAGTGGATTTCCAAAAGCACTTGTCTGATGGCACGAGTACTATTTACCAGGAGAAATTTATCTCTTCTTTCTGTTTCTTTTTACTCATAAACTTACCCGTTTTCAGACCATACAAATTTCTTGAGCACATGTTTTTATTTAGTCTGGTTACTAAGGATAACCAAAATGGCTGCTTGTTTACAGACTCTTTTCTTTGGCTTCGAATTAGTTCGTTTTCGGTGTTCCTTCATTGCTAAAAGCTTCAAAATGTCCAACAAAGATACAGCTGTAGGGAGCACCGTTTCAAAACAGGTATTTTGACAAGTTGAGGCTAAATTTTACAATTTACAAACACAATGCTTACTTTCATGCGTTACGAGAATATGTGTTTCATGCGGATCCTTATTCTTCAATTTGATTTTTGGTCTCAGAGGCACTCTGGCAGCTCTGTGAGAAAAACAAGACTCACTTTTCTACACCATCTAAAGTTAAAGAATGTTTGCTCCACGTTATAGACTTCAAATAAATAGAATGCATGTTCAATTTCAAGGCTCAAAAACGGTCTGCTCAGATTATATCACCGGAAAGTATAATCTATTGCAGATGTTCCCGCAGATAAGCCGCACCCCCAATTTTGAGCAAAACGTTTGCGCAAATGTGGCTTATATGCCAGTTTTTATGATACATTGTAAATTTGTTTTAGCGCTACATTTATTTATTTTTTTTTTTGGATGAGTGAATTTCACTTTCGGACAACCAAAATAAATGAGTGGCACTTGTCCAATTGACAAGTGGAAAGAAAAAAAACATTTTACCCTGCTTGAGCGCAATAACGGTTTTATAATTCAACACATTGATAACAAAGCACAGTTTGAAGAAAAAATAACGAGGGCCAGTCCTTCATTTTTGCATCCTCTTGTCAAAATGCGAAATTAACCTCTATCGTTGGATATATGTCATGTAGACATAGCATATATCGATAACTTTTTGACCATATTTGGGCAGTGTATCAATGTGTTGAATTATAAATTTAGATAGCCAATTGTATAAGATGAAGAGTAATATCAAGACACTTAGAGCTGTTACACTGAAGACACCCCCAAAGGTCTACATGCAACCTTAATTAAACAGGGGCCCTCCTCAAAAAGCCCTAAAGTATTTACTGAAAACTCCTACCTAAGCTTAATCTATTCTACCATGTAAGGTATTCGTGGAGACACGGTGGTCTAGTGGTTAGTGCGTCGGACTTTCAACCTGAAGGTCGGTGGTTCGAAGCCTGGTCTCTGTCGTCGTGTTGTTTCCTTAAACAGAAAGTTTACTCCACACTGTCTCTCTCCACCCATGGGTACCGGCGACAAAATGCTGGGGGTAACCCAGCGATGGACTAGCATCCCATCCAGGGGGGAGTAGCAATATTCCTAGTCGCTTCATGCTACAGAAACCGGGTTAAGCTCCGGCCGTGTGGGCCATCTGGCTCGTGTGCGACTTTACTTATGTAAGGTATTCGCATGTATTATCGGACACATTTACCTCATCGCTTTTATCAAAGCACTTGACAGACGAACAACCAAATTCTTCTTCCTCCAAAAGCTTTATAGAGTTGTCTCGATAGTTTCATTCCAAAATTGTCTAGAAAGCGATATATCTCCAACAAAACTGATTACAAAATTATTGATGCCTTGATAGATTATCCGACACGCTGATTGATTATCGGACATGCAAATCCTATTGAAAATTTCTGCCAACAATGTGCGTACGCAAATCTTTATCACATCAGTATATAGGCCGTCCGATAATCCATCACAGGAATACCTGAAAAGAAGTACCCCTAAACAGCGGTAAACTGCTCAGAAACGGTAGGCACATCATGTATGGGAAACAAAATGGAGGAGAAGTTTCCCACTCGATGGATTTCAGAACAATCTTTGCAGTTTTGCGTTCATCTTTTGGAGTTTTTGTCCTTGCGTAAGGGAAAAATGATTGGAAAATCAGAGTGCCATTATCGCTGCAGGTACGAGGAATACTTTTATTTCCAAGATATTCAGATTTACGACACAAGACTCGGTAGTTGAACAGATTAAACTTTTTTCAGCTGATAGCACAGGCGTTCCAGCATCTTTCTTTTTATTTTCGTGGGATTTTGGATGTATTTTCGTTAGCGTCCGATAATCAATCACGTCCGATAATACATGCGAATACCTTAAATCTTACAATTAGTTTGAAAAAAAGGCAAATAAACCATTGATTGATTGATTGAAAAACAAAAGCCGAAACAAAAGAACACATAAGGAAAAATAATTAACTATTATAGCGCAAAAGCGCACGTGATATTGCCTAATACTTAGCCGACGAGGCCGTAGGCCTCGTCGGCTAAAATTAGGCGATATCACGCAAGCTTGAGCGCTATAATAGTTTTATAAAAAGAACACATAAGGAAAGAACACATAAGGAAAAATAATTAACTATTATAGTGCGAAAGCGCACGTGATATTGCCTAATACTTAGCCGACGAGGCCGTAGGCCGAGTCGGCTAAAACTGGGCGATATCACGCAAGCTTGAGCTTTATAATAGTTTTATAATTCAACACATTGATAACAAAGCACAGTTTGAAGAAAAAAATATCGCCGACAAGCCTTTTATTTAAAAAAAAAGCTTACAGATGTTTTACCGCGCAAAACTTGCAACATCACATAGTTCATGAATGAAAGTGGCGCCTTAATCAATATTGTGCAAGCTTGAACACTATAACTGTTTTATAATTCAACACATTGATAACAAATCACAGTTTCGAGAAAAAAATCATTGAGATATACAACCTTTCATTAAGTAAAAAGGCTAACTACAATATTTTACCTCGCACCATTTCTTAAACAAGAAGCAGTGAATGCCAAAACTGTTGCCAAGCTAAAATTAATTTAGCCATCGCCAGAAATCGCGGACATTTGAACCCGCGTAGCGTCAGCGGTTTCACATGAAAAAATGAAATTCGATATGGCGTCCGGGATCCGAAAGCAACTGAGAAAAGACTACAAGCAACTAAACTCATTTTCTTCAGTTGTCCTTTACGATACAGCACCGACAAAGAGAAAACAGGGGCATTTTTTTGAAGTTGAGCGGATTATCTCAAGAAGAAGGTTGCATTCGGTAAGTTTTATATTCCCGTGAAGTTTGTTGTTGAAAATGCACTCGGCTAAAATCAGCTGAGTGTGATACTTGAATTGAGCTTTTATAGCTTGGAAGAGCTCCCATTCCAGAACTACGAGTATTTGATTAATTGGAGAGGATGGCCCTTGGAGGAGTGCAGCTGGGAGATATCTTCAAATCTGACAACGGATTTATTAAGGTGAACTTTTGTGCTATTTTAACAATTTGATAATTCAGTGATTTGTAATGTCTGTCTTAACTTGCTATTTCCCCAGCAATCGGAAAAGCTTAACGCTTAGATAAACTCATTCTAAACTTAAATTATGTTTAGTTAAATATACAGTATCTCCACCTCAGAGGGGCTCTATTTTAAGTGAATTTCTGAGCGCTCTTGACCATTTGAAATATTTTGTAAACACATGTTTTGTAAAATATTTACATTTTCAATTTTTGTTCCATTATGGAAACAGTTACTATATAACTAAAATTCTGGCACTACTTTGTTCACTTGCAGAAGTTATGAACACCCAATAAAGATTGCTGATGAGAAGCTGTATGAAGCTGCGCGAAAGTTTGCATGTGGGGTGCTTGGTGCATTGAAATGTGCAGCCATAGCTCCAGTGTACATTCCAATGGAGCTGGACATTTGGCGGTACATCATGTTCAGAAAAGGAAAGGCTGCCCAACACCGGGGACATTACTTATTTATGAAAGAGGATTTTTCAAGGTTTAAGTTTCTACCTTCGTACTGGTGGTACTTTGAGAGTGACCTGGGGGAGGGAATGGCCATTGATTTTCCAATCGAAATAAAACCAGTGTTGTCCTGGTCACAAGCTCGTTGTTGTGTGAAAGAAGGCAAACTTCATACACCTCCAAGGTTCCCTCTAGAGAAAAATTAGTGTTTCAATTGCTAAAAGACCATGCAATATGGCTAACTTACAGTGAATGCTTTGAACCTATTAATATTATTGAGTACATACCACACAAGTGAATAGTGTTGTATATGTATTCTGATTGGCTACTCAACCTTGCCTTTTTGTCAGTTTAAACATCTGTAGTCGTATCTGTGTTTAATTTATCCACTGTTTTGAAATGAATGGGTGAAGTAAATAAAAATAAATGCCTATTCACCTCCAAGCAAAACAAAAATAATGGCTTCCTGCTCTCTTTCGGGCAAATTTTCCCAATTGTAGCGGAGCACTCGCCGAGCCGAAGGCTCGGCTGCGCAGCCCCATACTCATAGAACCGTCCCGTCATTTTTCATGGTCATGGCTAGCGGAATGTTTCGCGGGCGCGTCGGTCCGTGTGCACGTCTGTCCACCCGTTACGTCATCATCGATGATGACGTATATGAAGAGAGAGAAACTGGGAACGAGGCTTTGTTTTTCGCGCGCTTCCCCGCGGCTACAAACAGGGCAGTTCGCAAAAGCTTGCCTCCGCGCCAAAACCAACACAACCTGTACTCGTCAATGGAAAAATCACGGAAAAAGACAAACAGGATACGCCAATTCCTGAAGCAAAGAAAACGGACCCTAAAACTCGCGAACGTTCTGAATATGACGGCGAACAACTTTTGCCGAAGAGGAAAAACACTGGATATCGGACAAACAAACATAAACAGAAAAGCAAGTAACTGTCTAAATGTGATTTGCAAAAATTGCTAAATTAGTTAAGCCTATGTAAGCTTAATTTTACCAGAAGAATTTTCTCCAAGTTTTTACATTCAGAGCTAAATTTTCATCTTTGAATATCCGTGGTTTTGGCAATGAAGCCAAACAACGCTCTGTTTTTGATTTTGCGAAAAATTCCCGTTCTGATTTCGTTTGTTTACAAGAAACTTTAGCGACAAGTCAAAATGCGATAAATTCTCTGACAGCTAAATGGCGCGGTCAAAGTTTCTGGTCGCCCGCTCTTGGTAAACAAGGCGGCGTTGCCATTCTTGTAGCTGAAAATACTGATTTCAAATGTTTACAATGGAAAAAAGAGATTCTTCTGGTAGAAATGTTAGTGTTTTAACTGAACTCGACGTCACCAAAATTAATTTTGCACCCACCAATCCAAGTGAACGAAAATGCTTTTATGATACAATTCATGAATATTTTTTTCAGAACTCTTTTAAAATTATTGCTGGCGATTTTAACTGCATTGAAAATGTTTCTGATAAGTTTGGAGGAAATCTTACAATTTCCACGGATTTGAAAGATGTGCACAAGTGTTCATCGTTTATTGATATCTGGCGCAAAAAAAAAAACACGGCCGACTGAAAAATACAAAGCACATGGTTTAACGCGGATAAAACTATCGGTACACGTTTGGATAATTTTTTTATTGCTCAGGACTTGTATGATTCCTTTCTAAAATGTGAAATTTTGCCTTGTGTTTTTTCCGATCATGATTCTGTTGATTTATTCGCAATTTGCATAATGCATTTTCCCGTGGACCAGGACTTTGGAGGCTAAATTTAGAATTTAATATTTACGATATGATCTCAGAAATTATTAAGAAACATGTATTGTACCGGAAAGCATTTAATTCCATTCAAGCTTGGTGGGATTTTCTTAAAGAATCTATAACATTAGTTGCTATAGATTTTGGTCGAAGTAAACAACGCATATTTAATCGCGGTAAGGCCACGCAACTATAATTTCTTTGATCGAAGATAACTTAGCCAAAACCACCATAGAAACGCTCGAAAGAGAAGTTCGAGCCGTTTATTTATCCCAAATGAGAGGAAACCAAATTCGTAGCAGAGTCAAATGGCTTGAAGAAGGTGAAAAACCTAGCAAATTCTTTTTTTACGCTCGAAGCAACACGGCTCAGAAAAATACTGTTCATTCTATTTATAACTCCGCCGGTGTTAAAGTCTTTTAACAAGACTCCGGCTCATTTCGATTTTTACCGTAATTTGTAGTCGCAAGAACCTGTTAATTTAACAGTCCAAACCGAATTTTTGAACAAACTTGAAAACAGATTAGAGGGAAATTTTATCCTGCGAAGAATGAGTTTTATCTTTGGCTAAAATTACCCACGCAATGCGTGGACTTTCTTCAGGGAAACCCCCCGGTTCAGACGGATTACCTCAAGAATTTTACGCTAAATTCTGGGATCTTTTTGGCCTTATTTAGTTTGGAAAATAATTCTTTCAGTGATTCAATGCAAGGAGGCGTGACTAGGTTACTTTACAAGAAAGATGATAGGAAAACCTAAAAAAATTGGTCACCCCGCCATTTCGCTACTCGATGTTGATTACAAAATTTGTTCAAAAGCTCTTACAAACAGATAAAATAACAATAAAAATAATAAAATAACAACTTTATTTCAGTGTCAAGAAGTGTAGCAGTCTCCCACTAAATAAGGACACTATCCTAATAATCCTACAGATTTTCAAAAGTGTTACCCTCGATTATTCAAGAAGATCAAACTTGTTCCGTCCCAGGTAGGACGATTTTCGAGAATTTATTTATTTCTCTTGCGTGACACTCACTGTCAAGCAAACATGAAAATTATAGCTAATCGTTTTTTGACCAAAGAAATTCCACTCAAGTCGGGGGTGAGGCAGGGAGATCCCCAGTCTCCACTTTTGTACGCTTTATGCGCAGATATTTGGCTACCAGTGTAAGAAAGGATGATACTATTGAAGGTTTTCTCCTTCCAGAAGCCTGAGGAAAGCGTTTTAAAATTCGCCAATATGCGGATGACTCCACATGTTTTGTGAAGTACATTTCTTTCTTTAGACAAATTGTTTACCTCACTTCACAAATACGAGACAGGTACAGGGACTAAATTAAATGCCATGAGGTTAGGAGCTTGGTGCTCACATCCGGACAAATCCTTATGGCCTGACGTTGGTGTCAAGAATGCGAATCTTGGGTGTCTGGTCTAGCAATGGTAATGCAAATTTGAAACCGGATAACTGGTTACCACGCCTTTCCAAGCTAGATTAAAATTTGAACCTGTGGAAGGGTTGTGGGGTGTTTTCACTCCCACCCTATCGGCACTACTCAATACTAGGTTTTTAGTTAATGTTAAGACTATTTTCTTTTACCTATGGTCTTCTGCTTACGATGAGAATGACATGCGAGCGCGCTTTTTCATTAAGACCATACTTACGGTATATGGGTTTTTCGAAATAAGGCAACTTTCCACAATGGCACCGAGAACTCTCGGGCCACTGTAAGGGACATAAGGAATGACATCACAACACAGTTGCAAATTGATTTCTCCCGAATGACCGAACAGAAATTTTCTGCTTTGTGGTGTCATCCGAATATTTGTGAAGCTTGTGACTCATAATTGAGCTACTGGCAACTCATCATTTCCAAATCAGTTTTTCGGGTAATTTTCCAGACGCAACAGATGTATTTTATTCGGAAATTAGTCGTGCTAGTTATTCTAGACCGAGAAAATGTTGTTTTGTGAGCTATTGTGTAATTTGTGCAGTCTAAATGTACTGTGCAGACGGTCGCGTTATACGCTTACTGTTTTTGAGAATTGCTAAAATTGAAAAATAGTCTGGTCGTCAATCTTAATTCTAATTTTTCTTGTGCTTCTGACCTTTCACCTAAGTTAAGCTTATCATCATCGTTTCTGTTCAGAGAGCTCCGCTGTTAGGCTAAGCCTATCTATATATATTAGAGATTAAAGTAAATAAAAAAAAATTATTTGAGGCTGGCTATTCATTTGTGTGGTATATACTAAAACAATAATCGTTATCCCCTCAGTGTTGGTGAAAAGTGGTGGATATTTTTTTTCCCTCACTCTCACTTCCCTAACTACCCGTAAACACCGGTGTATTCTTGGTTTTCACGACATCATAAAAATTAAAAAATCTAAAGTATACATCCTACAAAGCTGTTTCTAACATGGTATGTGGATACAAGTGTTTTAATCTTTCACAAAAAGTTTCATGTTTTAACGATGCTTTGCTTCCGATTTACAAAAGTTTTAAATGTGTCACGCAATGCGTCACGCTATTTCAGATAAGATGCGAAAATAAACAAAATTGAATCAGCTGGAAGTTATTGTTTGCATTACAAGTGCTTATAAACCGAGTTAATTGAGCTTATAGCAAATACAATATTTTTGGATGTGATTTTTGGTGTAAGTAAGACTTTGAATTTTTGGCCGCCATCTTTGTGCTCCTCTCAGGGGCACAAAGATGGCCGCTCCATACATTTCTTACTAAAAATATCTAATACTCGTTCGCCTATAACTCTTGAATGAAATGATTTTGCGCTTCAAAATTTGGCCAAGATGTGTAGTTTTAAACTCTCTACAATTCTATAAACATTTTGGATTCGAAATCTATTTTTAATGCTTCTGAATTTTGATATGACGTAAGTGAAAGCCAAGAATAAGCTGCACTCGTAGATAAGCCGCACCCCAAGTTTTGGAGCTCAAAGTTTGAAAAAAAAGTTTTAAAATAAAAACGTAAGGGAGGAATTGGCTCCACAAAACATCAGCTAGACTTTGCTTCTATTCATCGAATCATCGTGTATTAAAAAAAAACACAGTTTCGTTACTTCTCAGCGCAGCTATGTTAGTTTGCCCGCCATTCGTTCAGACCACAACAAACTTGGTAACCGTGCAAATTTCTTGAGTACGTTTTATTTAGCCTGGTTACTAAGGTTAACCAAGATGGCCGCTTGTCTTTGGCTTGTTTACATACTTTTCTTTGGCTTCTTTTGTTTGTCTTCAGTGTTCCTTCATTGCTAAAAGCTTCAAAATGTCTGACAAAGATAGTGAGCACTGTTTTAACACAGGTATTTTGACAATTTGAAGCTAAATTTTACAATTTATAAACACAACGCTCAAGTTTGTGTGTTACATGTTCGATGGGGATTGTTCAATTTGATGTTTGGTCTCGGAGGCAGTTTGGCAGCTATGTTAGACAGACAAGACTCGCTTTTCTAAAATCTTAATTTCAAGGCTCAAAAAGTTTGGTCAACTTATATCACCGGATAGTACGATAACCTTTTGCAGATGTTCCCGTAAATAAGCTGCACCCTCTATTTTGAGCAAAAATTTTGGGCAAAAAAGTGTGGCTTATGTTTACGGTAATTTCTCTAGTTCTCTAACCTGTTCGGTAAACAAATGCCACTGTTTTGCAGCTCATAAAATATCCACCACTACTCACCTCCCTGTTATTGTATATTTATACTGGTTCGGTTGGATTTTGCCCCCCCCCCCCCCCCCCCCGTTGAAGTTTTCTTAAGTAATTCCTGTAATTTCTTTAAAGATCTGATTCAAGTTTTAATGCCCCTGTCTTTGAGGTGCTTTTTTATCTCCTCAGCTGTCATATTTTCAACATCCCCAGCGGTATTTTCAAGTAGTTCAGAGCAAAGTCAGTAGTATAGGGGGTTGGTGATTCGGGACCGCATCCAAACGCGCGCAAAACCGCTTATTTTTGGAACTCCCGAACACCTTAGTTGCCGTGCCCCCAGGGCTCATTGTATTCGCCCTGGGGGCACGGCAACTAAGGTGTTCGGGAGTTCCAAAAATAAGCGGTTTTGCGGGCGTTTGGAGGCGGTCCCGGATACACCAACCCCCTATACTACACAGGGCTTGTGAATGCTGACCCGGCACGAGACCATCCCCAACCACAGCTTGTGGATGCTGTCCCCGTCATCGTAGAATGTAAGCTGTACCGGTTTCGCCTCTGTTGGCTTCGACCAAGGCGCTGCCTTTCAAGAGATAGTATGCCAGAAGCCTTGGATCCTCTGCCAGTTCAGGATTAAAGTTATTATCACGCTAAGACCTCCGGCGATGGCTTCGTTTACCAGCAGCCAGTCTGTGCGGGGGGCAAGTTCTTTCTCGCGCGCGGCTTTCTCGGCACGAACCCGAGCATTGCGCTCTGCAAGGAGCCTGGCCGCGGCTTTCTCGGCACGAAACCGAGCATTGCGCTCTGCAAGGCGCCTCCTCGGGGGCGCCGCGGCTTTCTCGGCACGAACCCGAGCATTGCGCTCTGCAAGGCGCCTCCTCGGGGGCGCGGTCTCTGCCGTGACACGCACGACAGGCGTTTCAGCCTGGGGGGCTGTCTGCTCTGGTGTCTGTCCTTCCGTTGCCATGTTTGTATACTACTGCGTTTTTTTTTGGAATTATTTTTGTGGTACCAACCCACTATACTACACAGGGCTTGTGAATGCTGACCCGGCACGAGACCATCCCCAACCACAGCTTGTGTATGCTGGCCCCGATACGAGACCACCAATTGAAGAAACCCAACCCCGCATATACCAACCCACATGGCAATGGCACAGAGGCCCGATGCGAGACCAGCAATTGGAGAAAAGGAAATCCCTGTATATAACATGGAGGCTCAACATCTTGACTTCAACCCAAGGAATCACGATTACTTCGGTAATTGGCTGCATGGTTATAAGATGAATGTCCCTGATGATTACCAAATCAAGGACCTGAATTCATTCTTCATAACTAATAAGGCAGTCATTCTCCAGAGAATTGCACGCGAAGTCACAGAGCTTGGCGGGGTGAAGGTCACTTTGTCATTCGATGTTCACTTTTCAATGGCAGGTGATAACAATCGAGAAATGAATCACTTCTTTTGGAACGTTAAACCACTGATTGTGACACATATCTATAAGCTGCGAGAGGAAGGCTTCCTAGAAGACATTGTGAATGGCTTTAAGGAAGAGATTGCTAGATGGCAGCAGTTAGGTTCTGGTTGGGTGGTTGATAAAATCAAAACTGTTTACCTTGAATTTGGGGCGTACAAGCCTATACGAGGCGGTACATTTATCCCAACACCATCAAAACTCAGGTCGAAGCAGGCAATCATCAATGTAAAGAACAGAGACAATCAGTGTCTACGTTGGGCACTGCGATCGGCATTGTTCCCTGCCGAGGCGCATTCAGACAGACCAGGAAGTTATCCCATTGATGATGGCCTTGACTGCACTGGAGTTGATTTTCCAACGCCATTGAGTCAGATTTCTAAGGTTGAACGTCAAAACAACCTTGCAATCAACGTTTATGGCTGGAAAAACAACAAGGTGGTTGTAATCAGAGTCAGTGAGCAAGGGGATCCCAATCTGCGAAGGATTAATCTGATGTTGTTCACAGACATACACACTTCGCATTATTGTTACATCAAGAGCATGAGCAGACTTCTACACAGTGAGTTCAATGTTGGGCGTCGCATGCATCACTGTGACAGGTGTCTCCAACCCTTCTCTTCAGAAAGGGTTCTCACCGACCATCTCTTCTATTGCAGGGGAGTAAAAGGCAGGCCGGCACGAGTTGAAATGCCCAAAGAAGGTAAAAACTTCCTCCACTTTGAGAACTTTCAGAACCAGATGAAGAAGCCTTGGGTTATTTATGCTGACTTCGAAAGCATTGTCGAAAAAGTCCATGTATGCATACCAGATCCCCAACAGAGCAGCACTACTGCGACATCCATACACAAACCCTGTGGGTTCTGCATGTTAGCTGTTCGCTCTGATGGGGAGACAAAGGGCCCTTACCTATACAGAGGAGAGGACGCGGTGCCGGTCTTTCTTAACAGCCTTCAGCAGCTGGAAGCAGAGATCAGATACGAATTACAAGACAAGGCACCACTCTCAATGACGAGAAAGGAATGGATTGAATTCAACAGCGCAACTGACTGTCACATCTGTAACAAGTCTCTCACCAAGAGGAACCACAGGGATGCCACTGAAGTCTATGATCCAAATACCGGAGAATACGTGGGCTTTGTTCATCGTTTCACCAACAAATGTTACCAAAAGGCATTCAAAACTTACATCAAGGGCGAGGATGGTGAATTAGAAGAGTTCCCATTTGTTGGGCCAAGAAACAAATGGAAGCCCATCACAGAAAAATTATTCGAACAGGTCGACTGTCTTTTCTGCGGGGAGTCTCTAATCCAAGACTCTGTTCGAGACGCAGTTAAAGATCATTGCCACATCACAGGCAAATATCGGGGCGCGGCTCACAGTTTTTGCAATATCAACTATTTCCGAACCAACCCGAAAACGGAAATAATCCCCGTAATCTTTCATAACTTGAGGGGTTATGATGCGCACCACATTATGGGCGGAATTGCAGGCATTCAATCTGATTTGACATGCATCCCCAACAACATGGAGAAATACATCTCTTTCTCCCTCGGCAATCTAAGGTTCATTGACAGCTTGCAGTTCATGCAGTCAAGCCTCAGTGCCCTGGTTGAAGCAAACAAGCCAGAGTCCTTCACAATCGCGGCAAGCTATGAGAAGAACCAAGCCAAACGCAACCTTCTACTGCAAAAAGGGATTTACCCATACGAATACATGGACTCATGGACTCGATTCGAGGAGACCTCTCTACCGCCGAATGATGCCTTCTACAGCGAGCTCAAGAAGGAAGGCATCTCAGATAAGGAATACGCCCACGCGCAAAAAGTGTGGGAGGTATTTGGATGCAAGACTCTTGGAGATTACCACGATCTCTACCTCATGACAGATGTGCTTCTTCTGGCCGATGTTTTCGAGAACTTCAGAAAAACATGTCTGCAACATTACAAGCTTGACCCGGCACATTATTACACAAGCCCTGGCCTCTCATGGGACGCCCTTCTCAGGTATACGGGCATCAACCTGGAGCTGCTCACAGATGTTGACATGCATCTCTTTGTTGAAAGAGGCTTGCGAGGTGGTATATCCATGGAGAGCAGGCGGTACTGCAAGGCTAACAACCCCTATCTTCACGATCATAACCCCAATGAAGAGTCAAGTTACATCATGTATCTCGACGCTAACAATCTATATGGATGGGCCATGAGTCAGCCTCTCCCAGTTGGCAACTTCACATGGTGCCCTGTCTTTCCAACACAACACCAGATCAGGAAGTGGAGGTCAAACAGAAAGATTGGTTACATCCTCGAGGTTGATCTTGAGTACCCCGAGGAGCTGCACGATGAGCACAACGCTTATCCTCTTGCCCCAGAAAGTCAGGCCGTTCCTAAGGCATGGATGTCTCCATATCAAAGGGCCTTGGCAGAGGGACAGTCAGAAGACAAGACACAGAAGCTGCTCCTTACCCTAAACAAGAAATCTCGGTATGTGTTGCATTACAGAAATCTCCAGCAGTACCTGGATCTGGGAATGAAGTTGACGAAAATCCACAAAATGCTCAAGTTCGAGCAGAGGGCTTGGATGGAGCCATACATCTCCCTGAACACCGAGCTCAGAAAGAAGGCCACTTCCGATTTTGAGAAGAACTTCTTCAAGCTCATGAACAACTCAGTCTTCGGTAAGACAATGGAGAACCTCAGAAATCGAATCGACATGAAGCTTGTCCGATCGCACGAGCAAGACAAGATTAGAAAGCTTATCGCAAGCCCGCTGTTTTCCAGAGCAACAGTCTTTGGAGCTAACATGGCGGGGATCCAGATGCACAGGGAGAAAATCCTCTTCAACCGCCCAGTCTACACAGGCATGTGCATCCTTGATCTTTCCAAAACACTGATGTATGACTTCTATTACAAACATCTCAAGCTGAAATATGGTCCACGCGTAGACCTACTTTACACAGACACAGACTCTCTGCTCCTCGAGATCAAGACGGATGATGTTTACAAAGACATGGAGAACCTTCGGGATGAACTCTATGACACGAGTGACTATCCCAAGGACCATCCACTCCACAGCCAGCTTAACAAGAAGGTCATTGGGAAGATGAAGGACGAGTGCGAGGGTGTGCCCATCTCAGAGGTTGTGTGTCTTCGCTCGAAGATGTACTCTATCTTACTAGAGGACGACAAAAACATCAAGAAAGCAAAGGGCACCACAAAGGTTGTCACAAAGAAAGAGATCATCCACCAGAATTACAAGGAAGCTCTTTTCTATCGGCGAGCCTTCAAGCATGGGATGGACAGGCTCCGAAGCAAAGGCCACCAAATCTTCGGTGAGCACATCACCAAGATAACACTCTCGCCCTTTGATTCAAAGCGCTGGAGAAAAGACGATGGCGTCCATACTCTTGCATATGGTCACAAAGATACAGGAGGCAACTGAGTGCCCGGTGGCACAACCATCAACTCCTCACGCACAAACCCGCGCTTGGGTCCGTCGTACAGATAATAGACAGCCGGCGCATCTGGCTTGGTGATAATCCTTTGTATTTGGTAGACTTTCAAAGACCAGATCGGATCAGTTGCCCGTCGACTACCGCCTTCAAGCTCGCCGGGGTAATACAGATATCTCAAATTGACTCCATGAGAGAGCTTCTTTTCCTTCTTGCCAACTGGTCTCAAATATGGCGTCGCTGGCTTAGCTGAGGTTGCTTTCTCTTTGATCGCTTGCGCAGGCTTCTTGCCAGTGAGTTGAGTCACTTCATTGTTCAAGGCCGAGATAACATCTGGCAATCTTTTAACCCAAGCAGTCGAACGGCCAGAGGGCAGATTCATTTCAACTGCGTACTGGTAACCAAACAATCGTTCAGCCAGGGTTCTGTTGAATCTTTCAGCAATCCCTTGGTCTCTGTGGATATCAACACGCCCACGACGAATGGTTGTTTTATGGGCCCCTGTCTCTTTAGTCACAGCCCCCATAAACTCTGTTCCCGGATCGACTTGCAACAGTTGTGGCCATTTCAAAGGCCTGCGCCTGTAAATACGTATAAGCGCCTTCGAAACTTCATCAGACTCTTTCGAAGTCAAGGGCTCTGCTGCTTTGTAACGGCTAGCCACATCAACAACTGTCAAAGCATATTTGTAAATTTTCCTCCCATGTGGCAGTTTGTCGTGTGGCAAAAACAGTAGATCAGCTTGATGTACTGCATTAGGAGTTTGAACATCAAACTTGGGCCGAGGGATATGGCGTGGTGCAGGGAGGTAAACTTGCCAAAGGGCTTGTTTGACAAGCCATTTCTTTGCCGCCTCTTCAGAGACCTTGGCTGCTGCAGCTAGCTTTTTGACAGCAGCAAGGCCTTTCCAGTAGCCTTTAGGACTGTAATAGATCTTTGAGAGTTTGGCTTCCATAGGGATGGTATATACTTATGTATTGTGTTGCCGATTTTTTACAGAAGGCGATAGGCCGCATACCCACCTGCAAGCAAGGTGCCTCCAATAAAAGCAAGTTCACCAGTCTGCTGTTGTTGGCTGGGTTTGTAGAAGTCTGAGAACTGAGGCTCTTTGTAATCTTTGATTTGTTTATCAGGTTGCGATTTATGCATCTGGTTATACAAGACCAGGGCTTGGTCAGTGGTTTGAAAGTTTTGGCTAGCTTGGTGTTTTATCCGATCGTTGGCTGCAATCCAGTCGAGGAGCTTAGTGCGGTCCTTTTGGTATTTGGCGTAAGCCGCTTGGTATTGTTCCAGAGCTTTGTCATGCCGGATTTTCTCAGCCATTGCTGCCTTCCCATTATCACCAGATAGATACTTCGCGAGATAATTGCCGCCAGTGAAAGCTGCAGCATTCAAAACAGCGCCAAGAGCCATTATTGCAATGCTGGCCATTGTGGTGGTGTGTATACATATGGTTTTACATGTTGTCTGGGAGGATTTTCTGGTCCTCGAGATATTTCTTCAGCGCGATGCTGCCAGCCATGACGGCTGTGAACTTGACATAGTTCATCAAGCTTGCACTGGGGTCGGCAGTGAAGTTTTCTTTGATGGTCTTTTTCCCAATCCAACCAATACCAGCGACAAGGCCAGTTATTGTTGCGGCGTCGAGGATAGACTTCACAAGCTTATTGTCAGCCATGGTTTGTGTGCAGTATACATATGTGTTTATTTTTTATTCCATTTTTTTGATTCCTTGTCTTGGGGGTTGTTCTGGTGGTGGGGTCGGTGTGTTTGCTGGTGGTGGGGTCAGTGTGTTTGGTTTGTGGCCAAGCTTTTGCATTATGGCTTCGCATTGGTAATACACACCCATAACAGAGACAATCAACCCTCCAACCCCCAGAATATAAAAGATTGAGTTGCTGTTAGTGTCAGTTGTTGTGTCACTTGTTGAGGGTTGGTTTGCAGAACTGGGTGCGGCCTTTTGTGCTTCGGCCTTTTTCTTTGCTTCA
The DNA here is from genome assembly GCA_022457155.1 of Cladopsammia gracilis. Classification (NCBI taxonomy): domain Eukaryota; kingdom Metazoa; phylum Cnidaria; class Anthozoa; order Scleractinia; family Dendrophylliidae; genus Cladopsammia; species Cladopsammia gracilis. Next base: position 1,277,523 of record JAJGOT010000207.1, read on the forward strand.
CGGGCCAGGCGGTTGCGTTCTGCTAGCCTTTTGCCAGAAGCAACACGGCCTGGGTTCTTTTCTGTTGCAGGCTTTGTTTTCGGGACCTCAGAGGTAACGCGTGCAGGTGTTGGAGTTGGCGTTGGAGTTTGAGTTTCTTCAGGGATCGTCTCGAGTGGTGTGTTCATAGTGGGTATATATATGATTTTGAAAATTTGGCCAGGTGTGCTGACAGGTTCCACCTAGGTTCCGCCCAGGTTCCGCACAGGTTCCGCACAGGTTCCGCCCAGGTTCCTTCAAGGTCCCAGCCCAACTTCATCAAAGCCCTCGAGTGGATAACCTTCACTGTCTCTGCTTGGATGTGTGGGTTGTGGTTCCAATTCTATTAAGTCAGGCTTGTGATCAGGCTCTCGTTCAAACTTGACGTGTTTTGTTGTGATGAGAGCAGCATTGGCAAGTGCCAGCCATCGTCCGCATCTCAGGGCAAGACCTCCAGCAAGATTTGACAGCTCCTGGTAGATGATGTAATCATTTTTGAGTTCTTTCTGTAATTCCTTGACATCATCAAGGTCGACCACCATGCCAACTCCTTTGGACAAGAGCATTATGGCTGAATCAACTAGGGATTCTGTTGTCTTGTTGCCGACATAGGCCTCGTACCTTTTGATGTACTTGTCAACGTCCTTGTCTGAAAGGCACTTCACATGATCGTGTGTAAGCTGCACGCCGATAGATTCTTTGGCCTTGCCGGTTGAAACAAGGATTGCCAGCTTCTCACGTTTGGCAGGAATGCCATCGTCACACACGAGACCTGTGGGAGGTGCGGTATCAGGGGCAGCCTCCAGCATCTGCATTACTTCGCTCAAGTCGACCTGGTCTTCAGCTGCTTGTGCCATCATCAGGGGTATATATATGTGTGTTTTTTTAATTTTCGATAATTCTCTTGATTGCTGGTAAAAGAGTTTCAATCTCACGTATAAGCCCCGCCATGGTGTCTGGCATAGAATTCAACCGCAAGGGATATCTGTTGAGAAGCATAAGGCGCAGATTTTCCTCACTAGCGGTTTTGATAATTTTGTTTTGCGCATCAAGTGTGTGTTTGTGTAATTCATCCAAATGCTGTGAAAGCACAGTGAGCTTGTGTAGGCTGGTTGGTGCATCCATGGTATATATTTGTGTGTGTATTTTAAATCTTGTACTCAATTCCATACGGGTGCCTAAGAGAGAAAACCAGGTGGGAGAACTTGCGGGATTTGAGTCTTGCGATAAACTCTTTGTACTCCTCGTGGGAGAGCTCGCCGGCATAGTCTTCGAAGATTGCCTTAGTTGTCTTGCTGGAGGGTGTGTAAAAGAGCACGATCGCTGCAATGTTGTCACGATATGGCTTGGCAATGCTGGTGATCTGCTGCGTCAAGACCCACACGGATATGCCGTCATGCCTTGCGCTGAACCCCAGATTGACCAGCTGGCTTGTGCGGCCTTTGACATCTTTGGAGGCGGCGCAGTCATCTAGAATGAATAAAGTGTTGGTGCATGTGAAAAAGAAGCTCGCCAGCTTCAACCAGTATTCGATCTCATGCTGTTGGCAGGTAATCACAAAGATGTGCGGATCGCGGTCCACGATGCCATCGTATGTCTTGTTCTTGACAAATGTGGGGCAGAATAAAACAATGTAATCAAAACAACCCCTAAAGGGGCCGCGCAGTTGGTTTAGAAGATACTGTGTCTTGCCAGAGTTAGTGGGGCCCACGATTAGTGCATTGAATGGCAACTTTCTTGGGTCCATAGCCAGCGCCTATATTAGTTGGTTTGCAAACAATTGGTTCATGTGTGGGTGGGGAGGGCGCCTTTGCCAGAAGTCTTTCTATTTCATTGTATGTTAAGGGTCTGGTAGATGGCAGGGGAGCCGGCTTATCATAGAAGTTGATGTTGCTTGTAGCCATGGTATATATATATGTGTATTTTAGTACTGTACAGATTCCAGCTGCCTGCTAATGATGTTCAACTGTGAGTCTGAGATGGTGAAGATGTGGCAGTTTGCATTTCCCGAGCCTGTGCCGTTTTGTTCAATCTCGAGTTGCACACCATCCTGTGTGTTGAAGAGTCGTTGGCCGTTGCCGTGCAGAGCTGGGTCAGCCATGGACCGCAGGTCAATCCAGAGACCAAACTTGTTGTCTGTGAGATATTTGGTCAGGTTCATGTTGGGCCTGCCGCGCGTGTGAAAGTGACGGGAGATTTCACTCCACATGTCAGTGCCGGCGATACCCTCGTTGTAGACCCTGTTTGGAACCCCATTTACGGTTACCTTAACTTTGGTGATGTCTGGATTGAAATAGTTCTCAGAGTCCCTTGCACCCGCAGCATAGGGGCTGATGAACAGCAAGAGGATGCCCTTGAGAGACCTGCGCTGTGGGTTTACCCGAAGATTCATCCGAGTGTCCCCGCTTTTTGAGAAGGGATGCACCCGATCTCGCATTACGAAGTCATAGGCGAACCCCTTGCCGCTAGTATAAGTGTTTGTTGCTTCATCAGCCAGCTCCTTACTTCTGATTGTCTCGTACTCCAGCTGGATGTTTTCCAACTTGTACACAAGCTTGCTTGTGTCTGAGCCTCGGACAACTTGGTTTGCGGGGGCTAGGGTTAGTTCGAAGACCAGATCATTGAATAGGGCCTGGGGGTACATGATTCCGTGATCAGTTAAGATTTGGTGATCCAGTTTGATGCGATACTTATTCTTGTATATTGTCTCCAGCTTCTTCTCTGCATCCACGCCGGAAGACTTCTTGTCGCCGGCATTAGAGCGGATCTTGCACAAATCCTCACTCTGGATGCCCTCCATAAGCATGTTGTCCCGCTCATCGGTTGATTTGAATAGGTCTTCGAAGATCTTATAGATGTCGTACCCAACTGTGTCCTCGACGGTGGTGGCGCCAAACTTTACAACGAGCCTGTCCACCAGGGCCCTAGAAACATTTTGCACGAGAAAGTTGTTAGCGTGGCCCCCGGCTAGGTTGATGTTAAACACAAGTGCAAGCGAGCCGGACACAAGGACATCATGCTCGCCCAGCTTGGGCACCGAGACGTACAGTGTCTCGCCGGGATTGGCCTCAGATGGGTTGAATGTGATGCGCTTAACGGTTCGCTCTGCCTTCATGGCACCCACTGTCTTTTCGCTGTGAGATGGAAGTAGATTCGGTTGCACAGCCATGGTATATATTTGTGTTTTTAAACTTATATTTATATATCATCATGGCAGAAGGCGGATATGATATACCTGACGAGGCAAAGGACACAGACCCTCTCATCATAGACACAGGGGATGACGATGATGGCGGTGACAACCCATTGGATCCATATCCTCCTCTGACAGAAGAAGAATACAATCAGTGGGTACAGTCCTTAAAAGACACCGACACCGACACCACGCAACCCTTTAAACCAGGTGACACCACGAACCCCTTTGAACCAGGGGCTGCTTCCACACCATCTGGTGAACAAGTGCCTATGGCCACAAGAACAAGGTTGCCCCCAGAACAACAAGGCTCCCACACTGAAGAAACCTCTTTCACTACAGGGGATACTCAAGGCCGGCGATTGATAACAATGAATGATATGGCCTTTGCCGAGGTTAAGAACGAGTTTACCAGCGCAGACAGAAATCAACTTAATTTTAGGTACGAGCCGAAACCAAGATCAGGTGGGGCCATCCTCGAGGTAAAATATCATACAAGAGACAAATGGTATCCTCTTTACACAAGAAGCCGTGGGGCTTCCGAAAAGACTCTCAACGCTTCTCTTCCCAAAGAGATCAAAGCTGCTCTTGGAAAGTCTGTGACTGAAGAGATCAATGAAACAAAAGCTACACTTGAAGCAAATCGAAAAGAAGTTGAAACAAAACAAAAACAAAAACAACAAGAAGAACAACAAGCGGCTGCGGATGAACAAAAACTTCGCCGCGACTTAGATGCCCTCAGAAACCAAGTCAAAGAGGATTATGACCAGATTCAGGAACTGGAAGATGCACATGGGCCGCTGGATAAGGAGGCAATACAAAGACTAAAAAATGAAAAGAGAGCTCATGAAGCTGAGCATCAAGCTAAACGAAAAGAACTGGACAAGAGGCAAAAAGCCGCTCAACAAAAAGACAAACTACAAAAAGAAATCGACAAACTCATGCTTGACAATAGGGGGTTAGAAAGACGCTTAGAAGAACTTAGAGGAAAACAGGACGTGAAACCACTGGACGAACTGAAACAGAACAAAGAAGAGCTTGAACGGCAGAACGCTGAAGACAAGCGCGTTATAGAGGATGAGAACACTTCTCCCTCTGAAAGAGAAGCCGCGGAAGCCCGGGTTGCTGAACGTGAAGAAGAGCTAGCAAGGGTCAACACAGAAATTGAGGTGCGTGAAAGGGGAATGTCTTTGAGAGAGCGGGTTAGAGAAATATTCAAGAAATACGGATGGACCCTGCAAGCGATTGTTCTGGCAGCTGGCATCACCATCAGCGCTGTGGTACTCGCCACCTTGAATGGCCTGGCAAAGGCCACCAAGGCTATTGGAAATGGACTTAAAGAGCTTGGCAAAAAGGCAGCCAACGCCCTGCCTGGCTTGATTGGCTCAATTGTGAGTTTTATCTTCAAAGCTGCTGGGTCGGTCATCTCCTTTCTGGGTGAACACGCCTGGCTGCTGATCCTTGCCGTTGTAGGCTTTATGATTGAAAGGATAACCAAGCGCAGGAGATAATTATCTCATCCAGGCAAGAAAGCCCGCTAAAGCAAGCGCGCCCACACCAATGAGCGCCTTGTTTACGTGATGCGGCTCGATCTTAGTCTCTTGCGTTGGGAGTGGTGTTGGTGTTGGTGTTGGTGTGGGGGCTGGTTGTGGTGTGGGTGTGACCTTTGGTTTTGGCGCTATACCTTGTGCCTGTGTGGCCTGTTTATGTATCGGGTTTGATGGATGACTGTTTGGTGGGTTTATTTTTGTTGGTCCCCCATCCATGTGGCGAAGGGAGGCTTTTTTTGTACCAAGGTTAACATCGTTGTTCACACCCAGCTTCATACCTTGCGTTGCCTCCTTGAGATTGTTATTGTACCCAACCACGCTCTCTGTGTTGATAATCATGCGTGATGGCATGAGCCAACTTCCGGGCGCTGTCGCAAAGTCTAAGCGCACTTTCGTTGCTTGGATGGCAAGTTGATATCGCTGTACGCTTGTTGCGATGTCGTTCAGTATTATAGCCTCCTCTAGATGGGTGAGGAATACTCTCTGCGTTTCGAACGCCCGGCCTCCTCTTCCAATGATGCTGCTGCGAGTGTTTGCTTGTGCACCCAGGATGCAGTACACAAAGGCCTCGATTGACTGATTCATACGCGCGAGCCCTGGCTGTGTTAGCCCTTGTGCATAATTCGGCACAAAGTGCTCGAACTGACTAACAGCGCCCTGGTCGTTACGAACGAAGTATATGCCGTTTGCTCGATAGTTTGGGTCTTTTCTGTCTGTGACGCGCTCGTCATCAAACAGGGCTAGATCGGGATCAGGATAGTTGTAATCAGTAGAACTGGGCCCATCATATGCAACCCAAATGTACACATTGCCAAGACCGTGATTTTTGCCGTATGTGAAACGGAAGTCAGCATTGGGGTCGACACCGAACTCTTGGCAAATCCGCTTGTATGCATCGATGTTGAACTTGTTGTCTTTCTGGTTGAATGTGGGGTCGTCTGGCAAAGCACTCACGCTCTGTTCCCCACCCAGCTTGTAGAGTATTCGTCTTGTTGTGAAATAGACGTGAAACCTGTAAAATGATCGGAGCTGCGGGGTTAGGGAGAGAGTCGAGTTCTTATCAAACAGAAGGTCGCGCGAGATCCCGCAGCCGGTTGTTGCACACCACAGAGCAAAGTTTAGTTGTTGTGGCCAGAAACTCATATGCGGGCCGCCGAGCCACTTTCTCCCATATTTTGCGGTTGTGAACGAAATCTGTGTGTCTCTGAAAATGTTTCTGTATTTCGTTGTGAAATAATCAGTTGGCGTGACATAGATCTTTTGCGCTTCGTCGTTCAAGACAGAGCCAATCATCATGTCTTTATCGATTGAGGTGGAGAAATCAACAGCCGGGATCGGTTTTTGTGTGTTTCGGTTTAACGTCAACTGATAGGGGAAACCGCCAATATACTCTAAACCAAGCGCGTCTTTCAGGGCTTGTGTCCAATTCTTGTGCGGTATGTCTGAGGGCATAGCCCAGGAGCCATGCCCCTCTGAGAAAAGAACTACTGCTGTGGCTTTGTGCTTTTCGTCGAAAGAAACTTCTGTTGTAAATCTTGACATATCAGCGTGCGGGAAACGCCTTTTGAAGTCTGAAATAGCCTTAGCCTTGGCGGCTGTAGAGAGTTTTTCAGCCTCCGGAGAACTCAGCCAAGCAAGTTGCGGATTTACTGTGGGTGGTGTTGGCTGTTTTTTGCTAATATACCTGCTCTGTTGGGGACAGAGGGGATTTTGGGGACGAGGAAAAAATGGGGGCGGAGGTCCGTAATCGTGGCCGCCAATGTCTAGACCGAGATTTGAACCAGGATTAAAACCACCAGGGCGTCTGCCAAACATGATTGAATATATATTTTAAATTTAAATATATATATTTATATACACAATGGTTGTGTTAACAATCGTCGCACCTTCGAACCCTCACACCATCTACTTCGACCACCCGCTTCAGAAACCGAGTTACATAAGACTTGTTTCTTGTTCATTTTACAACTCGTGGCATAATTTGAAAGAAAATGCAACTATTTCAACAACAATAGATAGCTCCAATGGATCAACTCCAAACGTGACATTACTTCAAGGGCATTACACCATTGATAGTCTAGCGAAACAATTTAACGACTTATCCACCCAACATAGAATAAAATTACAATTATCAACTACTATAAATACACCAGTCGGCGCGATGGTCATTCACAATGGAAGTAATGTAAAGTTTAGTGACAATCTGGCAAATTTACTTGGCATAAGAGCTGTATTGTTTCTAGTAACATACGTCAAAGGATTAACATCACCAAGCACTTACTTTATCCACTGCGATCTGGTTGATAAAGAACAGAACCTGTTCAACGGTAAGCCTTCGACTGTATTGGCTAAATTTGATCTTCGAGGTGAGCCATATGAGAAAGTTTTCTATGAATCAACACAGCAGAACATGCGTGACGTCTCGTCTGGTGATTATGTAAACAGCATAACACTGTCTGTAAGGGATGAACACAATGCCCTTTTTGACTTCAATAACATGCCCCTTGAATTTGAACTTGAGATCAATTAAAAATATATTATATATATACCCCCTGATGATGAGCTCGACTAACGTGTTGCCATCAGCTCCTGAATACAGCGAAACTCCATCTCTTTACCCAGACTTATCCAACGGTGAAGGCTTCAGACTCAAAAAAATCTCTGACTTGCAAAAGGAGCTTGAGTCGGAGGCGAATCATTACAGACAAGTTGCTAAGAAATACAAGCGAACACATACAATTGTTCACGGAACAGCAGTAAGTTTTGGTTTTATTTCTACAGGCTTGTCTACAGCCACAATCGCCACAGCTCTGAGCGGAGTTGGGCTCATCGCCAGCCCGGTTATTGCCGGCGTGGCAGCTATTACAGGTTTTTCAGCGGCCAGCCTAACTATGCTTAACAGGCGGCTTCAGAGAAAAATTACTAAACACGAGAAAATATACACACTCGCCCTTGCAAAACGAAACTCTGTCTTTGAGCTGGTTTCAAAAGCTCTAACTGACAAGCGTATCAGCGATTCAGAATTCAAAATAATCCTCCGTGAAGTTGAGAGCTATTATGAACTTAAGAACGAAATACGCTCTGGTGAAGCAAAACCCTCACAAAACAAACAAACTCAAACTCAAACGCCAGATCTTGACAAGATCAGAAAAGAAATCCGCAAGGAAGAACAAGAAAAGATTCAAAAAAAACTCAATCGTCTTACCGCTGTGTCCAAGTCAGATTTGAAAGACTAAATTCGGGTTTCTCGCTTTATCTAACAAAAGAACGCAATTGCGTGACAAAGCGTGACACATGACGTGACATTGTGCGTGACTGTCACGCGTGACATTGCGTGACACATAACAAAAAGGGACAAAACCCTCGTCAGGGGGTGCTCTGGTGGCTGTTTCGTTTTGCCTAGCCTAGGCTAGGACTTAACTCCGGACAAGGGAGTTGTCTCTTCCCATTTAGCCTCTGGGAGCGAGGTTGAGTTCTCCTAGGAGATCTCTGTTCGAGCACCCCCCTGTATCAGTTGGGCCGGGGCTGGTTCACCAGGGGGTCACTAACTGACGCAGCAACCCCACTACCCCTGGTCTGACATCGCATTAGCCGTAAGCAGGATTCAGTGGGGGCCAGCCACACCTCCCTGAGCTATACCGAATTACAGACTTACTATAATATATGGTGCGAACAGGTCTTTTATATTCGACCGAATTGCCGTGCTTTCACATGTGGTAACTCATAAAGAACTACGCATGCGCAAATATAACCGAAAAGTTGTATTTTTCTAAATATAGGCTTTACATAATAAATACCGGAAGTCACGATCGCCAAATTGAAAAAATAATTATAATGTTTAAGGGGTGGACCATTAGAAATCCTGGGAGGGGGGTCAAAAATTTGTCAGTGTATGAATTTTTTTTTCGGCCTGAGTTTCCTGCAGGATTTTTTTTTCTGGTAGGTGCAAGCCTGCAGGTTTTTTTTTCTGAGATCTTCTTTATAAATGCGTGCAAGCTCCAATTTTTTTTATACTTGGCCCAATCCATTTTTGTTATTAAACGCTGGACAGTCGATTTAAGTCAGACTGTCGAACCTTTGCATAAAAAATGGAGAGAAATAAGAATTGAGATGGAGTGGTCGAGCGCCGAAGGCGCGAGCCGCTAGGGGGGTCTGGGGGCATGCCCCACCAGAAAATTTTGAAAACTTGATGCTCTGAAACTCCATTTCTAGTGTTCTGAGACAACAATTTCTGTCAAAAATGTTTGGCAAATTGATGTGGCTTCGCGTCGCTTTGCGTCTCTTTGTGTGGCTCCACATACAAGTACTCGATTTCATTTTATATTTCTTGCTGTTTCCTTTAGTTTATCTGGATATCAGAGTTAAGTATACGCAATTTCGTCTTTTTGTGTAGTAAGTATTATGAGAATTTGACGAAAATGACAGAACCGGATGTCAAAATCTGGATTTTTCCTATGCCGATCACATTGGTCGGGATTCGGGATTTTCAAGCAAGATCGGGGTAATCTCGACGAAATCGGGACGGTTGGACAATCTGTAAACTAATGTTTTTAAAAAAATACTTGCGTGTAGTAGAGCAGGTTACATATTTTATGATATTTACATAAACAAGGTTTTGGTTATATTAAGATATTGGTACATGTACCAGATCAGGGGCGGATCTAGGGGAGGGGTGCAGGGGGTACGCACACCCCCCCTCCCCCACTGAGATGACTTATGCGTTGTTCGCTTTTAAAATTTGTTTACGTCACCCTTCAGTTACGTCATTCCTTAGAGGTGCACCCCCTCCTAAGAAGTGCACCCCCTCCAAAGAAAAATCCTGGAATCCGCCCCCTGCAGATAGACCTTTGAGGCAGGTAATTTTTGATAGCATTTGACTCAACCTGAAGTTGCTTTTTGATGAATTTTACTAACAGAGAGCATGTCATACTCTCATATGTTCCAGTTTAAAATAAATAAATAAATAAATAAATAAATATATGTATATATAGCCAGTTAGCTTGCAGGATTTTATTTTTTTATGGTCAACTGCTTGCAGGAATTTTTTTTGAGACAATTTTCCTTTGCAGGATTTTTTTTTTGGTAATTGTCACCCCCCCTCCCAAGATTTCTAATGGTCCGCCCCTAAGCATGACTGACTTCACCGCACGGCTCAGTGAACTTGACAAACAACACAATTTTGCCATCCTTCGCTCGCTATATGGTGGTGATTATAGGAAAGAAATACACCGCTTGTGCCTGCCGGAAAAACTTTGCCATATCTACGAAGATATGGGGTTGGCAGAGATGGGGAAACAATATCTACAAGAACATTATAACGCCTTGCAGCGTGAACGTTGGGCCCGAAGATTTCTATCTTGTTATTCTTGCGACGGCCCATTTTTACAATCAAGCGATTCTTGTGAACTTTATTGCAAAAAATGCGGTCGTGTGGAAGTGCTAGAGGATTATGCTCCGGCATATACAGATCAAAACATTTTGTACAAACCAAGACAAAGGCAGTCGGCACGGTGTTATGCGTTTGGGTACGCTTTAACACGAATTAACAAAAGGATTGGATTGACTATCGACCAAATAAATGAGGTGAAACGTATTTTCAAACATATACAAGCTCGGCTTCCGAGAATCTCTTATACGTTTGTGATCTACAAAATCCTGGACATTACAATGCCGCTTGAAGACCCACAACGAGCGATTGTAAATTGCCTTAGACAACAGATGTCAAACAAGATGATTATTAAAAACGAACATTTATGGAGAAAGGCTTTCAAAGATCTGGAGTAAGCGCCTCCGCTTTCTCAATAAGAAAGGCTTCTAACATAGCACTGTCATCGCCGATGTTGTCTTCAAAAGTTTCACCAGGTATGGTTTTCTCAAGGTGTTTTTGTTTTGATAAATTTTCCTGAAACCGGTTGATCGGTTCGTGAATAGTTTCTAAGAAATTTAATTGTTTTGTTTCCCAAATTGTTGATATATCAAGTAGCTTCCATGAAAAGAAGGCAACTGTCTTATAATAGTTTGGAGGCCAAGCTTCCCTGAATGTCATTCTATTTATTTCCTTCAAAGAATCTAAATCGCTTCGTTTCTGATACTCATCATAGCTAATATAAAACCAATCACCGCTACACACGAAATCTCCAGATGAAATTCCTTTCATAATTCTTTCAAACATAGCTGTTGATTTTGTTGCGCCGAGGTCAAGTAATTTTGTCTGGCCCGGAAATATTTTTTGTTTGGAAGATAGAAGATAAATACCACATGCACGTGCTGATGGTTTTTTCGTTTTGTGTACAACCCCTTTGTTTAGAAAGGAATTATGTTCAAGGCTAAGGCCAAGCTGCTTCAAAGAACACATTCTGAAATAGGCATCTACAAACAAGCCTTTGTTAACTCTATTCCCGCTGAGAGCAAGGCCTGTTTGTATTTGATCACGATACTGTTTAGGAATTTTTTTGTATGCGATCTTTCTGGTGTAAGGGCACTTAAACTCTAACAAGACAATTGTCTCGTCTTTGTGTGAGAAATATCCGTCTGGGCTGAAAGAAACCTTTCCAAAAAGAGGGTGCCCCTTTGGAAGATTTATAGAGCTCTTATATCCGAAAACTTTGACAGAATGTTTCTTCTCAAAGTATTCACGGACTAGAAACTCAAACAATGTGCCCCAAGAGCAGGCCGCATTTTTGCTCATGTCGATGGGGTTTACCTTCTTGCGAATTAGACTTGACTGACTCTCGAATGGCGAAGACCCGGTCAAAGCAGAGATCTCCGAAGCTCCGATTGTATTTTGTCTGGCTTTGACCCATTCTTCGCTCCTTTGAACCAGACCAGTCTCGCGTGATTTAAGGAAGGCCTTGAAAGCTTTCACGTTCGCCATGTGGGTTGGTATATGCGGGGATGGGGTTTCTTCAATTGGTGGTCTCGTGTCTGGGCCAGCATCCACAAGCTGTGGTTGGGGATGGTCTCGTGCCGAGTCAGCATTCACAAGCCCTGTGTAGTATAGGGGGTTGGTGTATCCGGGACCGCATCCAAACGCTCGCAAAACCGCTTATTTTTGGAACTCCCGAACACCTTAGTTGCCGTGCCCCCAGGGCGAATACAATGAGCCCTGGGGGCACGGCAACTAAGGTGTTCAGGAGTTCCAAAAATAAGCGGTTTTGCGGGCGTTTGGAGGCGGTCCCGAATCACCAACCCCCTATACTACTAAGTCTAAATCGCTTTGCTCTGTTTTCACGATGTTATCATGCCAGTACTCTCTTTCATGCTTGTGGTACTGTCTTGGGTTTCTTTCATACTCGGATAAATGATCTAGACGTTTCCCCACTAGCAAGACATCTTTCGGTGCATCCCATTTATTGGACCTTTGCAGATGAATCCGCCGACAATCATCATTTAACTTTTCAACTCCTAATAAGAAAGAACTTGTTATTGTAGTTTTTACATTACATGTAACATTTGTTCACCAGTTAAGAATAATGCCCAATGTCAACATATACAATGTACTGTACTTGTCATTGACATACATTTTTATTATGAACTTTTTTACTTCATGGTCATTACTTCAATTTTGTGACCTTTTATTTTTATATGAAAATTTATGCTAATCACTTGTGTGACTTAAAAAAATGGATTAATGAGTAAATATATAATTTTAATGTTGATCATGATAAAGCTAATATATAGTAATAATTACCATCTTACAGGTTTTGTGATTGAGGTGCAAATGTGTGCTTCAGTCTAAGAAAGGCATTCGGTTTCAAGATATGGATGGATTACCTTGCCCTGTGAATTTCTTGATGCCATTGTGCTTGCTCATAAATCTCGGTATGTGGTACACCATTGCATGCATGAACGGTGTTATTTGTTCTTTTTCGTACCCGTAGCATCTTCCTCCAAGGGAGCTAAACAAGCCTATGTTTGAGATGACAGATTTATAAAAGTTGGTATTTGTTATCAAGACTCTGTACATTCAGAAAGTATACACTATACCTCAATGGCAGATAAGTTATCTAATCTTACATTACCTTTGTAAAATAATCTGAAACCTGCTCATCAGTTGGGTTGTTTTGCCCAAGCAGTGTGTAAAGTTCATCAAAGTCCTACAAGAACATGGGAGAAAAATTGGAATATCAATCCTACTATTTTCTAAAAAAGGCCTTTCTTTCTTATGAAACAAATTGTATACACTGTACTAACGAGACTTGTGACCAGGTTTTATTGGTTGAACTCAAGAAATTAACACATGATTGCTTAAACAATATTTACATTGTTACATTGCATGTACCTTCCATATTTGAATCACAGTGTCACTTGTTTCCTGTTTAATCACCCCTTGGAAGTTTCTAAGGTAGATGTTTCAGCAACAATTTTTTGTCAGAACCCATTAAACTTGTGAAGTCATAGTGACCACTTGCACTGCCATCACCATTTATTTTTTCCCATACATTCTATCACCATTTATTTTTTCCCATGCATTAAATGAGACACCGCAACTCTTGATCGCTTTAATGATGTCCTGTAGGTGTTTGTCATTCTTCTGGCTTGGGGGTTTGCCAAGGTTGTCTTTGTTGTCCCACTGAAGAGCATCCATAATAAGGCTCTTGGTAAGCTTATCTGCAAAACAAAACAAAATGTCAATATCAATATACAGTACATGTATGTATGCAATACATAGTGACCCTTCTAACAATGTGATGTAAATTCTAAAATTCTCCAAACTGACCTCAATATATTTTATAAAACGTGTGATTCAGTATATGCTAACAAATCATACCTGTGATTCTAAGCATCAAATGCAGTTCATCTAGAACCACATTCTCCAAAGGGATGTTTAGTAGAGGCTGGTGTTCGCATGAATATTTCTTTTTCTTGGCATCCTCCTTTACATTATCTATAGTCCTCACAATCTGGTGCCCCCAGTAATAGTCCTGTGTCTTGGTTACATCAAATCTGAAAGAGAAAGGATAAATACGGGCTAAAGTAATAAGGACTAATGAGGGCTGAAAGGGAAAGGGTAAAAGTAAACAACATTTTACCTCTCTTTTTTATGGATTTTGCACCAAATGCAAGCGAAGTCGGAAGTCGCCGACTTCATTCCAAGTACTAAGAGGAGAAACTGTAATGGCAGGTGAATGAGAAATAACTGAGATTAATTCACTGATATGATTATATAATGACAACTAATTAAGGAGCCGATTACATGGAGTATTTCAGCCCGGTTGACCGGGCTGAGATTTCAGCCCGGCTTCCGAAATAAATCCTCTTAAAATGAAGTTAGCAATTACACGAACAAAGTTGCAGCTGGGGATGAAAATTCCAGCCCGGTTTGAGAAAGTGGGCTGGAATTTTCAGCCTGGCCAAACAGGCTGAAATTTGCCAAGTAATCGGCCCCTAACATAATTATTGCTTTGATTGTTGGTGAATATTCTAAATACATATATCTTATTAGACGGTTAAGTGTGTAGTATTGCGGGATATTTTTATGAGTCACGCTGTATTTTGGCAAGCCATTTGGGTGAGTCAAAATACAAGGGACAAGAAAAAATGTTCCAAGATAGTACACACTTAACCATCTAACAAGAGATTAATTTTATTATCCAACATGTTGTCTTTTTAAAATTATGAACCTTTTGGTCATGCGCTCAGGGGAATAAGATGATTACAAATTAATATTGTGGGATGTTTATACTTGTTTCGCACGTTATCTATATTTTGCTAGTAGAGTTGGATAATAATGGTAGTTAATTTTGGTTTATAGGCCATTCATATCTTTGCCCCTTGTGAGATTTTCATAACTTGACTTTGGATTTTACTCCAGTATCAAAGTATGTAAGGATCCAATCACTTGTATTCCAGATTCCAGCGGCTGGATTGCTGGATTCTGGATTCCAGGTTATAATAATTACTGTACTTTACATGGGGCAAGATATCTTATTGTGTTTCAGTGTTAGCCACTTACTTTAAAATCCCCACCAAGAAATAGCTCCACAGGAACATCCTTTCCTTCAATTGATAGTTTCCCCTTATCTATCAGATCATTGATGCTTTTAAACAAAGTGGCACAGGAGGATTGCAATAGGTCGTAGGATTCTTCTCCTTTGATAACTGCTATTGTATGATTTCCTGTAATCAAAAGATGCCTCAAATAAGCATTGTGATTAGTCTTTAAAACTTGCGAGTTGATTTAGTGTGTGTTTTAGTCATGCACTGTTTGATCTGTTGTGAATTGCAATTACCATTTTATTGACATGTACCTTTAGATGACATGGCATCTTCGTTGTTTAACAGGGAGAAAGAAACAACAATAAAACTTGTCTGTTTGGACATTCTTGCCCCATCTCCAGATATCTTTATGTCAAGTTCAAGTCTGGATTGTTGATATTAATTTTATTCTGGTGAATCTGAAAACAAGGTGTACAGAATAGAAATATATTTCTTAATAAAAAAATTCAGGACTATAAGTTTTATTAAATTTAAAATTAAGTTTAATTTATTATTATTTTCAATGTTTTAACTCAAAATATGGTCGGACTAAGTTTATTTTATTATTTTTTATGAAAAAGTTCATATAATGAGACCGGTGTTGTGTTTAGATCTTTGGTGTATGGGGTGGGATAGGGTGAGGTGGAGAGGTGGCTTGCTTGTACTGTTTGATTATCTCTCTGATATAATTACCTGATTTTTTACAACTGATTCCAGCTCTGTAACAAAATCCAGCTGGGCTCCAGGTGCCACACCCGGCGTTCTTTCTACATGGCATAAGCTGTTCATGTCTTCTTTACATTGTTTAATCAAATATGATCTCGGCAGATCTTCCCCTCCTGGGGTCATTGTCAGCTCATGATAGGCTGCATCCCCTATACAGAACTTGTCCAAAACATATAGTACACTTCTCATTTTAACTTGCTCATCTTCTGACAGATCTTTGAATGATTTTCCTTGGGAATCGTTAAATGCCAATGAATGGCTTGACCTGTCCCCGCAGAAAAGACAACCGAGTCTAATGTTAGACCAAACGATTTGGCAAACCAAAGTGCCTTTTTAACGTTTGTTTTCGGTTCTTTTATTTTTCTTCGTTGTTATCTCTGCCCCACTTCAGCTATTTTGCCACCACTGTTTCTGAACTCAATCTTCTGTCCAAGACTTTCGATATATGAATGGAGTTTTTCATTTTCTATTAGAAGCCTATCAATTTTGGCACTTGCATCGGCTAGGTTTTCTCCAGCTCCCTTCTCCTTCGCTTCAAGCGCAATCATTTTATTGTACAGATCTTCACAACGTTTGGTTAAAATGTCATTGTTTTTCAATAGTTCGTCAGCTTTTCTTCTCTCATTTTTTAGTTCCCACTCCAATTCAGAGGCCGAAACAATTTCATTTATCCTCACAGCAAGCTTAAAATCCTTTTCCAACAAGGTCCGGTAACACGATCCAGTTGTTCCTTTAAATTTGTGTTTGATCTCTGCACAGACATGACGTAAACGCCCCTCTATTCGCGTGCAATCGTCTTTCACTTTAAAGGCATGCTTCTGGCCCAGAAAGAAATTTAATATTTGTATATAAGTGCAATCGGTCTGTTTCAACAATCTTTGTCTTTCTTCGTGCCATTTTCTCAGGCAATCGTATTTGATGTGAATGGTCAAAATGATTTCGTCAGGAGAAACACACTGTTTGCGGACATAATTTAAGCAGTGGTTATTATTCACACTTAAAGCGCGATTTAAATTCTCAAGGTCAACGAAATTAAACGTATCCGACATCTGTTAAGAGCGTATTGATTTCTCGCTAATTGTAGCCACTTGTTGAATGAAATGACAACAACACAAAGCTGGCAAAATTTTTTTTTGAGTTTCCCGGGAAAATTGAAATTGGTCACGTTCGCTGACCCAAAACATCGTCACATTCACGTGTACCCCACAACTCTCTACAACATCAGAAAACTTGTTTCTCGCTGCAAATTTTGATACCAAACATGGCCGACTTACCTGAAAATTTCAGGTTTTCAGCTGAAAAATACAACGCATGGTTCCTGGAACAAAGTGGACAAGACGCTCGCGTGACACCTGTTTTCATCGCCTTTCGTGGATATGATTTTAGCTCTTCTCAGAGCTTTTTGAAAGCAAAAAGCAGGACGAAGAAACCATCATGGAAACTTAACATTTTATAATCGTCAATGCAGTCGGTGCTTATTCCCAGAGGATTGCGGCAAATTGTCTACCCTGATCAAGTTGTGAGCTACGGTGCATCGAAATCCTGTTTTGCGTGAAAATTGGCACTGACGGCTTCTTTGATAGAAAGCATTGTATAAGCGAAGCTTAAGAAATATGTTGTGTTGAAAAGCAGGGCCAATAACAATTGCTGGGGAAATCGAGTTTAACAGAACACCGGAGAAGATGTTCGTTAATCTACTTGGAATGCGGCAAATGTTCCAGGTAAGCTATAAGTCGATTTATTTGATTTTGTTTTATTTCTGCCATACAAAGCCTTCTTGTGTTTGGCGGCCATATTGCTACTGACATTCACGCATGCGCGGTGAACATGTCCGGAATTTCTGGCGATTGTACACAATCAGTTGACAGTTTCTACGAAGAGCTTTTATCTACTCAAAGAACGGGACAGAGTAGTGACTACAAGAATTAAAACACAGTAAAATGGCATAGAATGTCTTAGTTACAAGTGTTTCGTATCTAAAAAAGTTCAATTCAGAATCAAAACAAATTGAACAAACACACTGCTACGAACCTAATCATAGCAGCGAAAAGTCGGAAAGAACTGCAGCGTGGACAGTAAGCTTACAAAAATTCACAGCTAAAGGATGCAACAAACGGTTAAAACATCGTACCTGTAGTTGATTTGGCTTTTTAGTCCCTTCCATAAGCACCAAATTTTCAAACATCGAAGTACGAGCTGAGTTGATCAATGTTGTTTACAAACTTGGAATGCTCGTTTTTTAGCTCCCACAGCCGTAATGACAAGATCAGAAATGTTTCTGAGGAAACATCAAGTCTAATCATATTCCAGAGGTGATTACCAAAGGCATTTCACGGAAACTGTGCTCCTTCATTCACTTCTTGTCGAGCGGTTAAACTTTGAACCAGTTTTCATTCAGCTACGCCAAGAAACACTGCAACCGCGACAACGCGGAAATTTCGCGCCTTTTTTGTCCAATCATGTGAACAGTATTTTTCTCTTTTCTTTTCTTCTCTTTTTTTCTTTCTTTTCCCATTTTAACTAATAGTTCACCCACTTTTTCGCCAAAAAACATGAAATTGCAGGCAGCAGTCATTTTCACTTTCCTTCAAAATGCGAAATTTACCGCCATTGCTGGTTATACGTCATGTAGACATAACACATATCGATAACTTTTTTACCATATTTGGGCAGTGTATCAATGTGTTAAATTATAATAGTGCATACATGCATATATTATTAACGTATGGGTTTATATGAAACCTTACCAACTGTAATACAGTATTCTCACCAGGATTTTGCATCTTGGGGTCCAAGGGCCCATTAAGACCAAAAAAGTGAGACATTTGTGAGACAGACTGGGTCGTTATGGAATGCATGGATGGTAGTTAGTTTACTGAGAAACAATACCCTCAGGGTTATTCACTGGGTTATTATACATGATTAAATGGCTGTAATTCGCGTAAACCTACCTTCGAAATAGTGCTATTATTTTGTGCTACTATAACACTTGTTTTTATTGTAAGCAAGCTTTAATAATACGACGTAGCTTACCAATAACTGGGATATTTATGCGGTGCCCGACTATATTCCATTTGCCCGACCCAAACCACGGCTGAATTTAGCACTCTACCGTTCCAAGCTGTCGAATCTTACTCTTGTAAACAAAAGAGAAAGCGGTTGTTAAAATATAACATTCAAGAAAGCCAGCAAACAAAACTGCCAGGCTTTTCAAATGAAGAAGTTTACAATCCTAGCTTCCTTTCAATACAACTTTTACTCACCAGTTTATAGCATGGAGTTCTCCCAGCTTTCTGGTTGTGTTGCCAATTATCGGCCATTCACTAAGACGATATTTACCGTACGAGAAACAGTAAGTTTAAATACATTAATACGGCATTTAACTGCCCTTTGCACGGATAGAAATGTTCTGAAAAGGACGAAACAAGCGAACACCGACCTTCGCTTCACAGATTTAAACCTGTCACAAACGACGCACATGGATACAACTGAACCAACCAATCATATTCCTTGATCCCAGATTTTGGGTACTGGGTATCCTGTGAACCTGTTCACAGGCTACGCACTGGGTATTTCACTAAACGCATTCGACGGAAGCGCGGGAAGGGAAAAAATAAATTTTACACAATAGAGAACTCGGGGTATATAAAAAAAGGAACTGCTTTTTAAATTTAACAGGAGGTTAATGCACAGCGTGAAGGGAAAAATCCAGTCAGTTTACATGGAGGGTGATCCGGTTAGCTGGACCTATATACCCACGTAACCGGGCTAACGACATAGCTCGCCTTAAATTTTAATCCTTTTATCCGGATTACTACAACGTCATTGAGGTAATCGCGGTGTAACAAATGCCAACTGACAACCAAGCGGTCTGGAATCATTATTTCGCCTTTTATTTCCCACCGGGCCTGACAATAAAGCGGGAAAGACGTTCATATGACAGCTTATTTGACCTCACAAATAGTGAGGTAGAACGCAGCACCACCTTAATTACAGACACATACTAACATCAATTGATGCCTATAAGAACTCTGTTTTTGTAAGAACCATTTCAGTGTGGAATTCCTTGCCTGGTTCTGTGATACAGGCAGCAACACCTGAACACTTTTCAAAATTAATTTCAAATTGTGTGTAAATAACTAAAATAAGGAGGTCTATCGCTTAGGGTTAGGGTCTCCTATTGACACTTAATAAGGGATGGACCATTTTATTTTTGAGGGGGGGGGGGGGGGGGGTTGGGCAATTACCAAAAAAAAATTCCTGCACAGCAAAAGTCAAGAAAAAAAAAATCATGCACAGTGGGCCAGGGGAAAAAAAATTCGAGCAAGCCTTTCTACTGGTAGGATCCTGTTAGAGATTATAAAAAAGTAATCTGTAATTTTTGTCAATTTTATTTCAGCAGACCAAAAATGCTGTTAAAATGTTTGTAAAATAATTCACCTCTTTGTGTTTCATACCATAAATATCAAAAATACAACATTTCCATCCATCTCTTGTAGTAAAACATAAATTTGAACCATTTCACTGAATCTGGTATAATATAAAAATCATGTCTTAAAATATCATTTATATTTAAATATAACTTGTATTATAAAATAACTTTTAGCTATCTTCAACATATCTCATATATATTTATTAAATAACAATAACTGTAATGTCTTATAGTGTCTATGTTTCTGCCCCTTCTTCTGCTTCTACGGAAGCTTCTTAACAGACCAAAAATGCTGTTAAACTGTTTGTAAAATAATTCACCTCTTTGTGTTTCATATCATAAATATCAAAAATACATTTCCATCCATTTCTTGTAGTAAAACATAAATCACTATAGAGGTGCTGTAAAGAGGGGAGGCAACTGGTTTCACTATGATGGTCTATGGGAGAGGCAACAGCCAGGAAGTGGATTGAGACTGGGGGGCACAGCTACTCCACATGGCTTTATGCTGTCAAGCTGCATTTATGTTAAGGCTTTGTTACTGTAAGAGGGTAGGAAGTATTAAAATTTGCTAGGTGTTTTCTTAAGACAACATTTGTCTTTTAGATAAGATATTCAATTTTCCTAATTTCCTGGCATCGGATAAAAAGATCCAGGCATTTTTACAACATTTGTAATTCAGCTGAACAGAATTCCTTTATATTTATTTTTGTAACCCAACATGTAACACTGAATAGACTAAATGCAGCTTGACAGTATCGGCCTGAAGAGAAAGCACTGCTTGAGGTACATGTACAGCGCCGTAGCTAGTATGAGGCCAACCGAGGCACTCGCCTCGGTAAAATTTTGACGAATTTCGCCGATCCTTTTTATTTTACATAATCGATCATCAGAGCCTGCCAGAAAAGATTTCGTGGCCAAAATATAACAGTTAATATATATATATATATATATATATATATATATATATATATTTATATATATATATTAACTGAGGAGTGGGTCACCTCTATCGGTGGCCTACGAAACAGTTCTGTATTAAACGTCCATCCACTCAAGATCTGAGTAGTTCACCTACTAGTATAACTCGCTCCTTCACCACAAGTAGAGCACTATCTTGGCTTCGCCGGTGAACATTTAACTGAAACTTATATATATATATATATATATATATATATATATAAATCGTTGATATTACCTGATGAGTGTGGCCATCATTTGACCATACGAAACAGTGCTGTAGTAATAAAACGATGAACTACCTCTGAAGTCTTGAACCAATTTATTATAATTGTCAATGCTCCTCTAAGAGTTGAGCGCTCTCTGAAATACATTCAAATCAAGTTCAAGAATTTATATATATATATATATATATATATATATATATATATATATATATATATATATAAGCACAATTTTCGCCGTATTAATACTGCAGGCATGTCAGTACAAAAACCTGTCGGTACACCGGAAGTTCCTCGCTTTCATGTGCTTAAATTTACTCGAAAAAAAGTTACCGAAAGGCCCAGAAAACGCTGCAAATCGCATGTCCGAGAGACTAAATTTCAAAACTTCTCGGGGGGGCATGCCCCCGAACCCCCCTAGCAACTCCCGCCTTCGGCGGTCGGCTGCCTCAGTAGGCCGTTTAGTCTGGCTATGGCACTGATGTACCATCTTGTATAGACATACCCTATGGAATGCTCATTTTTGGTGATACTAAATATGAAGACTAAAAAAAAGATGGAAAAAAAAAAATTCGTGCACAACCTTTAGGTACTAAAAAAAATTCTTGCACAGCCCAAAGGCGAAAAAAAAAATTCTTACCAAGCAAAAAATGCCCAACCCCCCCCTCAAAAATAAAATGGTCCATCCCTAAACTGAAACGGAAACTGACAAGTAAATTTATGACATACATGTAGTGCGAGCTTGAAAAAATAAGAATATTTAATAAAACTGTTCATTATCTCGTGAATCTGCGAAGCTTTGAACGAGATATAGTATACGGGGACAAATACGCAAATTTTCGCTTCTTCTTTTAGAAGTACCAGGAGAAGTACCTGCGAAACTTTTCTAGGTAATTTCGCTGACCAGTACATAACGCTTGCGCATATATTTTGCCCGTTCCAAATGGTCATCTGCCTTATCCATGGGGACGGCGTTGGAGGAAGGGGAGTGTAGGGAAATGCACACAGGGGGTTGGGGGGGGGGGGGGTCCGGTAGAGCAAAACGTTAATACACCTTAATCTCGTGTAAGTCGCAAGGACCGATTAGAAGTCTTTTCCGCGACCCAAATCGGAAAGCTGGGTAACCAAAGAATGGATTTTTACAATGCAAATTTTGGATTTTAGGTAAACTAAAGTTCCACTAATTATTGTTCAAATAAGCTTGGTTATTTATAAAAGATCCAAACACGGGAAATGACCAGCATACGTTTCTGAAAGCTCCCGAAGACACTTGGGACCCGAAAGCAATGTTGAAATTGAGTTTCTCTCAAGTGGTGCTGTGATTTTTAATGAAATGAGAAGTTCAAGCACGTAACCGTGGATGACAATCCTGCTGGTATACGTTGGATCAATAGTGATCTGATCGGTTTAACAAGTGAAATAAACTAAAAAAAAGCAAGGACCGATACAACGTAGATACAAATTTAAAAGGTGTACTATATTTCGGCTGGGCAAACCAGCCTTCTTCAGGTACAATGAGGTAAAATTTACATATAGCCCGCAAACTAGCCCGCAAAGTAGCCCGAACTGTTTCATTAAATAAGATCTTTTTTAAAATAAATAAATAAATAAATAAAAACTGTGTCTTTACCGTAAACATTTTGTACATCATAATATACATGAAAAAATTACTCAATTCTGATTGGCTAAGAGCAGTGCAGGTCAAGTGTAACACCAGTGCAAAAAGTGTAACACCAGTGCAAATTACAAATCCAAAAAAATTGATGCAAAAATGTTTTACCAAAAAAAAAGAAAACTTTCCAATAAATTTTTTTTTCATGTATAATTATTAATAAATAATCATACAGTTTTCTCGTGCAATTTGAGCTTTTTGAAAAACTCACTCGTGCAAATTAATCCCAAATTGAACTTGAAACCGTATGATTACCTATACAAACATAGCTTTTCGGGCTCCGAAACGTTTTCGGGACTTTTCGTTGAATCTACGGCGCGCGCGTCTTGCGCTAGCATTTTTAAATGGCGCGTACATTACCTTTAACGTTCAAATAAGCTAAAGAAGGCTTAAATAAGGCCGCTTAGATTTTACCAAACTACAACAACAAAAATGAGTAAATAGACTCCCTCTCATTTCAACAACTAACTTGCTTCGTGGGATTTTAAAACTTTATCTACGCACAGCGTGTCACAAGTGAAAAAGTAAACGTTTCCACGGAGGACACATTTTTCAGCAATTAAAACCAAGGTAAGATTGAATTTTTAAATTAGTTAACTTGTCTTGGAAAGTACAAACAGAGTGTCTTGTTTTCATTTGTTCAACTGACTATCAAGTAACAATTAGATATGTTGTCTCACTAGCGTCTGAAACTTGTTATCAAGGGTCTTAATTACAGACATTATCAAACAGGATTTTTATTTCAAAATAGTGTTTAGAGGGACCTAAAATTTGACTTGATATTTGCCGCTTTTCATCTTAATTAGCAGAACCAAAACTTAACGCTTTTCAAAAATTTTTTAAAGAAATCATCTTTATCACCGTAAACTGATCGTTCTTGGAACTTTTAATTTTTTTCGCGCAAAGATTTTTCTTCCCAGGCTTCGCGCGTATTCTCCGCGTTCGAAGTGACGACACAGTCAGTTACCATGGGCGTTGCCAAGGGCGTTGTCATAACAAATGTTCACAGTGAAAATTTTTCACATTCGGTGTTGAGCGCTTGTCGTAGCACATGCAATCATGGACACCACGTGGATATCGAGCGCTACAAGTGGCATGTTTAACTACGTATATAATTCACTTACAGGCGAAGATGAGAGTACGGAAACCGGTTATCGTTCACAGAATTTACAACTTTGTAAAGGAATGCAGGTTACAGACCTTCCCACAAATAACTACGAACCTCTGGAGGCTTCGCATGGCGCACGGGCCATGGCAAAAAAGGTAGGCGTTTGCTTTTCATCTATTTTCTTTCCTATCTGTCGCCAAACGTACCGCCAGGTCACAAAAATATGTCACCAAAGTTTGCGCAAGTGAAAGGATATTTTCTCCGCCAGCAAAAACGCGCAATTCTCACTTGAGTTCATGATATTTTTTCATGGAATTCTTAATTTTTGTGGCATGTATATCACTAAACTCTTTTTATTTGGTACTTAAATAATTGAAAATGAAGGAATGTGTTAATATTTGTCAAACTTGAAATTTCTATGATTTAAAATGAGTTGCTTTTTAATCAATCGGCTACAAGAACAGAACAAAAAAGAAGCGCGCGCGCCACCGTGGGCTGGATTATGACGTAACCTGCTTCAAATATTCTTCTGACATAAACCTATTTTGCGCAACAAAAGAACGACAGTTCTATACTTGCGAGTACTCTGCATGCACAAGCGTCGCAAGTTTAAAGTGTGATACGCCGCGATGAAAATTACATCTGTAGCTTAACCAAGCACAGGTGATGTGACGGCTTACAAATCAATCAATAAAATGTGCGAGCTCGTATCTCGTGAGAATTGTACTGCGTGTTTCATCACCAGCCTAGGTTGTTAAGTGTGAATTCATAATAACTGCGTTCGGAATTTAAATAACGTCATTCTTACGTATTATCTTAGGCGGCTGCCCAGGCGAACTTTTCTTTGCACGAATGACACTCGTGAGCTAAAAAGAAAAGTTTGCACAAGTCAGGCAAAAAAAGACATGCAATGAGAAAAAAACGTTTCTGTAACAACGAGGAGACAAAAATAAAACCAGAAGAAAAGCTAAAGAAGAACTGTTGATGAAGTTGAAGTTTTTTTGAAGTCATCAAAAGAAAAAACGAGTACACATTAATAAGGTCATACCGACTGCGTTTCTCTTTATTAATTTATGTTTTTCGTTCCAATCACTGACATATATAAGTTCTTGTAGTTCCCCTTATATTTCTAACGGAAGACAATACTATATTTTTTCCAGTACAACAGAGAGAGAGAACTAGAAGAAAAGATTGCTGTATTAAAGAAACAGTTCAATGGTGAGTTTTGTATAACATTTCAATGTATTTGAAACGGCTGGGGCATTTTTTATTGCGGTTTAACGAAATCCATAAAGGTGGACAAATGTGAAAATGTACGACTATTACATGAAGATTCTACCTGAGCTGAACGAAAATCGCGAGAGAACCTTTCGTAACCTTTTTTCTTCGGTTGGGGAATCATTGGTTTGTTTATTATAAATTAAAACCAAATATCCGATAAACTGTAGCAGCATTTAACCCTTCAGTCGCGCGCTTTTCAGTATGACCCAACATAAAAAGGTTATAACTGCTAGTTGTAAAATTGTAACTATAATGAGTTATAGAATTATAACTATAATGACATTGAATTTCTGGAAGGCTCCGTTGTCGCGGCCAGAGCACTTATCTTCTCACTGACGTCATATTGGATGGTGCTGACTCTTTTTTCTATCTTTTAACTCAGCCAAAAGCAAGGAGAATGCTTGTCTTCAAGACAAGGTATCCGAGTTACAACAGAATGGCGAGAAAAAGGCCAATGATTTGGCAAAGAAATTGGAAGGAAAAGACCAGCTGATGAAGAAAGCGAAGAAGTTTGTTTCTGTGTACAAAGACAAATTGCTTAAAAAGGAAGGAGAAGTGGAAGAACTCAACAAGGAGCTCCTATCAATGAAAGGTAAAAGCCCACAACTATGACAAGAATTCAATTTTGAAAAGATAAGCGGCCTGAAAAAAAACGAAACAGTTCCACATCATAATTTGTAAAGAGGAGTATTATCGGAAATGTTACAATTAAACTCTTTTCTTTTACTGATTGACTGACTGTGTGATTGTTTCACTGTTAAAATGAAACGAATGAACGAACTGACTGACTGACCGACAGACAGACAGACACTAACGACGGAAAAATCCAACTGACTGACTGACTTCACTCATAACTGAATGACTGTCCGCCCAGCAGATGACACTGCTAAAGGAATGACACTGATTGACTCAACTAAACGGACTGTAACAGTGACGTGTTAACTTCAGTACTGGTTCACTGACTCCATGACTTTATCTGTCTCTCTGACTGACTAAATGACTGACTGATTGATTAAAAAAATGGATCACAAACTGGTAGCCTGACTTTCTTGACTAATGGAATGGTATAAAGGTTTTTAATTATTGCCTTTTTAGACGTCTTTGGAAACCTTAGCAAGTCAAGGGAGTCCCTAAGCAGCCAAGTTGCAGAACTTAAGACGATCTTAGCTAAAAGAGACGAAATACAGAAACAACAAAAACAATTAATCAGAGCGTTAGCTGAGGACACTAAGAACAAGCTGGAAAAGGCCTCGGCCAACATCTCTTACCTCACCAAGGACCTTGACGTCTGCAAAGGTAAGAATTTGGCAACAGAACCGTTGTTTAGATGAAAATACATCATGAAATGCCTATTGAACTGATAAACGAAGCTATTAAGTATAAATATTCCTTCATCACCGGAGCTGTACATGCGACAAACAAACAAACACAAGAATTAAAGGAAGATGTACATGTGACAAGAAAGTATGCACATGCAAGAAGAACTAAGAAACACAAATTTGGAACATATTTTGTGCAAGTATCCTAGCACACATGGAAAATCTTTTTTAACGAACGTTTTCTCCGTCTTTCACTTTTTGTAGCAAACAATTCGGAGCTCTGCAAGCTCAATAGTGCCCTTGAAGAGCAACTAAAAGAAGCTTCGTGTGATAACAAGGCGACGAATGATGAACTGAAATCCTTAAAAGGTGCGTTATATCAAATGATGTGAGATAACTGTTTATAAAACTCGTGGATAATTCATGACGAGAACACAAAGGAAATCACTTCCGTGAAGGAGGCTTGGATACCCGGTCTTAATTAGCATAGATTTTAGCGATTTTATTCCTTTGTTTTAGCCGCATTTATTAATCAGTTTGAGAAACTGTATCAAACACTCGAAAGAGTGTTTTGTCAGGGATCCAAACGCTTCGAAGCGGGTTAAAAAAATAGTCGGCTGCGCCTCGTTTTTCAAGCTACCTTTCGGTGTCTAAATATCTTGATAAAACACTCTTGTTTGATATATAACGTCAAATATCCGTTTGGAAACGCAAATGGAATTTTCAGTGAACCTTCATTTACCCGGTGTTTTACGTAACTTAGAGTTGCGCAAACACAAAAGTTTACTTCTTTTAGTTGTTCATGCAAATCATACTCCTGTATCATATATATCCCAGATGGGAGATTGATACGATTATCAATTTAGATTTTTACTCATGCGCGAAGCGGCATGAGGTAAGGTTTCGGCTCCGTTTTTCTTGTTATTATTCTTATTATTTTTATTTTTTGTGTCACGATTTTGCATGCAAATTTATGCACGCATATTTTAAATTGTGCACTTCCGGTTCATGTCTTCTCCATTTACACTTCCTGTTTAGTGACTTCCGGCTACTGTCACTTCCGGTAAAAGAGCGTTACTTAGGTGTCACGACAGCATCTCCTACAACCCTACATACATTACTATGTTCACGTTTAGTATATATAAGACTAAAAAGAACCACTGGCTTCATTGTGGTACAGCCTTCGTTTCCAAAACATTCAATGATAAACAACGTGGTTTGCAGGAACGATGACTGAATGAAAGGAGTAACTTATCTCCATGTCGGACATCTTCTTATCATGTTTAAAATATATCATAAAATTTTCTTACGCATGCGCATGAGTAAAGGCTGCTTGGAGCCTCTTGTTAGATTTTTGATCAAAGGGCAGACTCTCAGGAACAACTAAACGAAGGTTTGTCTTATAACATTGTTATCACAGAATTTTCTTAGAGGGTTTCACTTCGTTCTTCATCTTCATCATCATCATGAAGATGAATAATGAACTGGAATCCTCTATGGAATCCTCTATACGTTAAGAGAAGAGGACAACCGTAATCCTCTAAATGAAATAAATATTCCTGAAACATGAGCGCAACACTTTATTCTTCAAAATATGGATCATCTATGTACAATCATTCTGTACTACGTTACATAAGCTCCCTCCCGCCTTTATATTAAACTCTTTCCCCTTCAAACAACCGTCACCCGGGTAAGCTTAATCAAGGACTAACGTTATCTTAAAGACGAAGTTCCGGTATAAAAGGAGCCTGGCCTGGCCATTCTCACCTCCAGTCGTCAATCAACCACTGAAGCATAAACAACTGACAAATAACATGCGTCATTACTAAGACCATTGCTAACAATTTGGAAAAAAACTATAATATATATAGTTAGCCTTAGCCTAACAGCGTCGCCCTTTGAAGAACCTCTGAACAAGCTTAACTAAGGAAAAACTTAACTTAGGTGAAAGGTCGGAAGCACAAGAATTAAGATTGACGACCGGGCTATTTTTCAATTTTAGCAATTCTCAAAAACAGTATTACCCGACAGTCTGCACAGTAGACCGTACGAAAGTTCACAAAAACAACTTTTTCTCCGTCTAGAATAACTATTAAGACCATTTTCCAAATAAAATACAGTTCTTGCTTGTCAAAAAATGCCCGAGAAACTGATTTGGAAAACAAAATTTTAAAAATACGCAAACATATTTGCATAAGGGGACGCGAGTATAAAATTTAAGTCTTGTTTTGTTTACATAAAATCGCTTTTCAATCTATGTAATGAATGAAAAAACACATAAAAATGGACGACACAATCTTCTTTCGAAAAATTTTATTCAAATCTCCATCAGTTTATGTTTAAAAGCAAAACGCGTACCATTTAACTTATATAGCGCATCGAGGCCGAGCCGTGTCTTCGATGAAATTCAAGAAATTAATACAATTGAATTTAACCTACACGTTTATAAACAATTCTTCAAAACTAACGAGAACACAAACAAAAAGTCAATCACAGATTGAAATCAAGATAAATTCCCATCGAAAAATGTAATTTGTTTTACCTTTAAGTCCCTCCGGTGACTACTGTACTTGGAAATTCTTTAAATCTCCGCTTTGGTGCTGAAATCCGTGAAACGAACTGCTAAAAACGTATATAGTTCCTCGAAGCAAGATTGTATCCCTGAAAGCTCTTCTTTTTCCACTAAAGCGGCTTCTGAGTTTCCCTTAATTAGTATCCTGTCTTGAGTGGCAAACCGCAAAAGAAATGTTCGGTGATAACGACTTTCATTCTCCGCTAAAAACAGCAAAAATCCTGCAACGGATAGTGTTTACCGAGCTGACGGCTGTGTAGCCGCGCGAAAAACAAAGCCTCAAAGATGCCGGATGTTTTGTGGCGTCACACGCGCATGTTTTGCGACGTCATACGCGCCAGCGAGCTAGCCCAACGCGTACGGCGGGCGTTCGGCGGGCACACAACGCGCCCGCGAAACATTCCGCTAGCCATGACCATGAAAAATGACAAGCATAGGTTCTATGAGTATGGTGCTCCGCCGGGCCTTCGGCCCGCGGGCTCCGCTATGAAAGCTATATCAGAAGACTTTATGAACTTCTATTTCTTTTTTAGCTTAGGTAATATCTTGGTTTTATCAGATTTTTGAAGCAAATTATGTTCAAAGGACGCGCAAGTTAACCCCGTTTTGTGACTGAAAGACGCCTCAATTTGTATTTCACAACCAAAAGGTGTGAAATGGGGGAGGAGCTAAGCCTTTTATACCGGAACTTCGTGTTTAATGCACACATCAGAGTAATTTTGTTGGGTAAGCTAACCTTCTCTTGCTGATATTTATCATGATCCATTAAAAGATCGTCATACGTGAAAAGACAGTTCTCAGAGTTCTTCATAAGGTGACAGTTTTTATTTATCAGTAATATTAGTCTAGTATTAGTCTTCATTAAAAACACTACAATGGTAATGTGTTATTAACGAAGCCGTTGTTTTTTTTCTCTTCATTTTCAGAACATGAAAACAAGATTGAAAATATCAACACGTCGCTGAAGGAACGTCTTACTGAGGCACAAGACAGGTTAGAGGAGATGGCTAAACAATATCAACATAAGGAGCAAGTCAATCGGGAGAATGAAGAACTCGTTCAGCAGGTTGCAACACTAAAGAGTCAATTAAATTCCAGCAATAGTTCATTGAAAGACGTCCTCCAAGCCAAAACTCAAATGACGGTTGTCCTGGATAGCTGTAAAGGTAGGAATTTAGGCACACAGATATAAAATTCAATCCACGTTATGAGAAGCACAAATGGAGTTTTTTACGTTTATGACTTGGTGTTTTACTTTCTGTAGCGGAGAATTCGGAGCTGCGCAAACTCAATAAAGCCCTTGAAGGTCAAGGTAAAGTGTTACAGGAAAAACTTAAAGAAGCTTTACACAATGCCACAAAGGCAAAGAGTGAAGTAGAATCCTCTGAAGGTACTGTTACGTCACTGAGAGAAGGTCTTACTGAGGCACAAGACAGGTTGGAGGAGATGGCA
Organism: Cladopsammia gracilis; assembly: GCA_022457155.1. Classification (NCBI taxonomy): domain Eukaryota; kingdom Metazoa; phylum Cnidaria; class Anthozoa; order Scleractinia; family Dendrophylliidae; genus Cladopsammia; species Cladopsammia gracilis. The sequence goes on from JAJGOT010000207.1 coordinate 1,308,008, forward strand.
CAACGACTTCTTCAACACAAGGAGCAGGACAATCGGGAGAAGGACGAACTCTATCAACAGGTTGCAACACTAAAGTATCAATTGAATTTCAGCAATGCTTCGTTGAAAGAGGTCCTCCAAGCGAAAACTCAAATGACAGCTTTCCTGGATAGCTGCAAAGGTAGGAATTTAGCCCTACAGATTTAAAATTCAGTCCACGTTATGAGAAACAAAAATGGCGATTTTAACATTTACTCGGTGTTTACTTTCTGTAGCAGAGAATTCAGAGCTGCTTAAACTCAATAAAAATCTTGAAGATCAAGGGAAGGCGTTACAGAATGAACTAAAAGAAGCTTTATACAATGCCACGAAGCTGAAGAACGAAGTGCAATCCTCTAAAGGTACGTTATGTCAAAAGATATGTGATAATAGTGTCATACAACTGCTTTGATGTGCTGTTTATTACCTGCTGAACCTTACGACAATCTTGAAAAAAACTTTTTTTGCCACACCTTACTACTTGCTCTCAAGTAATAAATCATATTCAGCCGCAGTTGAGCAGAATGCGGTTTGTCCTTCCGTTAATTAAATAAGTCGCCACTCTATTTAGCCTTGACCTCCCCCATCCCCTCCCGCCTCAATCATGCTTGAAATAGATAAGCCGCCGGAGGCGTAAGAGAGGATTTCGATATCCTAATACATAGAATATAGTTGCTATGTTAGATCATCGTATCTGAGTTATCCTCTCTTGTATCTCTTTGTCATGATCATGGATAAGGTCGCGTTAACGTTCTGCAAGCAAGGCTAGACAAGATGGCCAACCAACCTCAGAAAACAGAACATTGATGAGGAGAAGTAAAACCTATATATGCCATCAGTAAGCTGGTTGGATAAAAAGCAAATAAAGTTCCACCAAAACTGTGCTGCAGAACGTAATTAGTGAAAAGACCGAATTCTGTCATAACATCGAAGTCTATGTTTCTTAGTAACTGTCAAAAAAGTAAAATAAATGAGTGTTCATGGTCTCTTAATCCTAATTTTCAAACAAACTGAAGTGGCAGTCTGATGAGGTATTATTTTGTATTATCAACAACGTTGCTGTTCTGTTTTTCTGTACTTGTTTAGAACTTGAAAATAAGTCACAAAATACGATTATGTCACTGAATGAACGTCTTGCTGAGGCACAAGTGAAGATGAATAATCTTGCTGTAGAAATTCAACAAAAGAAGCAAACCAATCGAGAGGAGGGAGAACTCTTTCGACACGTTGCTACACTAAAAAGCCAATTGAATTCCAGCAATACTGCGTTGCAGGACCTCGTCCAAGCCAAGAATGAAATGACGGTTCTCCTGAATAGATCTAAAGGTAGGAATTTAGCCCTAAAGATTTTAAATTTTAGTCGAAGCCCTCAATATATGATATAATGAAGGACTTATTTTCAATGTGTGCTTAGATCTGTACCAATTTGTGAAAACATTGATAATACAAGCAAGGATTTATTTTTCATTGTACATCACACATCGGGATGTTTCGACAGTTCAATTCTCTGCTCAGACTAGCAGTTCATTTACAATATATTTCTTTGTGTTAGCCAAATGCACCCTGGAAAACAGAATTTTAAGTGCCTTTCCAGCATTGGTTTTTCCTTCGTTCTTCTTTGCACGCGATAAAGCCCAATTGTAAACCAGCTCAGTTCAACATCTCAAATAGTGAAAAAAGAGATATCAAAACACTATGCAATAATTATATAGAATATTTATGCGACATTCACGTCTGCTGTACACGTTCGACGTACTATATTAACGAAAGAAAAAATTCGTGTCCCGAGCAGGATTCGAACCCACGTCTCCCCGTACACTAGTCGGGCGTGATATCCACTACACCATCGGATCACCACGCTGGATACGCGGCAATTTATTGATGTTACTAGATAGAACGTGGCCAATCCATGGAACATTTTTCTTTCATAGTACGTTTCATAGCCTCTGAAAACCTCTCCAGGTTTAGTACATTTCTGAATAATCCTATGTGTCGAAGCCAAGAACGTGTTAGAACATCATATAGAATATTCATGCGACATCACGTCTGCTGTACACGTTCGACGTACTATATAAACGAAAGAAAAAATTCGTGTCCCGAGCAGGATTCGAACCCACGTCTCCCCGTACACTAGTCGGGGAGACGTGTGTATCCAGCGCGTATCCAGCGTGGTGACCCGATGGTGTAGTGGATATCACGCCCGACTAGTGTACGGGGAGACGTGGGTTCGAATCCTGCTCGGGACACGAATTTTTTCTTTCGTTTATATAGTACGTTGAACGTGTACAGCAGACGTGATGTCGCATGAATATTCTATATGATGTTCTAACACGTTCTTGGCTTCGACACATAGGATTATTCAGAAATGTACTAAACCTGGAGAGGTTTTCAGAGGCTATGAAACGTACTATGAAAGAAAAATGTTCCATGGATTGGCCACGTTCTATCTACTAACATCAATAAGTTGCCGCGTATCCAGCGTGGTGACCCGATGGTGTAGTGAATATCACGCCCGACTAGTGTACGGTGAGACGTGGGTTCGAATCCTGCTCGGGACACGAATTTTTTCTTTCGTTTATATAGTACGTTGAACGTGTACAGCAGACGTGATGTCGCATGAATATTCTATATGATGTTCTATCACGTTCTTGGCTTCGACACACAGGATTATTCAGAAATATGCAATAATTCATTTTATTATACTTTTATTACAATATAATATTTATTATTAGAGTAAATACGTGTCAAAACGAGTGCAAATATGACACGTTGTTATATAGCTGGAGTTTTTATCAATACAACGCGTGCGTTGATTGGTTGATTCATCGTCAAATGACATCTAACAAACAAACTGTTTCCCGTCAATTGTGCAAAGCGGGCAACATTTGCGAAAGCGGGCAACAATTTTGACGTCATGTTTCGACGAGATTCTCGGGAAAGAAAATTCCCTGTTTCCCTCGGGACCAGTCATTAAGTATTTATTATTGCACCCTTCTGAGCGCGCACCAGGTAAAACACTTTCAAAAACTATTTGGCGGTATAATGAAAAATTGAAAAATACCCAGCTGAACAACACAATTTTTCGTTGAATAACTTCTATTTGGTGTTCTCCGTTTTTAGACAATGAACATGAACTTCAAGTTATGAAATCGTCCCTGATGGAACGTCTTGATGACACACAAGGAAAACTGGACGAGATGGCCAATCAACTAAAGATGAAAGATAAAGTCAATCAAGAGAAGCAAGACCAGTTATGTTGTGAGATTGTTTCGCTGAAAAGCAAATTAAACTCGACAAACGCTGCTTTGTCACGAGCTAAAACTGAAATGGAGGCCCAACTAGAGGACACCTCAAAAGGTAGGAATTCAGACTAAAACATACAAGCTTTTTCAATGTTTAGAACTTTGAAATTTGTCACGAGTTTCAAAGTTAAAGGAAGGTGATTAGCAGTTAGGCCTTTATGAAGGTTATTGTCTAGAACCGATTACAATTTAAAATACTTAAATTTAACGCGTCCCAGAAATGTCATGTCCCAACTAATAGGCGTTCAGTAATTTTGTCAGCATCACGTTATCAGTGATTTCTATCGCAATTACATCTGTTAAGCATTCATTTTTTTTCAACATAGATGTTCTGCGCAAACAAGAAATGGAAATGATGAACATGGCGCTTAAGGAACAACTTGCTGAGACACAAGAAAGACTGAGACAAATGGATAAACAAGTCAGTAAAGAGAAGGAAGAACTTTCACGTGAAATTAGTTCATTAGAGAGTCAACTGAGCTCCAGCAACGCAGAGTTACAGGAAGTCTTCCAAACAAAGACTGAAACCACGGCTGTATTAAACAGCTCTAAGGGTAAGAGTATGAAAAAGGTACCTGAAGGTTCGGAGCTTTGAGAATAACATAGCGGAAGGACAATTTCAAGAAACATTCATAACATTGTGCCGTCCAAGAAATGATCAGAAATGTGATCAGAAGCCAAGCATATATTTTGGTGAATCTGGTGAAGTAATCATTTCATTAAAGTTGTTCTGTTTCCAGAGCTCCAAACTCAATAACATATTTTTCAAAGTTGAGATTGGTTTTGATGCTTTTGGAAACAGAAGGACGAAAACGTTTGCATAAGAGAGTAAGAAAAAGAGATGTAATGTTCATTATGTCACGAGCATTACATCTTCCTCATATTTATTACCGAGCTTAACATTTACCATCTTTCTTCATTTATCACCACACATGACGTTTTCAACAATGCTGATCCTAGCAGTATCAGGAGTCTTTCTAGCTCAGTGGTTAGAGCATCCAACAGGTGTGCGGAAGTCCATAGCTTATAATACTGTCAAGGACTCAGATCATTTTTCTTTACCCCTCGCTCGTGACATGATGAACATTACATCAGATTACATCTTTCTCATATTCGTTACAGAGCTCAACATTTATCATCTTTCTTTATTTATCACAATACATTGTCATTTACATTTTTGTTGTTTAGCTGACTGTAACAACAATCTTCGGCCGCCACCTTTCATTTGTCCAGCAAAGGAAATTGTGTCTCGAGGCAATCATGATATTCTAGTGCCAGGAAAAGATCCGATTCAAATACAGCAGGCTGGTGGTTCCTCTGGAATATACGTCAACCCATTCTCTATGAGGGCGATGAAGCCAAATGATAAAAGTACGTAGAGTGAAATGATATTCACAGTTGAAACTTCTATGTAATATCGTATAAGTTTTCGTATTCAATCATTCAAAATGGGGCATGGAAAAGGTAGTCGCTCAAGAGAGGATGAATGTAATCAAACCTGATGGTACACCATCATGTAACCAGAAAGTTACCGATTATAGTAAGGGGCGGACCATTAGAAATCTTGGGAGGGGGGGTGACAATTACCAAAAAAAAAATCCTGCAAAGGAAAATTGTCTCAAAAAAAATTCGTGCAAGCAGTTGACCATAAAAAAATAAAATCCTGCAAGCTAACTGGCTATATATACATATATTTATTTATTTATTTTAAACTGGAACATATGAGAGTATGACATGCTCTCTGGTAGTAAAATTCATCAAAAAGCAACTTCAGGTTGACTCAAATGCTGTCAAAAATTACCTGCCTCAAAGGTCTATCTGGTACATGTACCAATATCTTAATATAACCAAAACCTTGTTTATGTACATATTTGAAAACACTGTAAACATCATGAAATATGTAACCTGCTCTACTACACACAAGTATTTTTGAAATACATTACAGATTGTCCAACCGTCCTGATTTCGTCGAGATTACCCCGATTTTGCTTGAAATTGAAATTCTGTCATTTTCGTCAAATTCTCACAATACTTACTATACAAAAAGACGAAATTGCGTATACTCAACTCTGATATCCAGATAAACTAAAGAAACAGCAAGAAAAATAAAATGAAATCGAGTAATTGTATGTGGAGCCACACAAAGAGACGCAAAGCGACGAGAAGCCACATCAATTTGCCAAACATTTTTGACAGAAATTGTTGTCTCAGAACACTAGAAATGGAGTTTCAAAGCATCAAGATTTCAAAATTTTCTGGTGGGGCATGCCCCCAGACCCCCCTAGCGGCTCGACCACTCGACCACTCCATCTCAATTCTTATTTCTCCCCATTTTTTATGCAAAGGTTCGACAGTCTGACTTAAATCTACTCTCCAGCGTTTAATACCAAAAATGGATTGGGCCATTAGTATAAAAAAAAATTGGGGCTTGTACGCATTTATAAAGAAGATCAAAAAAAAAAAACCTGCAGGCTTGCACCTCCCTCAAAAAAAAATCCTGCAGGAAACTCAGGCCGAAAAAAAAATTCATACACTGAAAAATTTTTGACCCCCCTCCCAGGATTTCTAATGGTCCACCCCTTATCAGTTTCAATAAGCCGATATATTGAAATTGGTAATTCTAACATGAGTCCGAGGCTTAGGGGAATGAAATAAAATTAATGAACTATTCGTTACTGAACTCAATATCATTTCTCGGCCTCAGAGGAGATTTAGAGTATCCACGGCGTAGGGCATTGAGGATATTGCGTTCCTCTAGGGATAGAGCTTTTAGGGTGGCTTCCCCAACACTACGGAATTCACTACCCGAAAATATACGCAACATGTCAAGTATTTCTGTATTTTAACTTAGTGTTATATTTTTAAAGTAGCTTTTAGTTTTATAGATATGGTATCATACGAACGTTTCCATTTTAGATTTAAAGCAGTTTTTAGATGTAATATCACTACATTATTTAATTTTTATCTAGCTCCTTTATTAGACTTTCTTCGTATTATCTTTATTGTAATTCGCCTTTGATCATCTTTTTAAATAAAATTCATAAATTATTTTTGTGGAGTGCCTTTACCTAAGAGTATTGTCCACATTATGCATGAATTGTTATTGACTATTTTTATCTGGTTAATTTTGGGCGAGAATTTTTTTGACGTGTTGATTATTTTTTACATTTTAAATTCAGAAGAGATACCGATTTGGTACTTGTGGTAAATAAATTAACATTTTTTATTGTTTTCTCTTGTTAGGTATCTTAACGCATGGATAGTGTTCTCATGCAAGTTTAATTATCTTCATTAAAAATTTGTAAATATGTAAAAAAATGCTGACAGTAAGGTAAAAGCCATTTTTTTTAATCAAGGCTTACCTTGACGGAAGAAAAAGAACTTCATTTGTAATACAGCAATCAGATTAAAATAAAGTGTTTTACTGTCACGCCACTTGGCGTCACACATTCTTAACATGGTACCCAGTCTGCTCTCTGTTAGATTAAGTGGTACGAGGAACCTTCTGATTGGAGTACAAATAAAAAATTAGGTGGAGTGCAACTGTCAAATTTTAAACCAGCCAGTGCCCGGTGTCTAAGGCCAACCGAAATTAAAATTGCGTTCCAAATCCTATTTTTCCCTAGAGTCGCTGGATTATTTCATTTTTTCCCTGAAAATTTCTCGAATCTCCCAATTTCTGACAAAATCTTCAGACTCCCGGAAGAATTTTGTTGTTCTCCCGAAACAGGCTACCGTGAAATCCCGGTTATAAGCCCTGGACTTATACAACTTCGTCAGATTTTTTTGGCTGTCAAGCAAAAAATATTGTGATAAATAAGCGTTGTTTTAGTAAATTTGGCGCAAATGTGACCAAACCGATGGGCCGATTACCGAGATTTCACGGAAGCCTACTCCGCATTGACTCTGGGGTCTGGGGCAAAATGACAAAAAAAAAGATATGAAATAGGTGGGGAGGAGAGGGAGGGACAACGGGATGAACTCTTTCGCCTCGGCTCCCTATCCTAGTCAGTCACAATGTTCTCCTCTTTACCAGTCTCTGGTCAAACCCTTCATTTGTCTCAAATTACCTTGATCGCAGAAGGCTTGAAACAGACCTTGTTCTAGTTGTCACACCTCGTAGGCGTCCCTACACACCCGGTTCCAAAATGGCAATAAGAATAATAAAATGACCGCCATTTTGGAATAAGGTGTATTTAGGGTACTAGAGGTTTTCTCGCAGCACGCAGTCAAGAGCAGTCTGGTGGTTTCCCGTAGTTTCTTGCAGCAGAGCACAGAATGTAGTCGAATTCTGTTCCAACACCATGGTTTGTGGTTCGAAACAACAAGGAATTAAATACTGGCACAATTAAAATGTTTTTAAAAAAAGTACATTTTATTGCACTTTTCCCCTTCCCCGAGTGAGTTCTGAAACTCAATTTTGTGCTTTTCAGTAACAAGCAAACTCCAGAAGTCCAACACAAACTAATCATTACTTTTTTTCACTGCCATCAATCATAATTACAATGACTATCACTGGAACTATTACAAAATAGAAATAGAAAAACATAAAATGGACCAAAATTCATGACTCACAAGTCACAATAGTCTCTTGGGGGGAGGTGTCATGGGCTTTGGAAGAAAAAGAAGGCCCTTGCAGCAGTATTACCACCAAGAGAGCTTGCAAATGACAAATGACTGTTTGATCCCGTCACAAAATTACCTCTTTGTTTTCCAAGATGTCAACTATGACGATTGGTAGATGTGAAAAAATGCAACCATTGAATTTTTTTGAAATTCCGAGTAAACACGTTGCTGAAAAGGACAGCGGTCAAATAATGACAATAATAGAATTCATCAAATTTAATTCACTTATAAAACAACCCTTTACCAGTGTCAATAAATTATTTTTTAAATTAAACAATAAAAGAAACCCACTTAATGTCAATGAAGTGATTTAGCCAAGACTTAAACATCTTTTATCAAATGTATGTTCCACAAATTGAAATTTAAATCTTCATGTGTTTACAGCTTGATGGTATGGACGAACTACAGATCATAAATATTTCCCTTCAGATGTAAATTAATTCATTTAACATTGGATTTATTGTCCCCCCTTTTGGACAAATAAGTGGAGAGAACACCACACCCTCAAATTACTGCCAAATTTAAGTAATGGTCATAACTGTGTTCTGTGATTTGCTGCTAATCCATATTATAAACTGTGATCTGCTCAAGTTATTTTAAGACCAAAATGAAAAAATAAACGTCCTGGTCAAATTTAACTTGATCTACCATTGCGTCATTTACATGCTAAAAAGTCAATTTATCCCAAGCTTCACTGATAAATCACCACTAAAAACCTTTGTGCAAATCTGCCTGGAATCTCCTTCTTGCATTATATTAAAATTTGAAAAACTGGTTAATAGTCTCACCATACGTTAGTGACAGTTTGACTGTGGAAGAACTGGTTGAAATAATACATGTAGTTCCAGTATAATGTATTCCCAGTCAGTGATAGCGAATGTGCATGTACATAGCACTTATTGCATACAGTATAACTTTAAAAGTGTGATTGTATAGTATATAAAGTTACTTTACTTAAACACAACTACCATTGTGAGTTTATAAATACAATAGAATCGATTCATACATTATTTTTGACTTGTATGAATCTGATTTGTTTGCTAAACTAAGGAAGCAGTGCAAAAATATTATTAATTTTGATATTCTGATTAGTATTTCTTAATCCAACACTGATATGTTTAAATACTTTGTACAACCATGTTAACAATATGTACCTGGTCTTTTTCTGTAGTTCAACTCGCAACATCAGTAAAATAAAGTTTATGAATGCATCTTTAAGAAAATCCAACATTACATTGTCTTTTTCCAGTCCAGATAAAGATAGGCCATTGCAGTGTTCCATATCCTTTTGGATTTCTTTAAAGATCTCTTGTAAAACAATATTCAGTTTTCATCTGAATAAACATTCTCCAATTTCTCCAGTGGAATATGCCTTAACAATACTTTATGAAGAGTTAGCTTTTCCTCTGTTATGCAATCTTCTTGCCCTCATTTTCCCATGAAATGTTGATAGAAATTTGTATTCATGGCTATAGAATTTAGATGAGCTCCAATCTCATCACTGCTGAGTAGAGAGTCTCACTTCTTCATTATTCTTGGGTGTTCTTTTGTTGTACTGAGGTAGAACTTCACTTACCTCTTCAGATAATGCCTAACAAATGCCAATTGTACAAAGTGCTTAGAATCTTGCAGCAGATTCGAACTGGAGTGAAATTTAGAAAATGGCATGAAAATGGCATGCTTATATGACCTGATACAAACACAAAAGGGAGTTCAAGAGAATTGAAAACTTTATATGAACCGTAGACACAGGCATGGGGATACATTAAGGTACTTTCAAATTCTCGCAAACTTCCAAGAGTTTTGATCACAAAGCAACCATTTTCTACCAGTATTTCATAATGAGTATTAAGGACGTTCGCGCGAAAATCTTCTAACATTGATTTTTTTATAAAACTTTTGCTACAGCTAGGTTATGAGTTACTCATGTCAGAAATGCCAAAAAATGAGGGGGTCACCGACTTCGTTTCTGAGATAAGCTATCTGAAAGGTGACCCTAATTTTTAAAAATTGGTCTTCCTTACGGGATGTGACCCAAATGTCTGTTGGTCTAAAAATATTGCAAATGAATCTCTAAAATACAACTTTCTTTTCCAAATTTTATGCGAGTAGGTCTGTTTAGCAAATTATTCAACTGGTGACGTTCCTTGAAGTAAATTTCATCTTTAAACGACTGCATTTGCAAACTCTGACAGCCGCAAGTTGGCAGGATTCAATGGCGCGCGGGTAGAAAAATGGAAAACATTTAAACTTCCTACATTGATTTTTTGTTCATTTTTTCACAATCTGTAGAGAATTGGCAAAGAAAATTATCTATGAAAAAAAAATTAGGGGTCACCGACCATCCAAGCGAGTTACATCTAAGCAAAGTTAACGCAACGGCTATCAGCCCTTTATGTGCTTAGATTTCTTCTCTTGCGCGCGCGCTCGTGCATGACGTAGCATGGCGTTGCGACATGAATTGCGTGTGCAGTAAGGATGCGCATAAACAATTAGCGCGAACGTCCTTAAGTTACTCTTTTAGTGATTTCTCTGGTTTTAAATGGTTATTAACAGTTTCCATCACTTACAAATTCAAGCTAAATTATGTCGCGATGTATTATTTATTTACATGTTCCTACATTACTGTTAGCCTTACGTACCTTTACAGCTGTAGCTTACAAACACGTATACACACACACGCACACACAAAATAAAGTAATATTGGCAACTGCAAACATATAATTTTAACTTAGGCAATCACTTATAATAGATCCAAGTCAACTAACCTTTAACCAGATAACAGCATCTGTACCAAATCCTTCCATAGAATACAACTGAAGATCTCCATCAAAGTATCTAGCATACAATCTTGATAAGGGTAAGCCATATCCATAACCAGCCTACAAGACAAAACAAAACATCCACTGTATCACTACACAATACCACTGTGCCTCGACTGTATCACTACACTATACCACTGTGCCTCCACTGTATCACTACACTATACCACTGTGCCTCCACTGTATCACTACACTATACCACTGTGCCTCCACTGTATCACTACACTATACCACCGTGCCTCCACTGTATCACTACACTATACCACTGTGCCTCCACTGTATCACTACACTATACCACTGTGCCTCCACTGTATCACTACACTATACCACCATGCCTCCACTGTATCACTACACTATACCACTGTGCCTCCACTGTATCACCACACTATACCACTGTGCCTCCACTGTATCGCTACACTATACCACCATGCCTCCACTGTATCACTACACAATACCACAGTGCCTCCACTGTATCACTACACTATACCACTGTGCGTCCACTGTATCACTACACTATACCACCGTGCCTCCACTGTATCACTACGCTATACCACCGTGCCTCGACTGTATTACTAAATGAAACTTTTTTGGAGGAATTTCAGGGCAGTCATTAATTTTGTAAGTAGCAGGCTGAAAATGGAAAGTAGGCGGCTCACAATAACTTGGAAAGAGATCAAGTAGCCCATAACATTGGCTGCCGATGTTTAGAACTGTTAATTTGTAATACAGATTAATACATCTTTACTTTGACTGAATAATTAGAAAAGAATGTCTCACAAGTAGTATTGATGGACTTTTTTATTATTGTAAGCTTTCTCTTCAACAATAACATCAGTGAAATGAAACGAAAGTAGACGGCCGAGGATGGGCAAGTAGCCAGCTGTTTTGGCCGTCTACCGGCCCTTAATGACAGCACTGGGAATTTACACATGTACTATTATTTAGTTATTAACTCTTACCATAGGGGCTGCAGCTCCAGCTCTCAGTGGCTCAGGAGCTGAAGTATAGTGATACTCAAAAACTTGATCAATTTTACTTTTTGGTATTCCACCTCCCTGGTCAGAAATCTAAAGAAAATACATGAATTGGAGAAATAAATAAGAAAATACAGTTCATTATTTACTCAAATGAGCACCCGCTCATTTAATTTGTAGAACAGTCAAAATGGAAATCATTACAAATTTGAAGTTTGCTGTAATTTCATGGAGCATTAATTTCCTATAATAGGGTACATGTACTTCATAATAATGAGAAACAAACAACAGAAAGTGAAGTCCTGGAAGCCAATAATTATAAAGGGCTTCCATTTGAATGGTTACATTTTTGGGCTTCATCTACAGACTCTCACATGAGCAGAGGTAGGCTTCTGAGAATGAAAGGGAACAAAGTGTACCCAAAATATATAAACAAAATCTCCAAGTGATATCAAATCCAGCAAGTGCTTTAGAATCTTTTCAATGTGCCACTTCCCCTTGTTTTGAAGTTCAAATTGCCCACTCCAGAAACTATCAAAATACCATAATACTCTTTAAAGTGCAGGTTTGGGTGGTGCTTGATGTACATGTAGGCCTCATTTTTCCAATTTCTTTTGTTTTCGGCACGAATTGCATATGCTATGCTTCAACTTCGTGGCAATTTGCATACAGTGCACATTTGTATGCAAACACACAATGCTATGTCCTAGTGTTCCTACATGTACTTTGAATTCCATAGTGCCATTCTAACAAAGGAGACTTGAATAATTACACCCCAGTGAGGCTGAGCCTGTGCATAAAAGAGTATTGTGGTATTTTTCAGAGTGGCCAATTGCTTTATACATGTAAGTTAATTACAATCATAACTTAAAATCATGCTTTAAAACAAAGAATGCATGTTTCTTTTTACCTTAATTGTTAGATCTTGTCTTCCTTTGGTTATCAATATTTTTAATGTAGGAATATCCACACTGCTTCCATGATGCTCAACAACTGCTCGCATGGCATTCTAAGATAAAGATGAAAAAGTTAATACCTTGCACATTTGTTGGAGAGAAAAAACATCGGCGTCTGGTTATGGGAAGTAAAATATTGAAGGACAGTGTATCTTTTCTTGCTTTGACCACCACCAAGTATCTACTTATGATAATTTCTGTTAACAAGAGGTTCTCCCTGCATCATAAATCCCAAACAATGGCTTCACTCAAAATTTAGCTATTGCTTAATAATTTTACTAAAGCACATACCTTAAGTAGTTCAAAGAGGATATGATACAAATGTCCAGGAACATAGGCCACTTGAACAGGTTTCTTGGAATCAAAAGCTGTACAAAAAAGCACAATAAAATTACTTTCTTTAAACTTATAATTCCATTGATGCGAACATTTATAGTGACCACATGAGTTATCGGTATATAAACAGGGGCATAAACAAGCATGGAGATCTCTGAGATGTAACATTTGAATGAGTTAAAGCAGAATGTTTTCCTGGGAAGAAAACACATAAAATAACCAAAACAGTGTGAGGTGGAGATGCAGGGTGGGTCAAGACACCCTAGATATATGGAAAAGAAAGTGTCCACAACTATGGGATAGTGTCCTTATTAAGAAAATGTCTCCAAAAAATGTTAAGATTTTAGATGAAAATGACCCATTAGTCAGACTTTAAATGCATGGGTCACCCATTGCTTTGCCAGTACTTTGCTTCTTGCAAGTCAGTTGTTTGGAACACTTTACCGGGGAGTAAGTGTTTTCTTAACATCCCTCCTCTTTGTTTCTTAGGCTGTCTTAACCCTTTCACTCCCAGAGTCAATTATGGAGACATGTAATGTAGTTCTAAAAACTTTTGAGTCTGTGGACACAATCCTATAGTGTGACCATTCAAATGAAACCTCTTTGGCTGTATTTTTGAGTGGATATTTTGCAGAAAGAAATTTGGGATTTTTCTTGAATTTTGGCACTCTTCTTTTGGCAATAACAACACTGACAACTTACCATTCACTTCAGAAATTTCTACCGGTGGAGACGCACAGTAAAACTGCTCACACATGTAAGCAGCATTGTTGATAGCGTCTGTAAATGAATGAAATATAAAAATGAATAAAAGCTGCAGGTTGACTTCAGAAATAACACATAATAAATTATATTGGTGGTTGCATAACGTTCTGTGTTAAATATGTGACTCTTCAATTCATACAGCAGGTACAAAAGTGAATATTTTGAAAACTGTTGCTTAAATTTGTGACTGTTCAATTACGAAGAAGATTTTTTATTATCATTTTTAGAATGCTTAATTTTGACAAATGAGATACAAAACAAAATTATGAACTGTACCTTCAACAACTGTAAAGACATGGCAGTTAGGGTCAAAACAACCAATGAAATTACTCTTAGAGCTTCTAGCATCTTGACCAAATAGCATCACTGGTGAATACAAAAACAGCACAAAATTGTCAATTCAGAAGTTAAACCCTTTCATGTATTACCGGTATTTTTAAGATCAACTTAATCATAACTAATTTAATCACTGTCCACCAATCCACCCAAACTACAGTAAGTCCCTGCACCACTCAGATAAAGTCTAATTAGAAAACCCTAAACACATAAGGATTACAGCGATTACCATTAACGCGTGACCCACCGCCTTCAAAACAGGTAGATAATGGCAGATAATGCAATGGGTCGCGTGTTAATGGTAACCGCTGTAACATGCTTTCAACAAAATCTTTTGACTTTTAGAATAGGTTTCTTTCAATAATAACATGTTTATTCATTTCTTTGTTTGTCCTCTAGGCCTTGCTGTCAGGCTGTCACCCATTGAATGACCCTATTGATGGCAGGGGGAAGTGGGCATGCAAGGACTGTGCATAGCCTTGAAACTCTAAGTAAACAATTAACAAAAGAACATAAATAAACAATATTCATGTATACTTACAGTGTTGTGTTATTAGCATTCGTATACTAATACGATTCATGTAAAAGCGATCTGTTGAAAAATAACGCATTAACTGGGTATAAGTATATAGAGTATGCTTGTGTTTAAGATGAATGTATTGTTGTATAGGAGATTTTATTAATAAAATATTCTGAATTAGTTTTATATTTACAAATTTATTGTTCTGCCTGTTATGAAACCTTTAAGATTACCTACCTAAAAAGTACTCTATTGAAGGATGAAATGCATCTTCACCTTCCTGCTGCCGCAGTTCCATGATTCCCTACATGTAAATAAGAACAAAATTTGTAAAATCAACATTTTTAGTTAGTAGATAAAAAGGTTAGAAGACAACCAGTTTATATAGATGAAAATACAGTACAAACAAACTCTTTAATTAAATGCAACATCTCTTACCTGGGCCATGGTCTCAACGACATTATCATGACGCTGTTTAATGTACATCAAACTTTGAGTGAATCTGAAGAAATAAAAAAGGTCACCACGAAAATTTAATTGAAAGCTAACTGAAGTACGCAGCTACCTGGAGAATACCGCCTGTTGCATCTAAACATGAGTATGTGACAAAAATTAGTTCACAATAGTTATTATTGGGTTCCAAATGTAGCATGATTGGTTACATTTTAAGTTTACCAGCTTGCTACATGGTACATAACTTTCTGTACACCAAATTCATTTTCAAAAAATTCACTGATCCTACATGTCTATATTTTACTCAAACAGACGCAACAGAACAAGTTACACAATGAGACATTTGATCCCAAATTATATAAATTTGATTATATTTTTCTGTCATACATGCAAGTCCATGTTTAGATATGCAACCAAGTTTATTTGAGTTGAAATAAATGGCAAAATCTGCCAGTTGGGCCTCTGTCTAATGATAGTACTGGAGTTACACCAAAATAGTTACCTGTTTGTAACTTCATCTGTATCTTCTTCATCTTGAAACTCTACTAGCTCACTAAAGCTTTGAACATACCTGAAAACACAAGTTAACCCATTGAGTTAAGAAACGAATAAAGGGATTAGATTCTGAAGGAACTGCGGTGCTATGTCGGTGGGGGAATGAAACACAAAAATTTGGTTTTATCAACAGAGCTGAGAAGGTATGTAAATTTTGAGTGGTAGCCTTTTGTCAAAGCAAATCAGAAGGACTTCGGTTCAAAATGTCATCTTTTTTAAATCTTGTTTCAGAAACCAATTTACCTTATCAACTCTGTTGTTAAATCTTAAAATGAATTGAGATAGCAGCTGAGCAATTGTTGTAATGCAAAACAAACAGATTAGAGATTCAGGATAATCTTGAATCCTTGTTTCCCTTACATGTAAAGCTCGGTTCACATGTGTGATGCAAATGCAAACGCAAGTGCAAATGCAAACGCAAGGAATGGAAAAATTTTCATTTCCTTGCATTTGCACTTGCGTTTGCATTTCACATGTGTGAACCAGGCTCAATGCAAATGCAAGCGCAAACGCAAGGTGAAAAGCACTTGTTCGCTTGCATTTGCGCTTGCATTTGCATCGCACGTGTGAACCAGGCCTAAGTCTTCAAGTCAAAAACCAAGGGCACTCTCAGACAATGCAAAGTACACTGTATATAGTCCAATTCTTGGTGGAAAAGACTGTCATGGAGTGCAAGTAACGTGACTTTATTTCAAGCATAATCTGATGATACATAAATTTTTGAACATTTTTTTTTTTTTAAACATTTTTGAAACGGTCTCAACCATAATGCATGATGTATCTACTCATTCTACACCTAAAAATATTCGTGAACTCTTCATACATTCATCTGACATTCATGCTTACAACACGCGTTTCTCGTGTGCAGATAATCTTTTTGTACAGAAATCCAGATTGCATATAAAACTTAAGTCTTTTCCTGCTTTTGGTACGAGATTATGGAATTGTCTACACCCCGATTGGCGTAAGCTCACGAAAAGAGCATTTAAAAGAAAAATTCATAAGTTGCTTATAACTGTACTTGAAATTGAGGACTATTATGTTGATGCCCATTCTCTAATACTGATTTTAAACACAAGTAATTATTATACACTATAGCTTTCAAACCTACATTTAGCCGTTTATCTACTTTACACCTCTTAATTTGCTTTACTGTTTTACCTTTGTGCTTGATTAATTATTAATGTGTATGTTTATTTATTTAGTAGCTGTTTTTTAAATCACTTTATCTTTGGTAAATATGACTGTAATTAGTACAACCCGCCTAGATTAGCTATGCTATAAGCGGGTTTGTAGATATTTAAATTTTATTTCTTTAAATTTAGATCAATTAATTAATTAACATACATGTTGCTTCAAAAGAAGCACTCCCTAATTAAGCTTAGTACTGTGTTCCCGCCCAAACAATATTGGAAATAATGCTTACCAGCTTCTAACCAGTTCAACAGATGGCATTTTCAGCAGGTTTTTAGGAAGGAGATCAATCTCACGGATGATGTGAGCAAGCCGCACTGGTAATTCATGCCGACCAAACTGGAAAGATTCCACTGGCTTTGCAGTCTTGCCTGCAAGTAAATGATAGGTTCATTAGTTTGACTAGATATGAACAAGACTATAAAAATTATAGTTACTACATGTAAACCTGGTGGTTTGAAAGATAATTACCACTTATACAGGATTCTCAGTTTACAAGCAGTGAAAGACAAAATGTATACGTACATGATAATATAGGGCAAAACAAAGCAACAACAAGAAACTGATTTGATAAATAATAAAACTTGATTGAATGTTGACACTAATCCTGGATTGGCCTTAGTCCTGTTTTCAATAAACAGTGAGATCAGGGTGTCAGATTTTAAAATGCCTTATCAGAGAATTCCATAAACAAATTTATCTTCACATTCTTCAAATGCATGACTACAAAAAAAATAATGTCAATCTATTTATTATAATTTGGGGAATGCTGGCTGTGATCAGCCTTGACGCCTAATTTGAATTCTGGCCTTTATTTTACATTTCCTGGGTAGAGTGCTTGGAATAAGATTATTGATGGACTGAAGAAGTTTCCAGAGACGCCTTTAACTACTGAGTTTAAACATGATTTCATCCACAAACAATACACAAAGTTGTTGTCTGTTAGAAATGTATTCAAATTTATCTTGTTTTTACTAAAGAATATTGTTTATTTTCCTTCAGTCTTAACTCTGATGCCCTGAAGCAATAAGCTGAAGGCTCAATTAAATGGCCTACATGTACAGGAACAAACTCCTAAATTTAAAAATAAATTTCTTATCAAGAATGATCAGTTTGGAAGCTATATCAAACAGGGTATTTTATGTATCCAACATCTCAAAGTTCATTAAAAAACTTGGCTATTTCCAACCCACTTCTTGGTGTATGTGACTAAGTATCATAACATCATATTGATCTTGCATTTACTGAGTGCCCACAGAATGTAATATTCCTTTGCAGATTATCTTGACAGCCAAGAATATATCCACCAAGAGATATTAATTCTTTGACACTGACAACCCCTTAATGACAAGAATCACTTCTTGGGGAAAACAACAAACTCTAACTAAATTTTCACTGCTAAGTGACAATACAAAAGAGGACCTTCTTGAAATATTCATGTATAAACATTATCCTTCCTTCAAATAAAATTAAAGTTTACCCAAACATTTTAAACCCCATATCCCTTGAATGGAAACTACATGCAATAAAAATAAATCCTTTGCTATCGATTTGAAAACGTCTTTCTTTCTGAAAGGTTTGTTTATTTTAGTAAATTATACAAGAATAGAACATGTTTTACAAGAAATAACTATAAATAACCTAGAATGTTTTTACTTAATTTTTAATGATGTTTATATCCCAAACCAAGCCAAAACATTCTCAGCAAAGGACTACCACTTGTAAAAGAGACAATATACTTGAACAACCAAGCTTTCTTTAGTGTATCTACATTTGTAACAAGGCCTTATTTAGTTCTGACAGCACCACAACAGGAATTGTAGTAAATTCATTTCATGCCAGTCACCTTATATTAGTGTGACAGTATACATGTACAACAGTTCCAGAACTAATAAACTGCATCACAAGAAATCTGATGATAATCACATGATTCGTAAACAAGGCTCAAAACGGACGCGGTTTGAGAGAGGATTTTTTTTTCAATGAATGAGGGGGCGTTTTGGGGGCGCCGTCTGCTACGTCACAATAAACAGCAAATGCAAATAACGCTTGCGATGTGAAACGAAATACACTCAAAAACACAACACATTTTCCAATTCTTTTTGCATTTCAAGTCGTAAAATTTAAACTAGAGTATAACACAACGTTCATAAAGCAGGCTGTACGCTTCTAGAACGAAAAATGATGAATTGGCAATCGTGCGCGCGAAAATTAACGTTTTGTCTGCAAAGGGGTGAAGGATCACGCGATTCACGTCGCACGCAAAGGTTCATCGTCAGAGCGACTTCGCTTCGTTAATACAACCAAAACACCACAGTACATGGGCTTACGTTATTTAGTGACACAATTTTTTAACCCATCCAATATAAAATGGCTTTCATTTTTAACTCTGGCGAAGCAATTTGCATATTTTTGGCTTTCTTTCAATTCATTCACCATTACAACATGATCGAGTTAGCAACCGTATAAAGCTTCAAACCCTTCTTTGTACCTCCAAATTCGCAGAAAACAGGCTTATTTTGTTACTATTTTCTAACCTAGATAAGTTCTAAATTCAAATAAGTTGCAGCAAAAGCAGATGTCACTGTAAAAATGATGGTAAAACTACTCACCGAAAGTAGTGAATTGCTCAATCGACAGGCAAGACTGTTGGTAGCGACTGTATCGCTGAATAAGCTTGGCGATGTCTTGAAATAAAACTCTTGTCAGCCGCATGATGAATAGAGAAATTATCTCCTCAATAAATAAATTCGTTTCCCTCTTGATTTCATGTAGATATACTTCTAGGACACTAAACTTTCCTTTCTGCAAATTCCGAAAAAATTCATCACTGATAACTTGTCTGTCTGAACCTTGTACTCAACTCCCTGAAAACAATGGCTGACAAGGGTCTCCAGAGCAACCACGTGTCCAGGTTTAGCCAATCACAACCTACAAATTATCCATGGTCTAAGTCACGTCCATTCAGGAAATCACGAGCAGGGGTGGGGTGGGGGTCGGGATGACCAACTCAAGCCAGTATGGGTCTTTTACAAGAATTATGATTTGATTTCAATAAAAAGGAAGGCTGTTGACATGATATATGTCTGCTAAACTTTGCATAGAATATGCGTATGTCTTCTTTTCGGCAAGAAGAATGTGGTGTGATTTCTTAAGGAGGAATAATATTACGTTCAGGATTATCCCGTTTGTCCGGCGTCTAATTCCGGGCAAAATCCTGTTTATCTGATTTGCACAGCTGCATTCAACAAAGCAAAGATGGAGAAATAAAAGAACGACGAAATGTTTCTCTAAATACCGAATAAACCATTTTGTGCTTGGTTCTTTAGTTTTATAACTACTAAATAATGTATTAAAGAACCCAGAATCGACCCAGAAGGTTCAGATAAAGGGTGACGCAATAAACGCTGGGGAAGAAAGATGCCGTGACGAGCAAAAGGATGACGGTAGCAGGAGATACTGACCTTTCTTTTTAAAATTGCTAAATCTAACATTGTCCCCGGCGTGAACAATATACGGGATTTCAGTCTTGACTTTTGATACCGATGATTTGATTTTGCAATCATTTATGTATGATATGTATAGGTAATCATACGGTTTCGAGTTCAATTTGGGATTAATTTGCACGAGTGAGTTTTTCAAAAAGCTCAAAAGCGGCGAGTGCAATTTTTGAAAAACTCACAAGTGCAAATTAATCCCAAATTGAACGAGAAAACCGTATGATTACTTATTAATAATTATACATGAAAAAAAATTGCACCCATTTTTGTTTGGAATTTTTTGTTTTTGCAAAAAAAAATTTTTTGGAAATTTTTTTTCTTTTTTTTTCTGGCAAAAAAAAAATTTTCGATTTGTAATTTGCACTGGTGTTACACTTTTTGCAGCGGTGTTACACTTTTTGCACTGGTGTTACACTTGAATTGCACTGCTCTTAGCCAATCAGAATCGAGTAATTTTTTCATGTATATTATTATAATCGTTATCATGTTCAAAACGTTCGGCATTAAACCTATTCCAAACCTGTTTGTATTATTTTTAATAATAAAAGTTTCCCATGATAACTGATTCGCGCTTCTGTAATCAATACATATGTTGGATACTGATCGGGTATCATGATGTATGTTTTTACTTACTTACTTACTTACTTACTTACTTACTTACTTACTTACTTACTTACCTACCTACTTACTTACTTACTTACTTACTTACTTACTTACTTACTTACTTACTTACTTACTTACTTACTTACTTACTTACTTACTTACTTACTTACTTACTTACTCACTAATACCACCCAATATGGCTTACGTTCCCTAAAATTCACTGGTCCTCGCCTTTGGAATTCCTTGCCTACAAATATAACTAATTCAAATTCGTTAAGAATATTTCGTGAAACCCTGAAGAACTCCATGCTTAATTGTTATTCTATTTAATTATCTACCTTAGCGCATGAAGGGGAGTAATGATCGGTCGAGTTTGGATTCGAGTTCGAGTTCGAGTTCGAGTTCGAGTTGGACTTCGAGTTGGACTTCGAGTTGAAGTTCGAGTTGGACTTCGAGTTGGACTTCGAGTAGACTGTTTACAGCCTCTCTATTTTCTCAGAGTCCGTCGCGTACGAGAACTGCCGGCGAGCGAAGCGAACGTAGTGTACGAGCGCGGAGCGCGAGGGGGTGGGGGTGGGGCGAGGGGAAGGAGAAAAATAGAGAGACTGTAGACATCTTTGGAAAAAAGTACGCTTTTTGACTCCTCCCCCTTTCAGCGCCTTGTCCCCAACAGCTCCGCCCCTTGACCTATTAATTAAATTGGACCAATAAGAAATCGAAAGGTAACCGCAACAAACCGCAAGAGTAATTAGCTGAAAGGTTTCGATCACGAAACGAGTCGGTGACTTTTGCCGATCCACGATAAATTCTCAGTTTCACCGCCGATTTACAAATACTCTGAAATTGTTAATTTTTTTTCTATTTCAGAGTTTATGCATAAGCAAAGAATAACTATAAACGATATTTTAATGAAAAAAGATAAATCATCGAACAGACAAGGCTAGACAGCGCGTGAGAGTCAGTTATAATCATCTGTAGGTTTCAGCCTTTTCCCTGTTTGACCAAAACAGTTTACTAAATAAAGTTTGCAAAAGTTTCCCTTTACCTTACTCTGGTGCGGAGAACAGTGTGAAGCTCGTACACGGCAAAACTCTTCCGTCACGCAAGCCGTTAGCCGAACAATTTACGTTATGGACATGAAACAACGAACTGGATTTTTTTCCCACGATTCTCAATTTATTTTATACCCTTTGGAAATACTGAATTTGTTATTCTTTTCTATATCAGAGAGCTTCTGTATGAGCGAAGGATAGACGGCACAAGTGAACAAATGTCCAGTTCTAGTAGAAGCGATTCAAGCGTTTAGTATATTTTTTAAAAAAGATACGTTTCCTTCGGTGTTTGCATAAATACGATGGCCCAGAAGGCTCACAGTCCAGTCTTTGTTTTCACAGTCCAGTCTTAGTTTTTCACAGTCCAGTCTTGGTTTTTCACAGTCCAGTCTTCGTTTTCACAGTCCAGTCTTGGTTTTTCACAGTCCAGTCTTCGTTTTTCACAGTCCAGTCTTCATTTTTCACACAGTCCAGTCTTCGTTTTCACAGTCCAATCTTCGTTTTTTCACAGTCCAGTCTTCACTTCTCACAGTCTAGTCTTCATTATTTTGGACAGTCCAGCGACAGTCCAATCTTATTGCTATCTAGTACCCAGACCTCTTTTGGTGCTGAGGCTGGGCTTTCGTTGGCAGCCATCTTGAGTTTTATCCGATTTTTTTTGGATCTTTTCATTGAACTGGCAGACCATGTCCTTGCCAAATTATTCTCCTTGTATGACACTGGAGGAAAACTCAACGGAGGAAGAACTTATTTCCAATTACTTTAAACAGGGCTACAGCAATCAGGAAATAATCGAGTTTCTTAAACTACATGGTATATCTTTGAGTTTATCAACATTGAAAAGACGAATGCAAGTACTGAAATTGGCGCGAAGGGAGGCAAAAATGGAGTACGTTGTGTCCGACGATGATCTAAAAAGGGCATTGGAGCAAGAAATTGCAGGTAGTGGCTGCTTTATTGGTTACAGAAAGATGTGGGCTCGATTGAGAAAAAGAGGTATTTTGGTCAAGAGAGACAGAGTCATGATATTCCTGAAGGAACTTGATCCTGAAGGTGTAGAAAGCCGAAAAAGGAAAAGGCTTCGTCGAAGAGTGTATCACGCAAAAGGGCCAAATTTCATCTGGCATATTGATGGCCATGATAAACTAAAACCGTATGGATTTAGTATCCATGCTTGTATTGATGGATTTTCAAGGAGACTGATATGGCTCGAAATTGGTCCTACAAATAAGAACCCGGATGTAATTGCCAAATCCTACCTGGACTCTATAAAACAGGTTGGTGGCGTACCGAGGAAGGTCAGATCAGATGATGGCACTGAAAACTGTTTAATTGAAGCTATCCATACGTGTCTTAGGTCTGATCATAGTGATGATGATGCAGGATTAGGATGCTTTGCTATTGGTAGGTCCACATCAAATCAGAGAATTGAAGCCTTTTGGTCCCATTTGGTGAAAGATGGCCCTGGTTGGTGGATGATTTTGTTTAAAGATCTGGTTGACTTAGGATTATTGAACACTTCGGATCAAGTGCATATAGAATGCATTCGATTTTGTTTTATGGAGATCCTGAGGAAAGAGTTGCATGAAGTGTCTCAATTGTGGAATGAACATATCATTTCATCAAGCAAATTTGGAAATAGTTCTGGCCCAAGAGGAAAACCAGATTGTATGTATTTCCTTCCCCACCTTTACAGCACAGATGACTACAAAGTACCCATTGATCCTTGTGAAGCAGATGAATTCGTTGATGATTCAGCAATGTCTGTTCAAGATTTCAGTGATGAGTTTGCTGAATTTGCTTCAATTGTTATGGATGAACTTCAACTACAGAAGCCAAACAATGCAAGAGAAGGACTCAATCTTTATATTCATCTCATAAAAGAGGCAGAAAAGTTATAGAGTTTGTATTAAGAACTTGGATGCATGACAAAACACAAAGTCATTATGTAAATATCAGTGTTAAACTTTAATATTCAAACTTAACTGAAATGTATAACATTTTTAACAACGTGATGGGATTAGTTATATCTCTTTGATAACAATATAAAATTACGTTTCTTAGTATACTATAATGCTCCTGTTAAACATTCTATACTCGGGTTTTGACATCCTTCCTAAGCATGCCAGCTATTTTCCATGATTATCACACAATGTAACATAATAATTTTTATAATTTTTTACTTATAACAGTTTCCTTTTTGCTAACTGGAATCACTAACTTTGAATATCAAGTCCCTGTATAAGGCAAAATGAAAATGTAGCAAAAATCCGCATATCAGAACCTGCAAAATTATGAAGCCGAGGCTAAACTGGTTTCTGATTTAATTGACAAGAAATGTATCCACATAGGCAAAAGTAAACAAAGATACCCTTTAAAACTTAACATCCTATGTTTTCCTTGCATTTGAAAATATAAAAACCTGTCAAGGCTGACCTGGAAAAAGAAGGTTCTTCATACACAGATTTCAGCCACAAATGTATTATGCATGCAGTAAATTTTGAAAAAAAGTGTGAAATAACTGAACTATCATTTAAATGTGTGGTTAACAAATCACAATAGCAAAGTATTGATTTCTGTTATCTGCAACAACTACCTGACAAGTGATTTTAAAACCTTTTTTAGTTAAGTTGAATGTTTTGCCATAAGCAATATTATTGTACCCTGTGTTGTTTAATAGTGGTACAGTGCTTGTATGACTGATACTGATTCTAATAATAATTCCGAAAGCACTGCCAGGCCACTACCTATCGTTTCTCTATTTGGACAGCATACAACAACAAAACAATGGTGACTGAATATGCAAGCATTCTGTGTGGGACAGTCATTTGACTCTTTGTTGATATTACAATGTTAGAAGCATGCTGTTTTTAGTCACATATAAACTTTCTTGATTAATAGTTAAATAGCCCACTTTAAATATATGCTTTACTGGATGCATGCACACAAAAGCAATACCTGAATTGCAATACAATTGAAATTTTCAAGTGTATAATATATCACATTTAAATGCAGATTTAGATGCTTTTGCCATGTTAATGGAACACTGCTTATTCCTTTATTAGCCTTAGGTAAATGAAACAAGTTGGGCCATATATACAAAGTGAGCTATTAACTAGCCTGCGAATACAGCCACCTCTCATTACTACCGAGAGGTGGCTGTATTTGCAGGTCAGCTATAAACCTGTTGGTGAGCATTCTTGGCATTATGATAAATGCCAGTATAGACAGGCATATTTGTCTTAGTTTCTTATTTATAAAAAGGAAATGTTCAATTTTGATCCAGTAAATAAGAAAAATCAATGTTTATCAAAAACATGTAATGACAATAAATGTTTTTGACTTATCACATACACCTAATTGCAATAACGTTGAAATAGAAAAATGAAAAATGTTAAAACGAAAACTGAAAAAAGGCCAATAGAAACTAATTAGACATACAAATAACAATAGCCACTGCACGCTTGATCATGCCACGTGTTGCTGTGAATGATGATTAAGCTAATTAATTCCTATTTGGCTTTTTACATTTTTCTGTGACATTACTGCAGTTAGGTGTATCTCCAGGTATTTTTTAACTATTTTGCACCACAGCAAAAATCAATAAGAAAAATCCACATATCTGATTCTAAGTGAGCAGAAATCTGGGGGTCTTACACAATATCAAGTTCCCACTTACCATGATTAAGGATATTGGTAAATTCCTCTCTGAGTTCTACAAAGTTATTATATGTTGAAGGAATTTCTAAGAGGGGGCCACAGGTATGTGCTATGGGTCTGGAGCTGAAACCTTCAGACTTGATGAATGTTACCTGCAACTTTTCTCTTCCCATTATGTCCATTGCTGTGGTGAACTGAAGGAATTGTACCAGCTTGGCCATGTCTAGTCCCTGAATGAACCTCTGTAAGAACTTGACTGCATCTCTTTCACCATCAGTTGTAGGGTTACAAACAAGGCTGTCTAACACCTTCTTGGTTGTTGGCATAAGCGACTCGTAAAGCAACTCAACTGCTGAAATTGACTGGAATTGTTCGCATGGCTTCAGCCATTTCTGCAGAATTGGCTGCCAAGCACCAACCATAAGGTGTGGTTTTTGAACCAACTCTTGCTTGGCAATTTCTAATAGCACTTTGACAACATTTTCCTTTTTTACTAAGGACCTACAGTTGAACCTTTCCAGGAAATCTTGAAATTCTCCTTCATCAGCTGGAAGATCATTGCTGCTGAGAATACCAGCAACCAAATCTTCTTCTAATTGTGATAAATACCGCTTAAAAGAACTAAAAAATACTGCATCTGTAACCTCATTGCCAAAAAGGCAAAAGCAAATAAATGCCTTTGAAATAAATAGAGGGAAATAGCAAACAGAAATATACCCCTTCACTAGAATGCAGGCTATTGCCTCCCACTCCTCAATGAAATGATCGTGTCTTACAAATGGCACTCTTTCACGTTCACCTATTGTCATAGATATGGCAAATTCAGTCCAAAATAGTGTATACACTTCACGAGCAACACCAATTCCTGCCCCTTTCTCAACATTCCCAAATTCATTAATGATTTCAAACACTAAATCAGAGTGTAAAATGCTTGGGTCTTTAAAGTGTTTAATCAAATCAGTTTTAATATGTGTCCGATTGACCTTCAGGAGCTTTTGCGTGGGCACAGGAGGGCTTTCTGGTGGTTCCTCTAGCACGTCAGGGTTGTCTGAGTTGTCGGCATTACTTGGGTTGCCATTTCCCAATAGATAGGAAAGTCGATGATCCCTCAGCTGTTCAATGTCAAACAGATTCTGCTCTTCTGAAGCTTCTACTACATTCTCTGACTGCTCATGAGAAGGAGCAGAATCTGCAGCCAATGATGCATAATACTCATTGTTTTGTTCACAACGAATGCATGACTGCCCCGATGCAAATGTGCAATGACATATGTCACACACAAGTCTTGCAGGGTGTAAACTGTTTTGTTCGCTTTCATTTTGAGCACTTTGCTCAGCACTAACAAATGGTCTGGTGTCTGATGACTGGCTGTCACTATGAACACCATCACTCTCGAATTCCTGGAAAGTGTGCTCTTTAACCTGCGTACGGATGTAGAAGTGGGTTGACGATGGGTAGAGTCCATTTGAGTTAAGGTATTCTTCAACTGTCCCTCCTCCAGGGAATTCAAAGAGGGCTGTTTCGGTGGCATCGCAAACAACAACATGCATTTCTTCTAGTTTGCCTGCAAAGTTGTTCTTACCGTCCGGAAAAAACAGTGCAGCACCCTTTTCTTTGAGAGCTTCAAGGCTCAAGGGCTCTAAGTCAGTATATTGAACAAAGCGTTTTCCTCCTCCGTTCTTTTGCTTTACAGGAAGAAAGGTCTTTTTACATACGTTGTAATGGAGCCATCTCACCTGCAGACGGTGTTCTTTGCATACACGCTTGTTGGGCTTCCCCTTACTTCCATTCCTAATTCGCCCCAGCAAGTTGGACAGCCGAGTAGCCGTACGTGGAGGGCGTGAAGTGGCTTGATTTAGCTGACTATTACTGTTATTTGACTGAAGCTGACTTGTACTAGTTTCTGACACGGAGCGTTGTGCCTGCATATTTGAATGCCTATTAATTTCCTCTTGAACTACTTGTTTTATGATTGCATCCATTGCATCTCACCACACGAGGTAATTCAAAATGGCTGCCGGTGTCTCTGAACAGCTTGAAGTAGCCCGGATGACAGGCTTGGCTGCAAGTCCTGTGGCCAGGTTGCATTGCTGAACACGAAGATTAGTGGAGACTGGACTGTGTGAAAAAATGAAGACTAGACTGTGTGAAAAAATGAAGACTGGACTTTGAAAAACAGACTGGACTGTCCAAAAACTGAAGACTGGACCGTGTGAGAAATGAAGATTGGACTGTGAAAACGAAGACTGGACTGTGTGAAAAATGAAGACTGGACTGTGAAAACGAAGACTGGACTGTGAAAACGAAGACTGGACTGTGAAAAACAAAGACTGGACTGTGAAAACGAAGACTGGACTGTGAGCCTTCTGGGCCATCGTACATAAACATTCCATTTATCACTCAAGCGATGACAAACACTTCAACCGCAAAACACGCTCATGAATCGCCGTTGTCAAGGTGATGACAGTTTTGACGCCTTTCAGCCAATGGGAATTTCCGTTGCTGGAGAAAAGGGAAAACGTACTTTTTAACAAAGATGTCTACAGTCTCTCTATTTTTCTCCTTCCCCGCCCCCCACCCCCTCGCCGTTTCGCTCGCCGGCAGTTCTCGTTTTCTCGACGGACTCTGAGAAAATAGAGAGGCTGTGAACAGTCTAGACTTCGAGTTGGAGCTCGAGTTGAACAAATTATTTATTTATTTATTCAATAACTAAAGTAATATTAACTATTAGCACTATTACGTAACCACCTTGATATCGTATATTGCATTTGTATTCAATATAAAAATCGAGTGTAGTTTTCTTTCAATGTCAACTTTAAAAAAGATAAACTGAAATGAAACAAAATGGAAACACAATTAAAAAACTCAATTATACTTAAGCAATTACTAAAACAAAACGAACCAACAGTAACGAAATAAGAAACCATCCCTAAATAACTGTCGTGAAAATCCTCAGTGTTGCGACAGTTTTTACGTGTGCACGACTACCCGTATTGTGCAATCACGATTAAACTGATTTTGCCACCAATAAAATTGTTATATTAAACTATGAAACGACGTGCACATCGAACTGTTTTTTTCTAATAAGAAAGTATTTAAAAGCGTCTGAGAAACATCGCATCAAGTGGTACCACGTTCAAAGTTTTGCACTTTGAATTTTTACTCGCATCGTAAAGAAATCAATATAAAATTTAAAATGTCGTTTATCGTTTTATAACACATATATCTTTTGTTCCTGAGAAATATGTAACTAACGGGATTGATGACGCCATTTACACGATCCAATTCGATACAAGGATCAATCTCGATCAATTTGCTGTAGACACCATAAAAACGTCGAACGCTAATAATACCTGCGATAATAGAAAACCAATAGACTAATTTTTAAAGGTGGCACACCTTCAGATACAATAACTTTGCGTTTCCATGACACTTTTCCAGAGCCCGCGGTCCTGCTGTCAACATTTATTGATTTTGTTCCTGGTAAACTATGATAAATATGAAAATGGAACGCAAAAAAAGGCAAAAAACCCCGTAAAATGGAAAACGTCTTGAACCTAGCATGTTGCCATGGCGCCATGATTGATAATGTCGCATTTAAAAGCACACTTAGTAGTAACCTTGTTTAAAGAGTCGCACCTTTCTGATATCTCGGTTTCAGTTATTTGAAAAAAGTTTGATCGAGTCTATGGCGTCATCACTTAACAAATTCGCGTAGTTCAAAAACTTAAATATCTCCAGAACAACGAGATTATTGAACAAATTACAAACTGTAAGCGGTATTTTTTTCCACCCCAACTACTTGTTTACAATATGAAACGGCGTCAATCTGAGAGGTGCAAATCTTATCATAATACGATCTTAACCTTTTTTAAGGCTTACAATTGTAACCCTAAGTTACGAAATATTTCCTCTTTATGTGCAGGCAGGAGATATGGGTACAAACCCGGTTGTAATCGCACCATCGAAGAGTGGAAGGATGGTAGCCTATGCAATAAACAGCGAGTGTTTGTATGGAAATATACATTTCCCATTTTGGACTTCTTTTGGCCATCTTTTGTGAATTCCCGTCGCATCTGCGTCATAACCAAAAGGTCGTGCGGTGGAGGGGGAGCTTCACCGTTGACTTTGAAGGGCTGTTGACAGCCATAGCATGTTGATACACTGCCATGGCAGCATCCAAGTAATGTCAATATGTAAAAACCTGGAGCAGCACATGGACGTGGAAGGTCGACTGCGGTAGACTGCGGTGGCACCAAGGACAGCCCGAAAGGCGGGAAAGACTGGGAAGGCGTGATAAAACTGGGAAGACCCACTGTAGAGTAGTTGGTCTGCATGAAGGCCTGGGACGGCAAAGGCGCGGTTGAAATCAAAGCCTGCGTCGTTTGTACTAAGGGTCGGGAGGTTCCCGCAGTGCGCACTATGGACTGGGAGTTCTGCACTGTGGAGTAGGTCGTCTGCGTGAAGGGCGTGGACGGCAAAGATGAGGTTGAAATCAAAGCCTGCGTCGAGTAGATTATAATCGCTGGTTCTGGTGCAATCCTCGGCCACGTTAATTTTAACGTAAAAATCATTGATTTTTTCTCTTCAATCCAGCACAACATTCTCAACTTCCTTCCCCTCATTTCTCACGTAACATCATCCCCCAAAAGTCCACACGTTTCACCTCTAACTTTTTCCCATGATTTCCTACACAACTTCCAGTCTCTCACATCCCCTCAATCCTCCACGTTTCACATCCCCTCAATTCTCCACAAACATTTCCAACGTTTCACTTCTCTATTGTTCCCCTCAATTCCCCACAATTTCACCAATTGCAACATGTTTCACCAATTGCTACATGTTGAACATGTTTTTAATCAATTCGAATACGTTTGAATTAAGGTGGCCTCGGATCCCACCAGAACCAGCGATTATAATCTACTATTAAGGTGAAAAATCTATTTCAGAAAGCGAAGCTAGAAATCTATTCCTGAAAGAAAAATGTCTGATTCCGAAGAAGAAGAAATCGATTTCATTCCTGAACTCGTTCAGGAAACCCACACAACATGCCATACTCCCAAAAATCCCCGACTGGAACATTTCAAAGATATCATCCGAAAAAATCAGGGGAAAAATCAAATTCCACTCAAAGATCTCGAGTTTTATCAAGCACAAATTCTCTCCCAGATTCCCCGTGGTGAACTCACAAGAAAAAAAGTCAGGGATTTCGCCAAAGCTGCTAAATGGGGAAAGAAAGCAAATGATCACGCTCATGAAATCTTCAACCACATAACAGGTCACGACGGAAATGATTATGAACATCTGGAGAAATATCTCATCGACGATTTCAAATATTTTTCCCTAGCATATGACGATCTTCATCTCAACAGGAAAAAGTTTCTCAATTGCCACCAAGTTCTTTTCGCCCTGTTGCAGAAGAACGGTTTCAATCCCAATGAAGATGATTTCAAACTGCTCAAACTTTCATCCAGACGGGCGGAACAAGAAAAAATAATCCAAACCATTTTCAAAAAATGTAATTGGAATTAAAATGGATCCATTTGAAAAAATAATTTACAATGAAGACGAGCAAAGCGAAGCGAGCGAAGCGAGCCTCAGTGCGAGCGAAGCGAGTGACCATGACGATTGTTTCACATGCTCAGAGGAAGACGAGCAAAGCGAAGCGAGTGACCATGACGATTGTTTCACATGCTCAGAGGAAGAAACAAGAAGCGTGAATGAGACTCCGACAACATCGGATGATGAATTTATTGTGTCTGACTCGGAGATGGCGGAAGCTGAGCGAAGCGACGAAATCGAAGACTCAATTGAACTCCTTTTTGAATCTTTTGTCAATCTCCAGGAGGAACACAAGATTCTCAAAAAGGAACTCCAAAAGCAAAGCGGTCTTCTCTGGGAAATCCACCGGGAAATGAACGAAAGCCAAGCGAAGCAAAACGGGTCAAGCGAAGCGAAACGAAAGCGATGCTAAGCGGTGTTTTGAAATAACAGACTGTGAATATTAATGTAAAACATTCATATTCTGACATTGCCCAGCTGCCCGGTTATTGACATATGGCGGCCAATCAAAATCGGGTTTTTCGGGGAATCAATTTTGTGGCTAATGCGTTAACAAAAGAGAACAATGGCAAGTGGATTTTGCATCGTCCACCATTTGATTGGTTGAGGGAAATTTGCCAGTTTTTCGGGGAATCAATTGTATGAATATGAATGACAAACATTCATATTCTGGCGACAGGCGGCATTCTCGGAAAGACGAATAAATTTTCTCAGAATAACCTGTCACTCCAAACCAATCAGAAATTGGCTTACGCCGAAATCCACTATCAACAAAATCACAAATTGGCTTGCGTCTTGCATAAAATCAGAAAAGTGATAAACGTGTTACAGTCATCATGAACAAGAAAAGATTTACAGTTTTTGCTGACTATCTCGAGGGATTTACTCAAAGAATTGTTCACAGATTTCCAGATGCTGCTGAATTTATTGGGGAAGAGAAGGCAATCATGATTGACCGATTTCCTGAATTGGCAAAAAGCGATAAAGAACCACAACGTGATCAATATGCTGCAGTGAAGGAGACATTGGAGTTAGCAGTTAACCATGAAAGAATGAAGTGTTATCATGGCATCGAAATCAAGAGGGAGACGCCAGAGAACTGTGTTGACTCGATTAATCTTTTATCGAAGGCGATTGGGAACTCACATCGTGATATTTTGTATTATTCAGCACTTCAAGGCGATTTACTTGTGGCCTTAAGATCAGCCTCAACACCGGAAGGATTTAGACTCCACTTGAGAAAAACTCTGGATATCTCTTCTTCCCACGCGAAGTTTTTGATGGCTTTTTATGAACTTGCTACAACTTACCCAAGACTTTTAATGTGTGAGTTGCCGCAGAGATTTTTTGCTAAAAACTTAAAAATTATCAAACAGGTTTGTCAAAATGATAGGGAAGTTTGGAATAACATATAGTTTAACATTCGAAACTGTTAAGATATCTTTCCCACATCGCTCAATGGAACCCAAGAATTAAATTTGTCAGGGTAACTTTTCCATTTTACAAGCGCGAGTTTTCGCTTATTATCGCGGCGAATAACTTTTTCAATTCGAAACACATCTTGCGTTGTCTTTTGAAGTTCCGCCTCGTAAAATGATCCGGTGATTGATTCTCCCAACAGATCAACTAATTTATACGTCGGAGGGTTTGTGTTCTTTATTTCGTCAATCACAAATATCTCCTCTGTCCAATTCGACGTGTAACCTTTGTCAAATATCTTTCGTTTAAACTTTGAAATTCTCACCCTGTCGCCGACTTTGAATTTTGCTGGGGCATGTTTAGCATAAATTAAATCTCCGAAAAGATTAGCGAAAACCTTTTTCTCATTTTCCTGTTTGCTCGCCTCTGCGGGACTCATCCGAATGCTCGAATGAAAACGATGATTATATTCATCCAGTAATTTGCCAAGTTTGTCCCAGTATATTGTATTGTTGTTCACGCTAAACATCCGGAAGAGTTTCTCCTTAAAAGACCTGTTCCAGCGTTCAACAACAGACGATTTCTCTTCATTTTCCGTTGTATACAATTGTATCCCATTTTCGCCAAGCAAATCCTTCATAGTCCCATTGAAAAATTCAGACCCTTTATCAGTCCAGAGCATTTTCGGTTTTCGCCCCTTGAATATATCTCGGAAAGCATCAGCCACTGTTTGACCTCGTTTGTCTTTCAGGGGACGAATCCAACCGAATTTTGAGAAAACATCGATCACCATCAGCAGGTATCTGATCCCTTTATTCCACCTCGAAAATTTCCCCATCTCGACTAGATCAGCCGCCCAGATGTTGTCAATCCCATATGCTATGACTCGCCTCTTTGGAAAGCGCCGCCTGATTGGCCGGTGAAGTTCATTTGCCAGATTTTGAGCCCAGCCTTCACTCAAAATCTTTTCCCGTTTTTTGAAGCGCCGAGCCCAAGTTTCTGTTTTGCTTGAATTGTGTTTCGCGCCAAAGCATGACCCCACTGTCTTTCTTTCCAGGGAATGGCATCCAAAGCGGCAACCATTTTCCTGTCTGCTTCGTTCTTGCATTTACGCGGATCCGCTTTCTTCGCGCAGACTGAATAATCAACATCGTGTTGCATAGCAACTGCATCTGTTTTTCCTGTGGGTTGCTGCCAGATTTCAAGAATCTTTCCCTTTTCATCGAATCTGACTTGTTTTTCGAGTGGGTTCCAGGGCCCGGTGAAGTTATGGCCTGGGAGGGTGAAACCTTTCTTTGGTCTTGGCAGCTTCCCAATCAGGGAATGAACATCTAAAGCACCCCCATCCAAATCTGCTCGATCTGTTTTATATTTTCTGTTTGGTCGGATCGCCGTGGACAGCTCATTCATCATATCAGCAGAGGTTTTGGCAAGAAATGGTTTCATCTTGTCCAACGCAAAATCCAATGCTTTCTTTTGAGTGTTTTTATTTCGCAATAATTCACTGGCTCCATAACGACCCATTTCAACTGTCTTTTTTCCCAACCAAGGCAGCGCATGCGCAACGCCAGTCAGCGCAAGTTCACCAATGCCAGCTCCGCTTCGCTCCGCGGCTCGCTTCGCTTCGCCCCCACCTTGTGAGGGCAGATTCAGTTTCCCGAATTTTTCACAAATCTTGTTTTTTTGATTCCGCAGGAAGCGCAATGGCAAAACCACATTTTCCTCCCATTTTTTGCAGTCATGTATCCAGACGGTTCCACACATCCCGTCCTGCGTTTCTCCTTCACGCAATATGATTCCATTTTCAATCGAAATATTCTTTTATGAATTTCTCATTCTTTCCTGGGTCACTCAATGAAAAAACCTTCAACGTGTCATAGAAGGATTTTCGTCGAATCTCATTCAAGAAATATAAGCAATAATATCCACATCGGACAGATTCCAAAGCTTGAATTGGATGCCCATAATTGTAAATTATTTCTTTCCCAATTTTATCTGCATATTTTACCAATTCAATTGGAGGTGATATTGAGAATGAATCAAAGTAATAGACAATATGTGTCTTGATGAATGTGGCAACCCAGTGCGTTCCATTCCCAATAGAATCATCTAGATTAATTATGCAGGAACCAGTTTTATGTAAATGATCTTTTGAATCTCTTGAAAAGATTCCTTTGAAATTGGGAATTTTAAGAAACCTCACCCACTCAAGAATATCAAAGTTTGAAATCGGAATATCTTTCCAAGCTGGCCTCAAAGGATGGCCCCTACTAGCGGTATGTTTTGAAAGGGACTGTTTGGCCCCAGCAGAAGCCCCGATCCAGATTTTTTTTTTCGCCCACGACCTTCCCATGTTCCAAAAAATGGCGGCGGTTGATAGGGATAAAGCCCCGGTTTTGGACTTACCATCAATCCTTTGCCTTTGCCTTTGCCTTTTCTGGGTACTTGAAGCCCCGATCCGAATAATTTCGAAGCAAGCTCAATAGCCATTGGGATTCCTATAGCGGCAAGTGTTCCCAATAACCCACCTTGAATCTGTCTCTGCGTTGGTTTCAACGTAATTCCACTTCCGCTTTGAATTCCTTTTCCCACCAAGTTTCTCTGGCCTTTTGTCAAGAGGTCTCCAAGGGAAGCGAGTTTTGATAAGAATACTGCGGGAACTTCAATGCCTTTCTCAATCAACTTCATAATGAAGGACAACGGATCTCCTGGCACTCCTTCTCCTTTCAGTCGAGGTCGCTGCGCTCCTTTTCCAAATATTTTATCAATCCCCAAGCTCCCCAAGGCACTCAACGCTCCAGTCGC
This sequence comes from Cladopsammia gracilis, assembly GCA_022457155.1. NCBI lineage: Eukaryota > Metazoa > Cnidaria > Anthozoa > Scleractinia > Dendrophylliidae > Cladopsammia > Cladopsammia gracilis. The sequence goes on from JAJGOT010000207.1 coordinate 1,343,466, forward strand.
AAGATGCGGGGCAACTTTTGAAACCCCTTTTGTTGCAAATGGAAGCAGCTTCGATCCCAGGGAAATCAACGAAGTCCAAAGACTCCCACCCACAACTTTTCTGATTTGTGTTTTAGAGATTGACAATTCAACTCCCCGCCCCAAACTGATGGCTTTTTGAACTTTGCTTATTTGAGTCTTTGTCAGCAACAGTTCATCTGGCCCTTTCAATTCATTTCGCGAAAGTCTCAATGTTATGGAAGAGTTATTTTTCACAGCTTTTGCAAGCTTTGTTTTTTGCCCATCTGATAATTTCACACCATATGGAATATACGACGTCATTTCAATATTTTGAATATCGAAATAAGTTTTCAGGCCTTGACCAGAAGTTTGTTTGATGCTGTATACAGCTCAATTTCTTGTTCATGCAACACCAAGGCGTTCAATGTGTACTGTGTTGGGTTGGCGCCACTCAATTCGTATCGGAAAGTCAGAGACACAACTCCATCTTTCACATCATCTTCTTGGTTTCGGAGATCGAAGTAAAGCATGCCGAAGAGGTTTTTGAAATTTGCTCGATTTATCAATGGTCCGCTTAAAACGTCATTATAAGCGGAATTGAATGCCATCAAAGCTCGATAAAGCCTAGTTTCCTCATCCGTTGTCATTTCCAATTGAGGGTAATAAATTGAGTTGTTCAACTCCAGTTGGGCTCGACTGAAGTGCCGGTTGTTTGCTCCAATGCCGAATGTCGTGAATTTGAAGATATCATGTGTCTGGCTATTGTAAGATGCTGTTGGAACAACCCAAATCAACACATGTCGCGGCCTTCGAAGCCCCGTGGAAATGCGAAAGTAGCTATTCACAGCTGTTGATTGCAATATTTCATGGTGTTCTTTCAAATATGTCCACTTTTTCGGTTTCAGATAATCTTCAAGATATTGTTTCAAGCCTTTTCCGTTGAAAATGATTTTAGGGCACCACAATCTGAGTTTAGTGAGAATTACTTTTGAATCTGGAGCAGCTCCTTTTCTGAAAATCAAGTTGTTGTCATTTTCAAGTTCCAACAGAAGAGTTGTCTTTATATTTGGGTGAAGGTTATTTTTGAAAGCAGCGAAATAACTGTATAAATTCAGGGGAATTGACATTTTGTTAATATTCGCCGCATCAGTCAGGATCTTTCGTCTGGCAAAACCCTCATTATAAAGTGCTTCTGCTGGCCGTGCTTCTGTTGTTCCCGTTGATGTATCGGGATAGAAGAACTGATCTTGCCCAACCGAATCGGCATAGGTTTTCGTGTATTTCAAGAGCGTCAATGCATTCGCTGATTCATTTGCTCTTGAGTTGTTATAAATGGTTTGCCCATTGCATTCTACTTTGATTGATTTTATGAACGTCAGGCCATTCGTTGTCGTGCAATCTTGGTTGCCATTATTTGGCCCCGCGGTTATTCCAGTTGCACTGTCAGCCGTTGTAACAAGCTTAAAGTCAACCTCCAGATATGCATTGTACCAATCAATTGGGTTTGCTTCTGAGGAATTATCCACGTTGAAGTGATAATTATCTTTTGTCTGCCTGTTGTCATTTGCAATGTTGTCATTGAGTGGTGTTGCTAGATCATAATATGTATATTCGTATCTTTTTACGAATTCCGGGTTTCTAAAATTCACTGCCATTTTATTAGATAGTTTTTTCTTTTCAGAGGAGGCCCTTATAAACATCTTTCACATATTGAAATTTGTCAGTGTCTTCTTGGAAGCGGACTTTCTTCAGTATTTCCCCAATTTCTTTTCCTTTTGTTTCCGGGGGCGCTGGCACTGAGGCTCCCTCCGGTCGCTTCGCTTCACTCGCTTCACTCGCTTTCTTTGTTGTAAATTTATCATAAATTTTTTCACCAATGAGTTGTCCAGTCTTTTCTCCAACTTTCTCTGCTCCTTTTTCAACTAATTTTTCTGCTGCCTTTGAAGCTAATTTTGAAGCTGTTTTTCCTGTTAATTTAGCTGCGAGTTTTGAGAAAACATCAGAAAAACCACCTCCATATCTTATTTCACCTGTATCAGGATCTCTTTCTCTTCTTTCATCCATTTTTAATTACCACAGTCAAAGAAATATCAATATCATTCAAATCAACTTCTCGGTCTTCATCATCAGTAATGTAGAAGGTGACCTCAGAAATATGCGGGGAGTTTATTTTATTCCACAAGTAATTTATTGGTTGAATTTCGAATGGCAATGATCTGGTTTTAGTGTTGGTTGAGAACGTGTAAAGCGCATTTGACCTTTTCCCGGAGACAATTGAATCGCTCAAAAGACTGCATCTGAGATAGAGATTGTCAACACTGTTTGATATATTTGGAAAATTCGTTCCATAAGCACTAGCTGTCAGTTTAGCCGCATCAAATCCCACCAAGATGTGAAAGTTTCCACTGTTTGCAAAATCAATTTGAAAGTTCTCTTGAAGTTGAATGAAAACTTTGAAAGTGGTCAAATCAAACAACACATTGATTCCATAACTATCACCTGTGGAGGTCGCTTCGCTCCTTTTCCCAATGCTTTTGTGAATGAATTCGTTGATGTCTTCATAGTCATAAATTCCCGCAGGAAAGGTGATTGTTTCCCATGTCTTGCCCTTGTCTTTGGAAATCACCAACTTGTTGTTGCGGTATTTAGGCTTGATATTATGCCAGCTTGCCGTCATGGAAAGATGATCCAAAGCCAGCCAGTGCGGTTTATTCTCTTCCAGCTGCAACTCTGGAGAAAACCTCGTTGTGAAATTCCCTGGTTTATTTTGTGGGTTTTGTTTTCTTGCATCAATTGATTTAAAGACAAGTACTCGATTTGCATCCATTATTTTAAATACTTCTGATAAAGTTTTTCATGCATTGTTCTATCGATTGCTCCAATTCTCAAGAGTTCATCATTTATTTGGGAAAGATCATTCCTCAAGACATGCGAATTGTTGCCAGCAGCCATTGAGCCAACCAGGATCTTCATCCGATCTGCCAGCTCTTCTGGCTTTTGATAGAAGACAACGCTGGATCCCACCATCCTTGATTTACCTGAGGATTTGTGAGGTGGCATATTTGACAGTGTGTTCAAATCGTTGAAAATCCTCACGGCATTCAAGGAATAGTTCTTTTTCGGGTTGAATCTCTTTGTTAGCAGGTCGATGAGTGATTTGTCTGCATCAGCCTGATAGATCAATTTACCACCTCGGAAGGCATTCAGTTTCATTTCATTGAAAAGTTTGGGGACATCGATGAGAAGCCCACCATAGTGGTCTTTTTGAATCTTGAAGGCATTTCTGCGAGGTTGTTTATATTTCCTAAGCCCCGTTCCCGTTTTTTTGTATTTTGGTAAAGCTTTAATCATAGATATTGTGAATAGATATTTCTCAAAGATTGGTCTTTCCACATCTCTCCGTTCTTCTAATTTTTTAACGAGCCTATCTTTTGACTCTGGGCTGAGTCCTTTTTTGTTTTTCGCCCCCGTGATTTCACCAGATACCTTTTTTCGTTCTTGCTTTGCTTTTTTCTCCGTGTCGATTAAGCCATCTGATTCCAATGAAAGTAAGTCATTAGGTTCTGGTAACCCGATTGCCTTGATAAATGCTAATTCCGACTCTTCAAATCCTTGGTTCGGGATAAGGATGTCTGCTTTCGGCACCGCGGTTGCTCCCTTTTCTTCTTCCGCAGCAGGTACCTGAGGAAGCTCTCTATTCTGCGTGACGATGTCTTGGATGCCTTCAGTCAACGCAAGTTGATTTTGCCTGAGTTGCTCAATCATTGTATCTTGTTTTGCATCTGTCTTCTTTTGTTGCTCAAGCAAGGGTTCTCTGAGAGTCTTGAAATAATCACTCATGACAACATCCCGCCCTTTTTCTCGGTCTTTCATTTCATTTTTCACTTCTGTGACGGCTTTCGCGATTTGATACCCTTCAAATTCTCTACCGACAAACTTTCGTATGTTGTTAAGATCCATTTTAAGTGACAAAACAACATTTATCTCCAAAGATAAATGTTATCTCAACACTTAAAATGAAGATTCCAAATTATGATCGAAACGCGAGCGGAGCGAAGCCAGACCGAAAGCACTGTGATTTCCTTGATGAAGATTTCCGAATGCTCATTGCGGGTCAAACCCGTTGCGGAAAAACAAACACTTTGATGCACATGTTGCGAAAACCTCTCGTCTTCTATGATAAAATTTATTTCTACTCTCCCAATCAACATCAAGACAAAATCGTTGATCTACAAAAGTTGATGGAAGGTGTCAGCCAAAAAGTCGGATATCCAGTTCTCGAAATTCTGGGGCCAGATGACATCATGAATACCTCAGATTATCCAAGCAACAATCGGAAAGTCGTCGTGTTTGATGACCTCATGAACTCATCCGATCGAATTCAAAAACAAATCGCAAATCATTGGACAGATGGAAGACATCACGGAATCAGTCCAATTTATCTTTCCCAGTCCTATTATGATGTTCCACAAAAGATTCGTTTGAATTGTTCACACATGCTGCTTTATCCACCAGCAACAAAAACTCACCTCGATCTCATTGCAAAAGAGAATTTGATTGACCCCCATCTTTTCAACAAACTTGGACCCTTCGAATTCCTTTTCCTTGACAAAGAAAAGAAAAGTGTTGCCAAAAATTTTGATGAAACCTTTTAAAATGGGCATATTCAACAATGTAGGACGATACACAGGTGTTGACATGAGGGAATACATGAAAAATTTCAACAAACAAGTTCAACAAGGTGGTTTGAAATTAGACACCAACAATAATTATGATATCCAACAAAAACGACTGGCTAATGTTGCCGAAGGAGTTGACAATGATGACGCAATCACAAAGCACCAAGTTGACACGCTTGCAACGCAATTGCGAGCAGATTCTCTCCAGGTGGATGGGTCTTCCCATATGACTGGGGATCTTGATCTCAGGGGACAAAAACTCATCAACCCCGGGGAAATAGAAATGAATCGCAAATTGATCGTCAATCTGGACACTGATGAAAACCAGGATTTGTCAGCGGTGAATATGGTCACTCTGAAAAAATTCCACCCTGATGTATCAACTCATGAAGTCACGAAGGACCTGGATTTGAAAGGGCTTTTCAACGTGAAAAACTCAAAACAACAAACATGGCATGATTTGGGAGCGCATTATAACAACCTGGTTTCTTATAATGACGTCAAGAATATCTTTCTCAGCCGCAAAGAGACGTTTCCAATGGAGACGGCTTTGGATATGGGAAATCACACCATTTTTAACGTGAAAGATCCCGAAGTTGCCGATCAGGGCGCAAATATGCGATATGTGGATGCCCAATCCGCGAAAAAGCTTTCGTTGGAAGGTGGGACAATGACCGGAAACTTGGATATGAATTCGCAACAAATAAACAATATCGCAGCGCCAACTCTGAAGCATCAACCCACGTCAAAATCTTATGTGGATGGCAAGATAGGAGGTGTGGTAGCCCACACGATGGAATTAGAAGAGAAACTTAAAGAATATGTCAATGAATCGCATATCACGTCAACCTCTCACCCGAAGGACGCATTCCGCTATCTGATGGAAAATGTGGATGAATCCAGCTCTGAACATGATATGGAAGTAACTGGCATAACTGATTTTTCAAATTCACCGCATCATTTCAACAAGAAGGCTTATGACTTGAAAATAACAAAAGATCATTTCAATGAATACGATGGGAGACTTGGATTCAATATGTTCAAACTCCCAGAGGGAGAGTTTACCGTGTGCGTGGAATTCTTCCCCGCGTCAATGGATGGTGTGAGCGTCAACGTTGTGAGCGCCAGTCTGAATATCAATCAACAATCAACTAAGAAGTTTTCGGGGTATTCCAGATCCATTATCCATATGCATAAATGGAAGATCACTCCACCTGAATTTATTTTCCTGGATTTGAAATGGCGAGGCACTGCCGAGTCCGCTGAAAAAGGAAATGCAAATCTGATCATATATGGCATTGCTGGTTCCCAACCTGATGTTGCAAGCAGCGTCTTCGATTCCCCTTTTGTTTTCGAAGCAGGGAAGATGGTTATGGAGACTGACTTGGATTTGAATGGCCACAAATTGCTCAATTCAAATTTGAAGAATAATTTCCTGCTGATTGGAAGATTTAGAAAATCATCTGGAGACGCCATAAATATACTTTTTGATAATTTTTTCAATGATATAGTCATCCCCATTCGATGCAAATTAATTAAAGCGTTTTCTCAAATTTTATCGAAAACATCTTCTTTTCCACAACTAAGTTTATATCTCCCAGATAAAGAATCACAAAGTGGAACGAGGGTTAGCAGAGATAATAGAATTCAATTATTTTCTTTTTCAAATGTTGTTTATAAGGAAGGAGAATTATTTACAGCAAGAATAGATGATCGAACATTAAATATTGGCCAGGCCCAAATCACATTTCTTTTTGAAATTATCTAGAAAAATGAGAGCGAGAGAAGCGATCGAAGGGAGCGAGCGAAGCGAGCCGAGCCGAGTGAAGCGAGCGCGAAAACAAAACATCTTTGGTTTCAATCACATCAACCCCGCAATTCGGGAAGAAGAACTGGAAGAGATCAAAAAACTTTATCGATTTTATCACAAAAGATTTTGGTGTTTGAAACGAGCGCATGGTCGATTCAAGAAAATGAATCTGCTCATGAATTTGACCTCTTCCGGTCTGGTTGCAATCGGGACGATTGCTGGGGCAACAACAATGAATCCAATCGTTTTGGGAGTGATTTCAGGAGCAGGACTGATCTTGAAAACCGCGAATGAAATGAAGAATCTGAAAAGCAAAATTAAGATGGCGAAATTCGCTTTTACCACCTATGAAAAAACATTGAGTGATTTGCGCTTCGCTTTGCGGGGAGGAAAATTCGACAGGGATGAATTTTTGTTTTCAATGGAAGCGATTGATGGGATTGTGATTGATTTGGGGTTGGATTTGGAAAAGTTTGAAGCTGAATGGGAGAAAAAATTTGAGGGTTGAGTGAGCGAAGCGAGCCGGGAGTGAGCGAAGCGAGCCGGGAGTGAGCGAAGCGACCGAAGGGAGCCGTTGCGAGCCGGGAGTGAGCGAAGCGACCGAAGGGAGCCGTTGCGAGCCGGGAGTGATTCAACTCCAAATGGAGTGAAATCACACATTCCCAAGCGAACCAAAATCTGGTTCCATAATCATTTCAACAACTTCTGCTGCTGAGAAATCTTCTTCAAAATCATTTCCATTAAAATCAAAAATCTAAAAGTTCCCCAAGAAAATCTTCTGGGTGATGACCTGATTTTTCGAGTTCAAGTAAAATTTTTATTGCAAAATCGTCATTAAAATTGAGATTCATCAATTCTATAATATAATCACTGTCTTCCATCATTCTTTCGAAATCTTCTGCTTCCATTTTTAAATAAGAAAAAAAATTATTATTATTTTTTTTTTTTTACTCCATATAAAATGGAGTTGAAGGAATTGAAAACGAACCAAATCACAACCGAAGAACCGCAAATGAAAAAAACAATGCATCCATTTGTTGAAATCCCTCTCCGGTTCAAAGAAAGACCAATCACTCTCAAACTTGAGAAATGCGTCTTCAAAATTCATAAGAATGAAAACGGATTTTCATTGGGAATCAATCTAGATCAATCACCCCCTGAAATCAAAGAAAAGATGAAAGAGATAGAGGGGCAGATCAGAAAGCTTGCAATGGAGAATAAGTCAAAAGTTGTTAGACAAAATTGGAGATTCGGAAATTTTTCAGAAACAGATTTCAACCTGATTAAAACGGATCGAAGCGAGATGGAAAAAGTTTGGGGAAAGTTGTGGTTGACTCAAAAAGGAAACATCAGCGTTCCATTCTCGAAATTTGGTGAAGGAGAAGTTGGGCAAAGAAAATCCATTCGGTTTGACCCGCATGATCACATTGGAGAAAAACTAACAGGGCATGTGATCTTTCGAATTTCTCGCATCTTTTGTGGAAACTGTCAATCCATTTCATGTTCAATCAATTCAGTTTTTGTAACAAAATTCAATGGAAACGTTTCAGCGTTTGATAACTTTGAAGATACTGAGGAGGTAGACTGGTAAATGAAGTGAATGAAGACTTGTAAGTTTTTTCATTTCTTTGAAATGAAAAAAAACGTTTTCAATGAGGTTAATTTTTTACCTTGATTTTTTTTCCCCTCTGATTTTCACTCAATTTTTCAATGAAGAAAACAAAATCAGGAGATTTCCATGTAAGATAATGAGAAATTTCCTCAGAATCAAGGAAATGAGTTTTCTTCTTGAGGATTTGATTGATAAAAACTTGGCTTGAAATTTTAAACTTTTCTAGTTCATCCAAATCAAAAATATCTTCTCCATCAACTTGGAAAAAAGGTTCATCTGTTATTTCATCCCGAATGTAAAAAACTTTTCCATCTTTCCTTTTAAATTTTTTGTTTGCTCTTTTGAGAACTCTCCAAATGTTGGCAATTGGAATTCCTGTTTGCTGGCTGGCTTCCTTAAATGTATAAAAAATATTTTTTTCTTTTCCTTCTTCCTGAATCGAAAACTTCATTTTATTTGGGGAAATATTTTTTTTTATTTTTTCCAAATAAAATGAATCTGCGAGATTTGAAAAACTGGGCCCGTGAAGAAGGAATTGTTGGATTCTCTCGAATGTCCAAAGCCGAATTGATGGAACTTTGGGAAGAATCTCAACCCGAGGGACCGAGAAAGAAAGGAAATCTCGGCGCCCCATTTATTTTCAAAGCCCCGAAAACCCTCCTAGATTCGAGAAATAAAAAAATTCCTGTTCCTATTTTAGTTCCGGAAAGAAGAGATTTTCCTTCCAGAAGAATTCCTTCAGTCATTGAACAAAATGTGGAAACCGTTTCTGATTGGTTGAAATGGTTGGAAAGTACGGATGATGTTGATCTTCGGAGAAGATCGAATCCCGCGGTTGAAAGATTGAAGAAGCAGATTGAGAATTTGTGGGATCGTCAATTTGTTGTTAAAGAAAGAAGATCCGCTTTGAATGGATTTGCAAGACAATTGGAAATCCAAGGAGATGATTCCCCAACTCCTCAAGATTTTCTCCGGCGAGTGAGAGGTGATGTGGTTGAGTTGATCAAGCTAAATCGACAAACCAGAATCAAATGCGTGTTGGTGTGTCGGCTGGTGAAGCCTGACTTGGATGATGAAACAATGATTGAAGAGACGCCATTTTTTCATTCACGCATGAAAAGAAATTTGGAGGGAACTGACGCTGATGAGTTGTTTGATGAAATGGGGATAGAAATGATTGAGAATCTGGAGAATTTTAATCGAAGAGGAAGTAATTGGGCGTTTGAAAGAGTTATCAGATTGGAAATTCATTTAGTTCAATGGAACCCATTGGGTGGATCTTCATACATTCCTCTTCCAAAAGAAGTGGCAAATAAGAACGCTGTGGTGAATATGCAAAACGAAGATGAGATGTGTTTCAAATGGTGCATGGCAAGAGCAACACATATGGTGACACAGAATCCTGAAAGAATCACACGTTTGCTGAGAACACAAGCTGAAGAGCTTGATTGGAGTGGAATTGGGTTTCCAACGACTTTGGCAGATATTGAAAAATTTGAAAGGAGAAATGACATTTCAGTGAATGTTTTTGGGTGGGATGGAAAGCTTTTCCCCCTGCGAGTGACGGATGAAGAAAAGGTCCAACATGTTGACTTGTTGCTGTTGAAAAAAGAGTTTAAAAGCCATTTCTGCATCGTGAAAAACTTTTCTCGCTTGGCTGGGTCGCAAGTGTCGAAAACGAATCGACAAAGATTCTTCTGCAAGAGATGTATCAGTTCATTTCCCAGTGATGAAAGCCTGAGAAAACACCAAAGCAAATGCGTGGAATTTGAAGCAGCGAAGATTGTGATGCCTGAAGGTGAATGTTCTTTCAGCAACTTCTCAAAGATGATTCATGTGCCAGTTGTGGGTTATGCTGATTTTGAATCAATTTTGAAACCTGTGGAGGATGAGGGAAGGAAGAAGACTCAGAAAATGCAAGAACATCTTCCCTGTGGATTTGCGTTTCATTTGGTTTCCCCGTTTTTGGAAATGGAGCCTGTGTTGAAACGAGCTGGAAATGAAAAGGAATCGTTAGAACTTCCTAAAGAATTCATCAGAAAACTCATTGAGGAAGTGAAAAAGGCACAGCTGGGATTAAAACAGAAGAAAATGATTCCACTCTCCCAAGAAGAATGGGGAATTTACAATCATGCCACATTTTGTTGGTTGTGCCGGGGTGAATTTGAAGGAAAGGGGGAAATGATGAAAGTGCGAGATCACTGTCATTTCACTGGGAAATTCAGAGGAGCAGCTCATCGCTATTGCAATCGAATGTTTCAGAGACCAAAATTCACCCCCGTGTTTTTCCACAACCTGGCAAACTATGACTCACATCTTTTCGTGAGGGCTTTGGGTACATTGGATGAAGTTTTGGATGTACAATGCATCCCCAACAATGAGGAGAAATATATTTCCTTCTCCCTGAAGTTTGAATTGAAACGGGAAAATACTTGGGATGGAAAAGAAATTGTTGTGAAGCATGAAATCCGTTTTTTAGACTCTTTCAAATTCATGGCATCTGCCCTGGGAAATTTGGTGGGGAATCTTCCCAAGTCAGATTTAACAGAAACTGCGAGATTTTTCCAGGGAGAAAAGTTTGACTTGATGACAAGGAAAGGAGTTTATCCCTATGAATTCATGGATTCATTTGAAAAGTTTGATGGGATCTTACCAGAGAAAGAAGCGTTTTTCTCCAGATTGAATGACGCAGGAATTGGAGATGACGATTTTGAGCACGCGAAGAATGTCTGGGAGAAATGGCAGATGAAAAACATGGGAGAGTTTCATGATCTCTATCTGAAAACGGATGTGTTGTTGTTGGCAGATGTTGTTGAAAATTTTCGAAAACTTTGTGAGGAAAACTATGAGTTGGATCCTGCTCATTTCTTTACAACCCCTGGGATGGCGTGGAATGCAATGTTGAAAATCACAGGGGTGAAATTGGAATTGTTGAATGACGTGGATATGCTGCTGATGGTTGAAAGAGGAATGAGAGGTGGAAATTCCAATGCATTCAAGAGATATGCAAAGGCAAATAACAAATTCATGGAAGATTTTGATGCAAGCCAACCCTCCAAATTCATTGTTTATCTCGATGCAAATAACCTTTATGGATGGGCAATGTCAAAGCCTCTTCCAGTTGGTGATTTCAGATGGATGAAGGAAGATGAACTTCGGAATTGGAAGGAATTTGTGGATGAAGAAGGCGTTGGATGCATTCTGGAAGTTGATTTGGAATACCCAGAGGAGCTGCATGATTCACACAATGATTTTCCCCTGGCTCCAGAAAGTTTAAAGCTGGGTGGAGTGTGGAAGTTGACTCAAAATCTGAGAGACAAGAAGAACATGGTCCTGCATGGAGAAAATCTGAAACTCTTCCTTTCCTTGGGAATGAAACTGAAAAAGGTGAGAAGAGGGATTGCATTTCGGGAAGAAGCCTTCATGAAATCTTATATTGACAAAAACACCAAATTGAGAATGAACGCTAAGAATGCATTTGAAAAAGATTTCTTCAAGTTGATGAATAATTCAGTTTTCGGGAAGACAATGGAGAATGTGCGAAAAAGAGTTTGCATCGAACTGGTGAAAGATGCTGAAAGAGCAGAGAAACTGGTTAACAAGTCAAACTTTGCTGATTTGCAAATTTTCGATGAATTTCTGATTGCGGTGAAGATGAGGAAAACTCAGATTGTGATGAATAAACCAGTTTATGTGGGAATGTCCATCCTGGATTTGTCGAAAACCTTGATGTATGACTTTCACTATAATTATGCAAAGAAAAAGTGGAAAGATCTCCAAGTTCTTTACACAGACACAGATTCACTGGTTTATGAAATTGGAACAGAGGATTTCTTTGCTGACATTGTGGAAGATGTAAAAGAGCGTTTCGATACAAATGACTTTCCCAAAGATCACCCCGCTGTCTTGAACGGGTTGCCAATTGTAAAAGAAAACAAGAAAAAGATTGGGTTGATGAAAGATGAATGTGGTGGGAAAATGATGAAAGAGTTTGTGGCATTGAGACCAAAACTTTATGCTTTCCTGCTGGATGAAGGAAAGGAAGAAAAGAAAGCAAAAGGAGTGAAGAAATGCGTGATCAAAAAGCAGTTGCGGTTTGAAAACTTTGTGAAATGCTTGAAAGGAGAAGGAAATGAAATTCGAAAGCAAAATGTGATTCGAAGCAGACAACATCATCTTTACACAGAAAGAATGGAGAAGATTGCGTTGTCTAACAATGACGATAAGTTAATAGTCTTGGAAAATGGAATTGACACGTTTGCAAGGGGGCATTGGAGATTGGGTGAAAGAAAGGAAGTGGAAGTGGAAGTTGAAAGAAAGGAAGTGGAAGTGGAAGTTGAAAAAGAAAAGATTGAATTAAAAATGTTAAGAACGGAAGAAGATATTAAAGCAGAGCGGCTGGAGAAGAAACGAAAACAAATTGTTCGCTTCCTGAAAAAGAAGGAGAAATTCGGAGAACGTGTTGAGTTGTTCATTCTGGAGCAAAAATTTCATGTGAAAGAAGATGTTCTGCTGGGAATGGGAATGAAAATTTTGAAAGGATGGCCAAGATATGTGGTGCAGGAAGAGGAATAGATTTTCCGAAATTCATTTTCCGGGAAAGATTTTGAAAATTATTTTCCGGAGTGGATTTAAAATTATTTTCCCGGAGTGGATTTTCCGGAATAGATTTTTCACCTTAATAGTAGATTATAATCGCTGGTTCTGGTGGGATCCGAGGCCACCTTAATTCAAACGTATTCGAATTGATTAAAAACATGTTCAACATGTAGCAATTGGTGAAACATGTTGCAATTGGTGAAATTGTGGGGAATTGAGGGGAACAATAGAGAAGTGAAACGTTGGAAATGTTTGTGGAGAATTGAGGGGATGTGAAACGTGGAGGATTGAGGGGATGTGAGAGACTGGAAGTTGTGTAGGAAATCATGGGAAAAAGTTAGAGGTGAAACGTGTGGACTTTTGGGGGATGATGTTACGTGAGAAATGAGGGGAAGGAAGTTGAGAATGTTGTGCTGGATTGAAGAGAAAAAATCAATGATTTTTACGTTAAAATTAACGTGGCCGAGGATTGCACCAGAACCAGCGATTATAATCTACTGCGTCGTTTGTACTAAGGGCCTGGAGGTTCCCGCAGTGTGCACTATGGACTGAGAGGTCTGCACTGTGGAGTAGGTCGTCTGCACAAAGGGCGTGGACGGCAAAGTTGAAACCAAAGACTGCGTCGTTTGTGCTAAGGGCTGCGAGATTCCCGCCCTGGGCCCTATGGACTGAGAGGTCTGCACTGTGGGATAGGTCGTCTGCACGAAAGGCTGGGATGGCAAAGGTGATGTTGAAAGCGAAGACTGCGTCGTTTGTACCAAGGCCTGCGAGGCTCCCGCCGTGGGTACTATGGACTGAGAGGTCTGCAATGTGGGGTAGGTCGTCTGCACAAAGGGGGTGAACGGCAAGGTTGAAACCAAAGACTGCGTCGTTTGCACTAAGGCCTGCGAGATTCCCGCCGTGGGCCTTATGGACTGAGAGGTCTGCACTGTGGAGTGGTTCGTCTGCACCAAGGGTTGTGTCGTGGTCGATTGCCCATAGGATGCCCTATTTCCAAGGATTTGTGCCAGTACCTCCTTGGTTGGCCTCCTTTCTTGCAGGATGGGATCGTCTTCTTTTGCATTTAGAACAAAAAGTAGGACCCATAATACGTGCTTGCAGTGGCAAGGACGCCTATCAGGACAAGAACAGGAGATGGAATGGCAAATGTCCACCTCGTAACTTTTCTGACCGTGCTTAACGATGAATTTTACGTGGTCAGCTGCAATTTGCAACATCCCATCAATTTCCATTTCACTCGCCTCTGCTTTGGCACGGCTGAGCGATTGGGCAAATTGTTTACTTAACTGGCCCTTAGCACCCCTTTTTTTCTTTCCTCGTTTCGTGGGGCTATGTGAAGAACCCGGGTCTACGCATCCATCTGCATCGGCTAGTGAGTACGGGTCACCCTCGAAGTCATCGTCTAAAATTTCTCGGCCATAAGCCCGTGCTCGTTGTAGTTGACCTTCTCGCTGCTTTCTGCTGACCTCTTTGCTGCTTGGTCCTTTGCCAGACGATTTTAAACTTCCCTCCATGAAGCGCTTCAAGGTTTTCTCGAGTCGTAGGTTTTCTCCGACGTCATGGCGTGCGGCATCTACTAAACTAAGTTGAACAGCGCCTGACTTCACCCAAGTGGAGTGGCCTGTTTCGGCCATGTTCATGCGTGGCGCGTTGAAGCTATTTTTAAAGGCTCTGAAGATGTGGGTTTTCCTATTTTCCCACCATTCGATCCACGGGGCCAGGATTTGCTTTTCTTCTGGCTTTTCTTTGATAAAGCGATTCAACTCCGCTCTTTTCTTTTCGAAGACAGAAACCGTGTTGGCTTCCAACAACGCATGGGCCAAACTTTCGAAGCGATTCTTTCTGGTGCCATGCAGTTTTGCGCTTCTCCGGTTAACAGACTGCTTGAAGTGGAATTCGCAAGAGACCACCTTTGAAACTGCAGCCTCGCCGAAAACAATTCTAACTGCATTCCACTCTGCACCCGCCTCGTCAAGCACCCACCCACACGGGTTGAACACGTAATGGTCATCTCCTGATACGTCTTGTAGCACCTGAAATAAATGGACTGTAAGCTTTAATCTCGCAAATGTATTAGAGACGTCAAACTCATCGCATTTCTAGCAACAACTGGATCCCATAATCCTTATAGTAACTACAATATTCTCTTGTATAACTTAGTCGCAAAGTTGTGAAATGTTTCTCGCAGCACTTGACTTGCTATAAGAAACTTCAAGTAAAACACGAGGTGAAGCCGTCAAATACAATAGGCCACTTCGAAAAATACCATAATAATCTTTTTTGTGCAGGCTCAGCCTCACCGGGGTTTAATTTTTCAAGTCTCCTTTGTTAGAATGGCACAATGGAATTCAGAGTACATGTAGGAACGCTAGGACGTAGCATTGTGTGTTCGTATACAAATGTGCACCATATGCAAATTGCCAAGAAGTTGAAGCATAGCACGTGCAGTTCGTGCTGAAAACAAAACAAATTGGAAAAATCAGGCTTACATCAAGCACCACCCAAACCTGCACTTTAAAGAGTATTATGGTATTTTTCGAATTGGCCTATAGAATAGCCCAATTTCGATATATTAAAATTCAACTTGAAACAAAAGACATCACTACGAGGCTTAGGGGAATAAACCGATATAAATCCTTACCATCATTCCCCTAAGCCTCGTAGTGATGTCTTTTGTTTCAAGTTGAATTTTAATATATCGAAATTGGGCTATTACAATGCAGGTCATTAGTGTTGGGACACTAACCAAAATACTAGTCAAATAATCCCCCCCTCCCCTCCACCCCCTAGCAATGTTGAGATTTGATGATCGAACGGACATTTACACAGAAAAACTATTCACCTACATTGGCCAACATTGGTTTGGGGGGAGGGGGGGATACGCTCAAATTGCGGCCCCAAAGATAGCTACAGTACTATTGCATTATTATTTGTTAAGTTTTCACAGGTGTCCCAACTACTTTTGACCTCCATTGTAGACAGAACAAAATTTTTACCAACTTTTGTCATAATCTCGTTCCCAGATCTCGCGAGTGGGCGAAGCCGAAGGCGAGATTTGTTTAAATCCGATTTGCACCACGTGTTTGCCTGTCAGGAATGTGGCAGGCGAGTCAATAGCGCAGGCCGTCATAATTCTAAGAAAATGGCAATCAAATGAATAACCAAGGGCCCGGAACGCGGGAAATGAACACATAGAAATTTCCAACATTTATAAATCGCTAGTGTGACATTGAAAGATTCGCGCGTGCAGCGAACGTACATTTTCGCAATGTCACGCGTGTTGCTATAGACACTCGCGCACGCACATGTAAACGAAGATTCTCGGCCGAAACGTCTTTCAAAAAAGTTTTAAAAAAACGTTATTCCATACGTTTTATATAGTCAGTGACAGAAAAAATGTTTTTATTATGCGATGACTAGAAATGTCAGTTTTACGCAAATTTCATCGGCTCATGTAAATATATTCTGACGGCGGATTCGTTAGAAATACAGTAAAAAACCCGCGAGTAAGAGCCTCCATTTTTTTAAGGTTCGCCTAAACCAACCTCGTTCCCAGGGTCTCTCATCTTCCCGCCCCCTGGAGCGAGAGAAGAGAGACCCTGGTTCACTCTGGTCACGTGCGTCCCAAAATCTGGGATGTAACAAATAAAAGACTTAAGGGAGGGGCGGCAAAGTGTGAAATTTGTTCGCTCTAGCAGAGCATTGCGAATCAAAACAAATCCAAACCAAAAGCGTTTGGCGGCTTGCGATAAATGTGAAGTGGCGGTCATCCGCGGACTTCAAAACATATCCACATCGACTGGTTTGCTTTAGGATCTGTAAATTAACGGTTGTGGAATTGTCGCGGCGCTTGAAGGTTTGCCTCAGTAAAGTTAATTTTGGACTCGATACACAATGCAGTCCAATTTTATTATTTACTGGACGCCGTTAAGCTCGGTCTCGGCAGAAAATGCTTTTGATTTATGGAATTGTTCCGAACTGGGTTGAATTATCGCTACATACTATTCAGCAGGCGATCTTTAAAGCTTCATTCGACAGGCACATTAAATTGTCGTCGTCTGTTCTTGGACGATGGCGAAGCAAGAAAGAAGCGGCCGCCACGAAATTTTTTTTTGAAATGCAGATAACAGGAAACGAGATAGAGAAGATAATGATAGCTTTTATTCTTAGTGGGTGAAGCATGTTGTTTTGTTCAACATTTACTAGTTCCAGTAATTTGAATGTCTATACAAGATTTTTACATTTCATTGTTTCAATATACGATTGTGAAATTATTGAACGACAACAATTTTATTCTTGCGCATTATTCATGCGCTTTTGTTTGAATCGTTTGATTGAACCGTTTCCGGACATCAACCGACTCTCGCACAGCACGAGCCAGAAAACGAGACAAAGTTACAAACACTGTCGACCCCTCCTTAGGAATATAATTGTCCAAGAGACACGTGACCAGAGTGGACCAGGGTCTCTCTTCTCTCGCTCCAGGGGGCGGGAAGATGAGAGACCCTGGGAACGAGGTTGCGCGTAAACAGGTTCTTACATAAAGAGTCTTTAACGGAATTGTAGGCTCTTAAGATTCTTAACAGGTTATCGAATGCAGACAATTAATTACCTTTGCATACCTCATTAAATAGCGACCAAAACTTTACACAGGCATCTGTGTCTTCTCTGGTGCTTTCCATGGTAGCCAGCTTCACCAGCTTGCGTAACAACGGATGATACACCCACAAAGTCACAGTCTTAAATCCAGGACAGCGTTTATGAGTGGCATCGGCGTAACAGAACTGGTCATTAAGAAGGCCATTCTTTGCACTATCCATGCTCAGTGCCAACTTTGCTTGGAAGCTAGAGCATTTGAAGACGTACGTCAAGTCACCATTTTGACGTTCATCGTTGAAACGGTACACCAGGTAAGGATCCCTTTCGTCGCAAAACTTTTTAAATTCACAGAGTGCATCGAACGAATGCCCATGCTGTTCCAAGGATTTCTTGGCCTTAGCTTTTGTGTCCTGGACACGTCTCGAATCTGCCAGGCTTTCTGCTAACTTGTCTAAGTCTTCCCAAGTGCTTTCTGGCTTTTTCAATGCAGAGACTAGAGTATTTGCAGCAGCTTCAGATGGTTTCAGCGATGAGTGTTTTTTGAAATCTTCGTTCAGTTTTTCTTCTATCTCCAAGTTTCGCCTGTTAGGAATTGCTCTACAAGAATGGAAACCGCAATGATAAATGTCAACTCTTGTTTTGTCGCCGCTAAATTCCCAAATTTTGACGGCGGGGCAGCTGATGTGTGTCGCATCTTCTTCACAAATAAAGCACGTTTTCTTTTTACCCCCGGTAAATTGCACATCGTTGCAAGAACCCTTCTCTTTAAGAAACAGACAATTAGGGTTTTGACACCTCCAAGATCCACCGCACCGTGCCCGTCTTCTAACTCCTCTATGCTGACTCCTATTAGATGTACACCACGTTAGCCACGGTCTGCCGTCTTTGCTGGAATTCATCATCTTCAGAGGATCGCACTCCAGTTGAAAGTGTCGTAGTCCGTTTACGTCGAATGGAATTTCGCAGACCTCTTCAATCTTTATGCCTTCAAAAATGTCCATGTCAATCTTCTTTTCTCTGTTAACACAAGATACTGTTTAAGTAATTGTGCATAATAATTATCACCATTTTAGTACACTCAACAAAATTACTGGATTTTGATTGGACGAGAGGAGTACAATTAATCCCAAATTCGGTTTCTAAAGGTTTCAAAACATCACTCGTACCTGTTAATCAAGACTTGTACTAGAAGGTCGTGCGATTTTTTATTTGTAGTATTTGTAGTATACTCAACAAAATTACGATCAACCAGTCAG
This sequence comes from Cladopsammia gracilis, assembly GCA_022457155.1. Taxonomy (NCBI): domain Eukaryota; kingdom Metazoa; phylum Cnidaria; class Anthozoa; order Scleractinia; family Dendrophylliidae; genus Cladopsammia; species Cladopsammia gracilis. Next base: position 1,362,021 of record JAJGOT010000207.1, read on the forward strand.
AACGGTAAGCTTTATAGTCCTTTGTGTTACTTCAGAAACCTTCGAAACTCTTCGGACCAACGTCGGAAATCTTCGGAAGACTCCGGGTCAACTTCGTATATATTTGGAAGACTTCGGCTCGACTTCGGAAATCTTCGGATATCTTGTGGTTGACTTCCGAAATCATTGGAAGACTTCGTTTTAATTTCGGAAAACTTCGTGTCAACTTCGGAACGAAAAGTAATTGGTACTCCTGAGATAAGTAATAGGTGTACTTACCTTAGCAAGTCGCCTTTTGGCATTCTTTTCATCGTTTCGTCATCTGAACTGGAACTGACAAGATAGAAAAAGTTAATTCAATATAGGTTCAGGAACAGCTCCACATAGATTGATACTAGCTGTTTTATTTTGATTTAGGTTGATGTTTTTCGCAGTTGAAATGTTGCTTTTATTGTTCTCTAAATTATCATCTTCATCATCATCATCGTTACAATAACACATAACATAAATTTTTCGATAGAGACCCATGGCAAACGGAGATATACATGTATTGAGGCAAGTACCAACACAAAAGAATTTATCAAGTAGTACATGTATACCTGGACACAGATCTTTTAACTGTCTTGCTTGCAATTACCGGCGTATTGTAATCCGAGTCAGATTCAGAGCTAAAAAATAACAGGAAAACAAACCAAATGTCAAATAACAGCAACGAGCAACAAGAACTCTAGTTAGAAGCGTTCTCATTTAACAAGCCATTCCAATAAAATGTTTCGTTTCCCATCGCCCGACCGACCCATTTTTTTTTTTTTTGGAAAAGTAAAAAAATTCAGATACACCGTCTGACAAGCAGAATTGTACGTTTTAAACATATGATCAAGACTTTATTAGATGCAGGATTGACTTTGGATTTGGAAAACATTGGAGACTCCTTGGCAATCGAAAGCACACGTGTAACCAGGCCTTCTCACTCTGCATCCAGACTTTTTCTGGACTCGGGTTCCCCGGTCAAGTTTCTTTTCTTTTCTTTTTTTTGCCCGACCGACCGACCCACTTTCGAGAGAGGGAAGGCGATGGGAAACGAAACATTTTATTGGGATGGCCCAATACCTTGTAAGGATTTTCCTTTTTACATTCTTCTGTGCTGAACTAAAAAAGAAAATTATCCGCATTGATATGGCTGTTAACTTAATGTTTAAGCAATAACTTTACAATACAGTTCAATTAATTTACACGTAAATTACCTCGTTGAATGAAACACTGATCTCTCCAGCTCATGCTCAGATTCATCCGCACTGAAAACAGATTAGTCAATGTCAATACGAAGACAAGAAAACATTCTACTAAATCAACTACGAACTGAAAATGAAGATTTTTTTACCTAGAAGAACAGAAGTCGCGGTCATCGAGCTTGGATTTTGCTGACTTCCCAACCTTGTCTTTATCAGCCAACCTAAGAAACAAATGCAACAGTAAGGGTAGTGAGGATCGAGCCTGCGTCGCAGACGAACGAGATAGTATAGCCGGGCGGCTATACCGATAGTCAAACATTTCAGTCATGAAATGTAACACATACCTTTTTGTTACAGGGGAATCATAAATTTCCACGACTGGCGGCCTTGGAAGGAAAATAAAGGCAAAGCGTCAGTGAAAGAAATAAAATGCAGCAAAAAGTTTGATTATTATTATTTTTAATTATTCACGTTTACAAGGCTGGCCTTTAGCCACGACTCGAGCGTCTGGTAAAGAATATTGCCAGATTATTTTGCAGGCATCATCTGTCACTACACGGAATGCGACTGGCTGCGGCAACTGCCAGGACAAGTTAATTTCCGGTCATAAAGGCGAGACAATCACTCATTTTTCCTGGAGAAAACAGTTTGCACTTTTAACTCGCTAAACACAAGACAATTTCCGGAATTTTCAGGCTTCCCTAGTAAAAACACAACCAAAACTTAAGAATCATAACACCAATAACATATTAAGACTATAAAGCCTGAATAGATGTGAATTGAATAAAAACGAATTGATCAGAGCTATTGAAAGTGTAAAACAAACTCCAACGCTACTAGTGAAGCTGGTTGGATAAGAGATTTCAAAATTATACGTTTGTTGCCTAGGATAATACCAGGATAATGCCAGGCCAAATCAGTTTAATACTGTGCCGCTCGGTAGAATAAAGCTATGGACAGAAAAGTACGAGCCCTGAAAACTTCATTCATTTATTCAGTTCCCTTCGAAATTCCGTTTTGATCTATGATACGATAACACTTACATTGTATCACTATGCGAATCTTTCTCCGGCGATGAAGAAATTGTGATCGTTTCTTCACTGAAAACAGAAGTATATTTCAGCGCCATTTTGCATTTCTAAATTTATATTTCATCTGAAGTCTCCATAAAGTAAACTAAACCTGCCATTGCTAACAGGACCTCAGAAATACTGTACGGTGAAAAGACACTAACATTGCATCACCACGTGCATCTTTCTCCGGCGATGAGAAGACTATGACGGTTTGCTCGCTGAAAAGAGAGACATTATTCAGCGCTAATTTGCATTTCAATATCAACATGTCAATTGCAAGTCTTCACAAAGTAGATGAAACCTACCTTTCCATTGCTAATGAAACCTAGCTCAGTTCAGATCGATCAAACCATTGTCAAACCATTGCGCGCATCGGATCGGTCCAGGATGACCCGACAATGTGACAAGCGATAACGTCACCAGAACTACGTTAGCGTCACGCGTCACGCCACCGATTGTGTTGCGGAAAAGTAATCCTTCACCCTCCTTCACCCTGCGTCAGAGCCATCCCAAATGGTTGGGAAGCTACCCTTTCCATTCTCCTTTTGCAACTCCTCTCGCATTTTTTATAGTAGATCAACTCGAAGCCTAACTCGAGCTCCAACTCGAAGTCCAATTAACTCGAAGTCCAACTCGAAGTCCAACTCGAAGTCCAACTCGAACTCGAACTCTAACTCGAACTCGAATCCAAACTCGATGTTTCGGGATTCCCCGCATGAAGAAATACTTTTTATAAAAAAAAATCTATTCTTAATTGTCTGTAACTGTATTCTATTGTAGGGGTCATCCACTAGATTAGCCTTTGCTATTTGGATGATCCCAACTCACTCTCTATTTTTTGTTACATTTTTCTTTTATTCCTTAGCTGTACTTGTGTTTAGTTGCCTATGTAAATTTTACCAATATGTCATGCAAAACTGAGCTGAGTTGAATAAATCATCTTGTCTGTCTTGTCACTTACTTAGATACTTAGTCCTCTCCCTGTTAAACGCATGTTGTCAGGGTATGCTTGCATAAATTCTGCCTGCAGAATTTCGAGCACAATTCACCACCTGTGGCAGTGAGGTACGGTGAGCATTGGTTCCAAAAATTGGGAGTTCGAAAAATCGAAGGTGGGACTGATCGACTGAAATCAAATCCAAGGGAAACGAGCTGTGGTTCGAACAATCGGAGAGGTTCGAAAAATCGGGATTTCACTGCAGTATATATTGTACCGAGCAGAATTTAATTTCGTTTTCTGGGCAGAAGTTTGAACAGAATACGCGATTTTTACGAGCACTGCCGGCAGGCAGAATACGTCAATTTACGAACAGAATTTATCCAAGCCTACTGCTACGGCTACTGCGTACCCAGGGCGAAGATGGAGGGTTTATAATTTGCGCCAGCGCACCACATGAAGGAATTTTCGCGGCAATTTTCCGCGAGCTAAACATTCCTGCCTGCCTCATTTTATATTTGTAATGAACTATCCCGCTTGCAGGCTACAATCCCCTCCTCCCCTTAGGCAATCCCCAGCCCGACTGTGCATTTTACGGACATCTTCGGAAAATATTCGGTAAACTTCGTATTTCGGTAATTTATCGAGTGACGTAATTGTGCTCCATTTTGTTTTGTAAATCACCGAAACGACACGAAATATACAACATATTCATTTTGAAGGAAACTGTATTTACCTAAAATGTGGTTGTTTAACGCCTAAGAATGTCTGTTTTAGTGAATACCTTCTCGAAACATTCTAAAGACGTAACATCATGTAGTTTTTCACCAAACAGCAAAATCTTAGCCTCCAGTTCTGGCGACAAAAGCGTGCGAATTTGGAACGTTGAAGATGGAACCGAGCTCTCGATTTCACCTTTGCTCGGGCACTCGTACGGGGTAAATTCTTGCCGATTTTCACCTTTTGGGACTTTACTTGCTACTGCCTCGACAGACGGCAACGTTCACCTCTGGGATGTGAACACAGGCTCTGTAGTTGCGGTTTTACAAGGACACAAGAGCGGCGTTAGAGTTTGTCGTTTCTCCCCGAACTCTCGCTTTCTCGTGACCGGCTCTGCGGATGAATCGTTTTGTATTTGGGATGTCTCGTCGAAAAAACTCGTCAGATGTATGGAGAAACTGGAAAGTAGCGTAATGACTTGTTGTTTCACACCTGATAGCTTGCATATAGTAACCGGGACAAGCATGGGGGATTTGAGTGTATGGGAAGCACAGAGTGGGAAAATGATGAAGTTTTATGCAGAGGGACATGATCTTGGAGTAGCAGACTGCTGTTTTTCTCCGACATTTGGATCTGCGAGTAAGTACCGTTCAATTTGTTTTATTATGTTTTATTTTGTTTCTTGTGCTTATTAATTAAAGTTCATTCAAGTAATATTAGTTAAGATATAAAACTTTTAAGGTTTGTTTTGTTGTTTGTTTTTGTAGAAATATATCTGAAGATTTAAGCTTAAGATTGTTTTTTTTTTATAAAATTTTCTAGAAGCTACAGCTGTAAGCTGTAACTAATCACCTCAAGCTTTAGTCTTGATTTAATTTAAACTTAACATATATTTTATTCCATAACTGATCGGCAAGGAAAAAGCTTTGGCTCACTGTCATCACTGGGGATGGTATTAATTTCATTCAATAAAAATTTTATGAAGACGTTTATTGTTACGTGTACCTTATTATTCGTCACGTTCAATTTCAAATTTCAGGTGAACGATCTAAGCTTAGATATAAAAACGTAAACTGATTTTTCTTAAGAATATTCTTTACAAGTAATGTGTTTCTATCAAGATAAGACAGACAAGTTGCTAGGACTGAAGTTTTTGGATACTGGTTTTATTTTAATAAGCTGTATTTTGGGGAAATCCATTACATGTACAATGTACTTCAACAGACATTTGCAAGTCTTTGTGAAAACATACAGCATTTTCAATGTAGTCGCAGGAAATAAACTGTGCGCTCTATGAACTGTCATTTATCGAAGTGAAAAACATCACTAGATACATGTCTGTCGTGCCAGAACGCAGAACGGTTCTGAAGAGAAAAAATAAATTACAAAGTTCCCCCAAAACGAATAATACAATATGTGAGCTATGAAATAATGTTGCCAAAGAAAATGAAAGTGACACAAACATACCTAATTGATTAATTCTTCAAAAAATATAAATGAAATCGTTGACGGCAAAGAAACCTCTACTGACCACATGTAAATAAAAAAACTGAAACTTATAGTAAAATGTGTGACAAATATATACATAGAAATTAGCATGTGTGAGGAATATAAATAAATGCCTGCAAACACGCTAACATTCAATTTTAAATAATATCGTTGTATTGGTTCAAGCAAGGTTCCTCTCAGTAGCAGGTGCAATTCTTGATAAAGAACCCAATGTTGGGCAGATGACATAAAGGTTTCAAGTTTAAATTTTGAGGCACAATACACAATGGCAAATATAGTAATTTTAAAAAAGGCCATGTTGTTTTGATCTTTGCAACAGAGTTATTCAATTTTGCTGATATTATGCCCCAACAAGATAGCGATGAGTTTTTCACCTGACAGACTGAAGCAATGACTCATTATCATAATAAAGAGTTATCTTTTTAGCCAGAAGGCAAAATGCATAATATTGTGTATTTCTTATGGATTCCCCATTTTCTTGTGAAGATGAAAATCAAAATCTGTGTCGAAAGTACCATTCTTTAACAATAATTATTTTATAACACCTTTAGGGGTATTTTCTCATGATGTGACATCGTCACTATTAAAGGGCATAATTATAACCCTTACTTTTTTATCACAAATGAAGGGGTGAGTGGAATAAAGCCCTAAGTGAATTCTGATCAACTGCTAGATTCTCCTTATAGTCTGTCTTGTATATGCACATGTAACAAAGGGAGAATTTGGCTATAGATCAGATCAGATCCCAAGCTGAAATAAGGCCCTGATCTGAAACCAAATTCTCCCTTTGTTACATGAGCACATACAAGACAAACTGGAAGGAGAATCTAACAGTTGATCAGAAGTCACTTAGGGCTTTATTCCACTCACCCCTTTCATATATTGATTCAACATTAAGTGAATAATTGAGTGGTGGAATATTTCTTGATTTGAATGTTGCATCTGTGAGTTATACAGGTTTATATCTGCAGATATATTACATGTATATGCTAATAAATGTGATGTCAAACCAGTATTCATTTATAAAACTAAAACATGCTGGTAGAGATAAATCACATTTTATAAACATTCATTGTGGTATTTATAAGTAATTTTACCAAAATTAATATTGTGACTAAATTAGACAATAGAGAAGGATGTACTGTAAATTACTGGGTTGACATCACATTCATTAGCATATTGGACCTCTGTTCAGGGCTAAAAAAACACTAAAATTTAAGCTTGCCCCTTGGGCAAGCAATTCTTAAGTTTTACTTGCCCATACAAGTTTTTATAAATTGTTACTTAAGCTTAGGTCACAGGCGCAGGGCACAAAATTAACTCTTTTCTCAAGGAGACATTTGGCTCCCAAATACATGTATTCCAAAGTGGTCACAAGTCCAAAATGTTAGTAGCCATTAAAAACTGAAAACAAAAAATATTGACATAAACAAATGAGAGCAGAAGCGACGAAGCAACGCGTAAAAATTCTAAGCCCACCATATGCACTGTTAGCAAATGGGACATTTGAACACACTATATACAAAGTAGCCTCTGAAATATCCAAGATGGCGGATGTTGACGTTTCACTTTGTAGAGTTTGTGACGGTTTTCAGGGTTCGAAATTTATTTCTATGTCCAGTTGCCCCTGGGGCAACCACAAGACTTGGTTTGGTTGCCCATAGAATATTTTGGTTGTCCAAGCTCTTGCTCCATTTCAAGCCAAGAAACTAATACAGTAGCCAAATAGTGAGTTTTATTAATTTTCACAAGAAAATGAAATAAAAATACAGTTTATCTTTCTAAAACTGTCTGCAATAACTACACAAAACATAGCGTTTTCTTTTGCGTGAAATTCCAGCCAGGGTCGTCCAGTTTTCCACAACTCTTGAAACGTACGAAACCTTTTTATTGAGCTTTCTTGCGCCTCGGCTTATTCTGCTGTAGATTTTGAGACACCCGTAGCATTGCTTTGATCATTATCTTTCTTTGTGGCTGCCGAATTGTTGTTATCGCCACCATCCTTCACTTTCTCGCCGCTGAAGTAGCGGAAGAGGCTCATACAATGTATTAAGTAAACATAACTAACAAAGAATCACTTAAAAAGCTTTTAAAGGAGCCAGGCAAACAACAAATTGCCATCGCACTTCAGGGAACAAACATGGCGGCACCACAAAGCAGATCTCACCAGTGCATGCCATCATGGCCTACGTTTACAGATACCAACCACTGTTTAAAGCACAACAGACGCATTGAGATTAAACAAAGAGTTGGGGAGAGAAAAGCCTTCCAACAGCATGTGATATTCAAGTATTTCTTCCACATTTGTTTTACTTTCGACTAACTTTTAGGTATCTTTTAACTCTTCAAAGACAACAAGCTGTAGTTATATTTATTCAACTTTATTAATAAGGACTAGTGCCATGACAGATTGGGTTGCCCAAGGGGCAACCACTCAGCACAAGTTGGTTGCCCCATCATAGTTTTGGTTGTCCGGGACAACCGGACAACCGTTAATTTCGAACCCTGGTTTTGCTACAAACCTCGTCATTCAAACCAATTTACCCACCTTCAAGCTTTATTTAATTGCACAATACGTAAAGGTAGGATGAAGGAAAGGGTTCTGGTCGCCAATGTGGTGACTAACTTTCGAATCTTGGTCGCCAGCACAGAAAACTTAGGCACATTGGTGACTGTATCAGGCGCAATTTCGTGCCCTGCTGGCAGCTTGTTTGTATTTTCCTTGCCCATTGGTCACGTGGGGAAAGTTTCTTGCCTAGCACAGAAATCTACTTGTCCTGGAAGACTGGAGGGCACTTTTTTCAAGTTCTGCTACTAAGTGAATGCAACATTCAAATCATAAAAATAATATTCTACTACTGATTCTATTATTCACTTGATGTAGAATCAATATTTGTAATATAAAATTAAGGGTTGTAGGCACTTTAATAACAAACAATTGGCTTTTATTGAGAAAATATGCATGTGTCCTACAGGTATAGCTCATGGTTAGATCTTCACCTGACCTTTCTGTTATGCAAGAAAGATCTCTCCACTTCCCCCCCCCCAAAAAAAAAATAATAAATAATAATAAAATTTTCTTATTTCCACCTTCACCTTCAGCTACATGTAGCTGCAATTTTTAGCTAGGAAGAACCATAATTAATTTTTGTTATTTTAAGAAAGTAGATACAATCATATGCTTAACACTTTTGTTAGTAATAATGTAACTAAATTTCAATATTATCTTAACTAAATTTCAATATTATAATGTAGAAAGTGTCTATTAAGAAAATAATATTTCATTCTGATTAATCTATGATAAAATAACTCATTCTTCTCTTTCCTTCGTCAGTGTAAACTGACATACACTGTAATAACTAACAAAATATAAGGTGTGTTTTAATTCTTCCTACAGTATTGACTTTGGAGTCTCCATTTATGACTCAAGTTGTGTTTCCTCATGATGGCCTTGAACCAAACTGTAAGCTTGTGTAATTTCTTTCAGTGACTAAAATCTCTTCAAAATTGTTATTTAGTAGAATTAAACTTCCAACTAATCACTAAAGTTAATGCTTTTCTGTTGATAAACTGAATTTTAAATTTAAAGTTAGAATTATATAAGGTTGTAAATTTATTTTTTAAAACTGATATCATAAACACTGGTTAGACTAGTACGTCTGTCATAGTACAGCTGTAAGCATGTTTATAGGTGCGTTAAGAACTTTCTTACTGTTATTGTTATGGCAACTTACATGTACATGTAAGAAGAGTTGTCACATTTTACCTTTTAATCCCAAAGATCAATATGCAAATTCTCCTTTCTTGTTCCCATACATTTGTTACATAAAATGTATAGAAGTAGCGCTTATAGTGGGGAGAAGTTGTCACAGTGGATTTCAGCTTACTTTGGCCACGCCGGTTGCCAAATTTATTGGGAAATTTGGAACTACGTTGCGAAGTTGTTAATTACATTCGTCAGTTCGCCAACCAAATTGTGAACTTCTAAACGAAGATGGCAACTTTGGTGTAAAAAACAAAGGTTGTAAACTCCTAAGTTGTTCTTTTGCTATTTGCAAAGGCAAAACAATTTTTACCTTTGGGTGTTTTTTTTAGAGATTTTTTTGTGGACTTCTACATGTACAGTAATACAAATCTATACACTGGCAGGGTTGGGAATATTTTCGTGGTGAGATCATGTACTGTAAGAAGCATGCTGAGGCCCTGCCAGGGTAAATTCCGACAGGCGACATGACCCAAAAAGTAGCAACAGCACCTAAAATTAAATCGCGACAAAAGGCAAATGTTCATTCAATTTCCGACAGCAACGTGAAACCATGAAACACCGACACGAGACATTTTAAAATTCAGACAAGCGACACTGAACCCCTCCCCCCCTGGCAGGGCCTCCATGCTGCCATTTCATTTGTGGTTTTGAAGTCAACCAACATATACAGCTGTATAGTAGATACATATTCTTTTATGTTCACTTTAAATATCTTTCAATCTTTGCTTGTGCTGTTTTTAGTTTCAGTGAAAAAAATGGAGCGATATTGCAACTTCTGATAGTAAAATAGTTTAACATAAACAAAGATCTTGCTTGTCAATTTCCTTTTGTCCTTTGGTCTGATTTTCGAAATAAATATTTTAAAAAAGTGACACGTACTGTAAATGAAAAAAATTTCGAAAACAGCATCACAGCAACTTTTGAGCTTACCAACTTCTTCATGCCAAGATTATTAATGTGTATGTTTATTTTGTGTATGTGTATGTTTATTTATTTAGTAGCTGTTTTTAAATCACTTTATGTTTGGTAAATATGACTGTAATTAGTACAACCCGCCTAGATTAGCTATGCTATAAGCGGGTTTGTAGATATTTAAAGTTTATTTCTTTACATTTAGATCAATTAATTAATGTAACAGTGCTGAAAACCAATAAACCAATAGTTCAATAGTTCATTATGAACTTCAAAATAAAGTTCACAATTTTGTTGGCGAAGTGATGAATGTAACTGGAAACTTAGCAATGTACATGTAGTTCCAAATTTCCCAATAAACTTGGCTACTGGCATGGCCAAAGTGAGCTGAAATCCACTGTAAAATATCAAGAGAATTTATCTTGGGAGATCATGCCCTTAATTCTCGTGACCTCTGTGACTGATTAAGCATTGATATTACAAGGAGAAATTTGATGCTGATCATTATTCGGGTTTAACCCTTTCACTCCCAGAGTTATTATGGAGACATGTTAGTTCTAACTTTTGAGTCTGTCAATGAACTGACCATTTTTTAAAAGTTATTTTTACAAAATGAAATTTGGGATTTTTCTTAAATTTTGATTTTTGGCACTCTTGAGTTAAAGGGTTAAGCTGTACATGTATTGGATTATACAAGTAAAATGTTTCCTTGATTGACATTTTTTGTAGGAGACCTTTGTTCTCAAGGACGTATATTATTATTGTGTTAATGAATTAATATTGATTATTTATTAATTAATATTAACTATTTATGTTGTTGCAGATCCTATGTATCAAGACACAAGTGGCAGTGCACCACATTTTGTACTTGCTACTGGTGGAAATGATAACCTTGTAAAGCTTTGGGACATCTTCACAGCCTCAGGTATGAATACTATAATGTACATGCACATGTGTGAAAAACAAGTCAGGGATGTAGATAATAGCCAGTACAGTAACAGTCCATTTCCCAGCTGTCACACACATGTAGTTATGCGCTGGCTATTTTAATTATGTTCTTTTAACCCTGTAAATTTGTATCATGGATATTTATTAAAATTGCTAGTTTTGTTTGCTTAATAACATTGCTTTAAATTACAGTGGTTTTTAATTGAACATCAAAAGTAATTTTAGCTTTGTATTTCAATGCTTTGTGATTGGCTAAAATTTCTCATGCTTCTTTCTCAACCACCATAAAAAAGCAAAACCAATTGTAACTTGCCCACACAGGTTTTTCTGTGCTTGGCACTCTGAGCTTACGTTTATTTGCTCTGTGTTCTGATTGATTCATTAGATTGTCTGCATTGGTTGTGATTGGCCGGAGAAGTTACTTTGGTTTACAAAACTCAAGTGAAAATGCTCTATAAAATGATTATGACAACTACATTATTTTGTGCTTAAAATTCACCAAATTGTACACACATTGTAACTCCAAACCCCAAGGGTTTTGTGCCTTTGGCACTCCAAAGAGTCTGACAAGACATGGCAGTCTTGAAAATGTCATTGAAGCTGTCTTCTCAAGTGCTTCATGTAGCTGCATCCCTAAGTACTGATCACTTCAGATGTTTTTTCTATTGTATAAAAATAATTCTTTGATACTTTGAAACTTATGAAAAGTTCTGATAACTTTCATCTCTGATTCAGCTTTTTCAGAAGAGTGCCAAATCCGCAAGCGATGTTCATTAAGTGGCCACCAAGGGCCTGTTTACGGAGTTGCGATGTCGCCAAATGGCAAAATACTGGCTTCAGGGTGAGCACTCATGGTGGAAGAGGAGCAAAACTCTTTTTCTTCTTTTTTATGTGAATTGTCTTGACAATGTCAAAAAGCCAACAAATTGAACATAATTTTGTAAGATAATAATGAATCAATTTTTTTTATGTGGTCTGGCAGTAACATCCATACTGTAGCTATTCAATGTCAGTTAAAAAACACTGATTAAGGATTGGAACAAACTTCTTTGAACCAAATGGTCACATGTGTTTCTCAATAGTTTTCATTTAAATTTTTTGTAGTCATTGCAAGAATTGTAATTTAATCAAGTTTTCAATGATTTAATATTTTAGGTCTGGAGACAAGTTAATAATCCTCTGGGATCCAGTAAGTACTGTGTATGTACTTACAGTGCGACTACTCGAACCAGGCCACTTGCAAGAAAATTGACCAATTACAATGTAAATCTAAAGGTCTGTAAATTACTTAATTGAAGATCTTTTGTCTGGAAGTTTCAATGTTATTGATCTTTTTACGAAAAAGTTTGCCATCCTATGTTCTCGATTTTCCTTGTAATTGGTCAGTTTTCTTCCAAGTGGTCCTGTTGGAGTACTTGCACTGTAACAGTGTACAGAAACAGTGAGTGGATGGGAAAAATAAAAGTGGTTTCTGAGATCCTTGTTCAAAAAGGAAAAAAAAAACCTGGAATAGTTTCTGTGTCTTGTCATTTAATTTGTTCAACTTTGTCATCGTTAAAAAATGTCACATCATTCTATGCTGATATATGGAGTGCCAACTGGACCAGGACCTTTCCCCCGTCATCCCATTGACCTGTATAATAATTCATGAACCCTTTTCTGGCATGTCAGGGTCTTTAGGTGGTTGATCATGAGTGGATGGCAGAGAGTTGCATCACCAATTTGGATAAGATAATGTTGATATCATTGCAGGCTTTTAAATTTAGTTAATCAAAAGCTGAAGTAACCCTGTAAAATCTAGTTGATAGTGGAATATCAAAATGCTAATTAAAATTATATTTGTTTCACAGTTAGCTGAAGTGTCATTACTGTCCCTGGAGGGACATACAAGGTTTGGAAAATAATTGAATGCAGCCAAATTTAAGGGTTGAACTTTACAAAAGGAAGGATACGTTCTCCGGTTTATATTTTTTTAAGTTTTAAATTCTTGAGTAATGAGTGATTTATTCTCAAAACCACTGTAAGAGATATCCTGAGACTCCAAATTTAAAACATTTCGTCCTGCAGGTCCACACCCTTTGTCAGGCTAAAAATGTTACTTTGGAGCAAGTGAGTGAGAACTGGGGCTAATTGGCCTGATTTTAAAGAGCTCATAGGGCTTCTTGTTTGCTTTATTTTGCAGGGCTATCCCTATCAAACAAGTAGGGAAGTAGAGAAACTTGCTGGGCAAAATTGGTTTCTGACGTTGTCAATGTTTTGTTTTTCAAATACATAATAACCAGGGAAAATCCCCAGACCCCCAGCCTCCCTCTGCAGCCCCCAACCTCCCAACCCTCATCAACAGCCTTAATTTTGGTTAATTGTTGATCTTCACCAGGTATATTACATGCTGCAGTTTTTCTTTGGATGGTAACTGGCTGGCCACAGGATCAAACGACAGGACAGTCAAGCTGTGGAAAATCTGTCTCACTGGAAGTGGTTAGTTTTTTTGAAGCTCAATCTTATAGATCTACCAAGTGCGAACAGGGTCTCA